>CM014734.1:63641183-64241183 GCA_004329165.1 Spatholobus suberectus | reverse complement strand
ATTAGTTTGCAGTCATCAGGTAATCCAGCTAGAGATTTTGAATCACATGGTCATCACAATCCATAGAAAAATTTTAAAGTAAGTGAGAAAATCAATTGATTCTTAACACAAACTCAATGTTTCTTGGCACATTTCAGCTTGTCAAAACTTGAGGATATTCTTTATAAGAGGATGCCAAAAGTTCAGAACATAAGTTGATCCAAAGAGTGGTGGTAGTTACAAGACTATAAACATGCATTGAATAATATTAAGATCTTTACATTCTGAGTTGAGCCATGTCAAACCAAATTTGCTCAAATGCTTTAACAATGAGATCATGGTATTCACTTGAATTGAGGGAAAGGTAGCAGGCGAGTAAGTCCTCCAAATCTTGCGATGCCCGGATATTGTTCTCCACAATCATCTCCACCATTGACTCCCTGAAGTCGCTCTGTGGATCAAATGAGGACTTAACAACAGCAAATCCATCTGGGAAGCCTGTACTCCTTGACGCTTTGCTTGCAGTGGATGACACACTCCTTCTTGAACAGGCTTGAATTTTCCTGCTTGCAAGTTTTGGAGAATTGACTCTAAGCCTTATGCCTGCAGAATTAGCAAAGGGCTTCCTATGACTGCTTTTTCTCCTCCTTTGAGTTCTCTTGCTTTCCTCTTTGTCAATTTCTATTGAGAAAGACTGATCATCCTGCAGCTCATCAAATTCAGTTGAACTTCTCTGCTCAGTGGCTTCGATGACCTTATCATCAAACTTCACTGGCTTTGTCAATATTGGAGCAAGACCTAGCTGTGAAATTGCATCAAACCCATCTTGTTTTTCAGGATTCCCAAGGAAGGCCTCATTGTTCATGTCAATGATGATGTCATTAGTGGAAGAGCTAACTCTGCAACTGCAATTAGAGGCCATGCCATTAAGCAAGTCGGGAACAGAAAAGCTGTCACATTCAGACTCAGAATAAACATATTCATGGAGATCAGATTCAGAAGAGCTTTCAACTGAAGACACATCATAATCTGGTGACTGAACTTGATATGGTTTGATCCAATGATTTGTGGAGTCATAGCTGGAAGTGGGCATGAAAGAGGAGGAGACAACAGTGGGAGAAGGCTTGTAAATGGTTTTTCTCCTAGCCCTTCTCTTGGATGACCTTCTAGGTGAATCAGTGAATGGCATGTCCAAGTCTTTGGTGTGAATAGGAGTGTTGTATAGCTTACCAGCTCTTATTGGCTCAGTCGAAAAATAGTGTGAATATCTTGGCAGCGACCTTTGGGATGTTGTTGGGGAAGACACTTTACTCTTCATAACATGAGAACCATTTCTCTTCCTTGATCTGCTCATATCTTTTAGCTTGTAAAACCAAGCATTTGGTATCATATCTGACAACTTGAACCTGTTGTTACCCATCAGAGATATGACACACAAACACACTTGCTCTCTATGTTTCTGTGTTTCTTTATTGTGATACCTCAGATGTGTTTCCAATTCATAAAAGATGAATAAAGCCAGAAAGATTGGTTTAAAACAGGGAAAAAAAAAAAGTTGGTGGTCCAAAAGTCCCCAGCATGAAAGCAAGGGGACCGAGTTTGTCCACCAATTTACTTTCTCTCATCATTGCTTAACAGCAAACATGCACAAAGCTCGTACTGTTTGTATTACTACAACATTATTAGTTTTCTATATTCACATCAATTCCATTGTAACAAATGTAATGTAGCTGTACAAGAAACATTCCGTAACGCACACTATTCATCATTATGAAAAAGGAGATGGGCAAAATATATTTGGGAATTTAATTGAAATACTTACAATATATGAGTTCAATTTTGTACAATCTCACTATAAAGATTTTTATACTGTCAACTAGTTAGAAAACATTTTAAATGTGATTTTTAAAGTAATTATCACAAAAATCAATAGTTTTATCATATATGACGATTTATGATTGATTGAGAATATAAAAAAAATAAAATAATTATTACAAAAGTCTTACCGTACATGATAATTTATGATTAGTTGACAGTATAAAAAACCTATATAATGTTAGTACATTCTAATTAATAAAAATTATATCTAGGGTAATTTTTAATTAGTTGACATTATAAACATTTTTACACTAGCAATATATCAAAATTAAAATTTATCTTTGAAGGCTCAAAATCTTAGTAAAAATTAAGAATAAAATTTAAAAAAAAAATGTTAATCCTTGTGCTAGAAGGCCATTAGAATTGATCAACAATCTGGAGTGTGAAATTCAGAATCCTAAAGTATTCCAAATGAGTGTAAAATATTAACAAGAGAGTACTTTGAGATTCTAGATCCATATGTTCAGGGATCATCACTGATTCTCATGGTTTTTGAGAAGGATGAAATGGATAAATTATAAATAACTGATCCCAAACAATGAAATATAGCACTTTCACGAATTACAATTTAATGCCACATAACGAAGGTGTCAGGCACCCAAGATAGCCGAGTTTGTAGTGTTACTTACTACTAATTTAGTTTATATTACCACTATATAACTGAATTTGAATTTGAGAAAGAAAATGTCTTTTAACAAAATGTAAAATGCCACCTACTGGCTGCATCGGTTGAATTGTCCCCCCATAGATTTTACAATCCAAGATACACAGGGTATGTTAAAAAGTTGCAAGCTAAAAGCGTGTATGGATCATAGGCGTTTCATTATGGGACTAATGTTGGACATGGGAGGTCGAAGTCTCTACATACACACTTGTGTAGAAGTCATTACAATGCAACAAGATTGCTTTCCTTGCTTGCTTACGCATTTTTTTTCTTTGTTTTTGTCTGGACTGCTCTGAGTACCAATATTTTTGCTGGCAGTTGAAGGATTGAATCTCATGATCTGGTTCTCCACGCTCTGTCTGGGGTGTATATATATTTGACCTTGAACAAGTAATCATGGGAACCATTTATGGGTGCTGATTCATTTATGCCCCAATTCTTGGCTTTATGAATGATGGCTTTCTTTGCCTTTTTATCCAGAATCCCCCACATGCCTACTGCTGCCTTAACCATCTCTCAAAGTCTAGATTCGTTTCCTTCTTTTTTATCTTTTTGTGGCTTTTGTAATGAAATAAGGAACAACATGTCATGTCCATCTACTATAGTCTGTCTGTCCATCTCTTACAGGCCCAATATATGCCTGTAGGCTTTAAGTAACCCGGCCCAATCTGTTTAAAGAACTATGCAATGTCATAATATTGATCAATTTTAGGCCAAAAATCAATAAATAAATATTGATCAACTTATATTACAATAATTATTAAATAATTTCAGTTTATCACAAACAAATATAAATAGAATCTTGGAACAACTGGAAGCAATATTATACCTCTTTTATGGTTAAAAATCTACTCTTCTCTTTTAATATAAGTAGTAAGTATCTCGTGTATTATATTACTAGCATTTTAACCAGTGCATTGCACGGATCAAATCTATTATGTAAATTTTTTATTATAATTAATTATCATAAAAGATTTAATATTAATTAAATTAATTTAAATTAGATACATTTTAATATTATAAAATATGTTAAACAATAAATTAAAATAAATTATAAAAATAAAATAAGCTAAAAATATAAATAAAATAGTCATACTAAAAATCATGTATGGTAAAAAAAGTTTATGATATAACATAGAATAACAATTGTACCCAACCCTTTTATTGTAAAAAGAATAAAAATTTAGTTATTCTTCACCGTTTGTGTATTGCATAGAATAAATATTTATTTTATATAACATAAATTTATAATAAATAAATACTTTTGAATATATAATATAAATTATATTATAATTAAAATTCATGATAAATAAATATTTTTGAACATATAGATTATATTATAAATTTATAATATATATATATATATATATATATATTGTAATACAATAACTTTCTAATTATTGATGATTTATTTTAAAAAATATTAAAATTTAATTTAGAATCAAAGATATTGAACATGATAGATTAAAAGATATGAGAGGTTAAAGAAATCCTTAAAAACACTCTCCTTGAAGAATGATGACTAAAAACATTCTCGTTAAAGAATGATAGTTAAAAATGCTCTTATAAGAGTTAGAAGTTCTAATTTAATATATAGGGTGGATTCATTTTATTTTTCAGAATATCATCTCACTTAATAAGTGAAAGAATAACCCCTTGCAATAATGTTTGGTGTTAAGTTAATACTCTCTTCAACAATATTGTATTTTCTTCATACATATTAGTTTACAACACCTATGATTGATATATATTATTTTAATACTTTATATATTAAATATTAAAATAAATCAAAGGTTGAAATTTCATCTAGTAATAATGTTACTGAAGAAGATCCAGTCCCACTTTTAAATATAGGAATGTATTTAATGTGTTTCAAGCAATCATTTAGAAATGTGCAGTTCTTTAATGACAAGAGCACGTGTTAAGAATTTTAAGGAAGTTTTAAATAGACCTATTCAAGAAATTTGGGTCAAACATAATTCCCTTCAATTTGAATTTGAGTTTAATCACATCCTAACTTTAATTTGGAGTTTTAGACTAAGATTTTTTGTATTTTCAAAGCATCTGGC
Organism: Spatholobus suberectus; assembly: GCA_004329165.1. Taxonomy (NCBI): domain Eukaryota; kingdom Viridiplantae; phylum Streptophyta; class Magnoliopsida; order Fabales; family Fabaceae; genus Spatholobus; species Spatholobus suberectus. The sequence goes on along the minus strand of CM014734.1, from coordinate 64,236,593 downwards.
AGTCCTCATCCAACGATTCAAATTTTTTAAGTTGTATTTTTTATTATTTAATGTATAATAATTTTCACTTCTGTGACTTCAAAGATTTCGTACGCCTTTAATTTGAACTAAAAGTATATTGTAGATGGAGAGTTGGGCCAACATCACTCAAATTAAGGAGCTTGAGTCATCAACTGTACATGGGCTAATTATATTTAAGTTCAATCATTATTTTGGGTTGAAAACAGTGTTTTATGTTCAACTAATGTATTTGGACAAATTTAAGATATTTAGTTATGTACTCAAGCAATTAAGATTGAATGAAAGTGTGTTTATGAAAATTTTAGAAATTTGAGTGTTTTCTCTTTGATTCTTCATTGAACTTTTTTGGTTTATCAAGATTTGATCAATCTTGTGGCATCTTAGCACTATGAGTTATTGTTTCTTGTACTCAAGAGTTCAAATAGGTCACCAAACATAATTCTTAGCTTTCTTGAAATGAGTATAATTCAAGTAATTGTCGGTTTATAAGTTCTAAACCTTCTTGAGTATATATAAATATTAACAAAAAGGTACGACAATGGATAAAATATCATATCTTATGAAAAATACACATGCATTTCAATTTTTTAGATTTGAAAATTCTTAAAAATTGTTTTTATTGATATAGGATTCTTTAATCAATGATTTGTAAATATCTTATTATATCTAATATTGATGGAATAAATTTAAAATGTTAATTAAAAATTGAGGAACGAAAAATATCTTTTTATTTAATAATAAATTAAGGAGGAAAAAATATTGATTTCACCTGTGTCATAAAATGAAGATATGTGACTTAATGAAAAGGAAAGTCAGAGATTAATTAGATTATCCCTTTCTAAATATGACGATGCAAATTTATAATATAGAAATAATTTCTTAGCAAATAAATTTCAAGTTTAAATTTTTGCCTGTTATACATTAATTTTAAATCAATGGTTAAAAATATAACTCTTAATTGATTTTTAAAACATTTTCTATTTTTATTTTCTAGTTTAAAAATAATTATCAAATATATTATTTTCACTTTATTTTCTATTTTTGAAAATGTATATAGGACATGGTAAAAACAACTTTTTACATTTTCAATATCATTTTATACAAATCTTCAAAACAAAAAATAAATTAAAACAAGAAGATATTTTTATAATTAATTTTGAAAATTAAAAAACGCTTCTTCAAATCAAACTGACCAAAGTTTCTTCTTTCATGTGTTGGTAGTTGGACGTATGCACCGGTAGGGCTATCGTAGACTATGCCTTGTTTGCACGTGATCAAGCCTGTTTGAACAGTTTCGGTCAAGCCCAATAAGGTTGTAAATGATTCAAATTTTATATTTTCATCAAAATTATTGGAAAAAAAAAAAAAAAACTTCATCGTAATTTGCTCATTTACATTAATTAGAGTTTTCAGCACATAACCTCTTTTATTCATTTTATTTTTTGCGCAGTTCCGCTGAAAAGTAGCCTTTGTAGTTAAATATAATAATTTCACGTGTCTCACATCTACTTTTATTCTATTTTTTTTCGTGTTCATCAGCAACATGCCAGGGAAATAAAATAAGAAGAGAGACAACACTCAAGACAAAGCCGAAACTCCTTTTCAACCAACTCCACTAACTCTAATAATGTCACCTAAAAATGTTCTAATAAAACTTAAACAAACGGCCTTATCATATAAGAATATGTTTAGTTTTTTTTTTTATTGTACCAAAAAAGAAAAACTAAACATATTCTTATATGATAAGGCCGTTTGTTTAAGTTTTTTTATAACATTTTTTAATTAAACCAACATGTTTGAAAAGTTAATAATTGGATATGATTGTCGTAAAAAGAGTTTTTTTTTTTTAAAGAAATCTGTTTCCATACTTTTCTTTAATAGCGAGAGTTTTTTATGAGTGCTAACAACACACTTTATTAGTTAAAATTTATTATAAACTACAAAATCAAGATAAACTCATTAGTAATGGGTCCTACAAAAATTTGTAATTTTTAATAAATTTAGTCAGTAGTAAGAAGTATGCTCAAAAGGATATCTTAAAGTGTCTTGCTAGCATTTCTCTTTTATGAAATATAAAAATAAAAAACTATATCATAAAAATTTTTTTAGAAAAAAAAAAATCCAAATTCACCCCTATGTTGGTCCTAGTAATCCTATCCGGTTATCTCTACAAAATATAATGTATTATTTTGTTAACACAATTTTTTTTTTCTCATACTTTGGTGCATATTATATCCTAGAAGTCATAGAATAACGCTGAATCGTACTATATTCATTATTGAAACTCTTCATATACTCATACACATGTGAGAGATCAAAATGGCAATGAAAATAAATAATATTTTTTTTTCAAATCAATGGTCATGGTACAGCTAAAGACAGCCCTGCTTCTTTCCCTTAACGCGTATATTGTGTGGTAACATATTCATGCTACTGCTATGCCATTTCCATCCAATGCCACATCACTCAAGACGTGAAACCCACACCCACCAACTAACTATGGAAGAAGCATAACTTATTAAAGACCTCACACCCTCTCTCAACACACCAATAGACTTCCCCTCTCTAACCAACATCACAACCTCATTCTCTCTGAGTCACAAGAACAACTTAGGTTCCAACAAACATACACCTAGAATAGTAATCAGAAGCAACAAAGCCACCATCCTAATAGTACACTATAGCACTCAACTTTCTTCAACAACACTCCTCTCTCTTACTTATTAGAGATGAAAGGGAAAGCATTGGGTGCCTTTAAATCCAAGCTTCTCAGGCCATGCAAAAAACTATTATTGTTTTTCAGACTTAAACCCAAGAAACCTGTGTTTATAAGAGCTCTCAAATTCCGTGCTCACAAGTCCACATTCCCAAAGGCATTCCCAACAAAACCAACCATGTCTTCTTTGTTGCAATCGGTGTTTCGTTCCCCAAAGAAATCTAAACACACAGACATGTTACAAGGACTCAGGAGTCCCTCCAATGTGCATGAAACTCCACTCTTTCCATCGCCACTTACCCCGGCTTGTGTAAAGGCTTGTGGGGCGGAGAAAGGTGAAGAAGCTTCGAGGCAAGAGGTGGGAGATGCATGCAGAAGTTTTGAGAACTATTTGGTGGAGATGATTGTGGAAGAAGGGAAGACAAGGGACTTGATGGACGTGGAGGAACTTCTATATTGTTGGAAGAGCCTTAAGTGTCCTGTCTTCATTGATTTAGTTAGTAGATTTTATGGAGAGCTTTGCAAGGACTTGTTTTCTCCGGATAGTGAGGAAGGTGACTGTTCCATGTGAAGGCCTAAGGAGAGAGTGTGAGAGAGTAAATAGATATTAATTTTTCTAACTATAATTTTCAGTTGTGTATTCTCATAAAATTGGATGTGTGCACTCTATGAATGCAGTTTATGTGAAACATTTTATGAAATGATTCATCTTGAATTATTTATTATTCATCCTCAGTTTTGAGGAAATAACTGACTGTCCAAAAGTCTCAACACCTATGGTTACAACTATGGCCTTTTTATATGGATCCGATTCCTGATTTGGTTTGAAAAACTGTATTTATTTAGATTTTGCTCCTTTTGTCTTTTTGGCAACAATCAAGATTAGCATTGAGGATGAGCCCATATTAAGACTTCTAGCAAGTACTTGGCAATATGAAAGCAAGTCAGCAAACAAGAAAGCAACTGCAATTTGGCATTTTTTTTTTAAAAAAAAAAAATCTCAAATCATCCTATTATATTGCCCTTTCGAGTTTCAAAAATGATAACATTTTAAGAATAGGGACAAATTATGATAAATAAGCGTAGTAAATAAGCATCCTTCCGAAAGAGTAATACATCAACAACAGTTTAATAATAATAAAAGACATGACCCTAATACAGTATAATTGAAAAGAGATAAACTAGTACCTGATTTCTTTGGGGGCAGGGGTGATTACATAATGTTCCACCACTGACGAGTGATGACCATGGAATAAATTAAAGTGCACTCAAGAAAGGCAGTTTTAGTTGCACACCTATTTACAGTTTATAGAGAAAGGTAAAAAAGAAAATATAGTGCAGTAAAGAAACCAAAGAACACTGTAACTACAAGACATATCAGGTCTCTAATTAATAGGAAAGTTTACAAACATAGAGCTGGTAGATTGAGGCTCTAGCATACCTAGTAGTCATCATTGTCTTGACTAGCTAAGGTACCATTAAAAGAACTCTAGTACAAAAATTATGTGGTTCTGTAAGCTGAATTACCAGTTAAAAGGGCCACCATTTAGCTTGAAGACTGTTTTGAGACATAAACTCGAGACTTCACCACCATTTTTCCAATTTGAAACCCGGGCATGATCATAAACTGAACTTTGTGGATCACTCTTTCTTCGTCTGAAAGAATTGCAATCTCCTTTTCTTCCTCAACAGATTCCATGTACAGGCTGGAGAACACACTTCCTCTGCTCACAGAAAACAGGGTTGCTTCAGGATCTATTGACACGGCAGATCCTAGTAAAACCCAAACCCATTTTGCCATTTTAGCAAACAATTGATAGAACTCAGTTCTAGGATGCTTGCCACTCATTACAAATGTTCGGTGATCCAGATTCCCGAAGAACGACTCTTCCATTTTTGGATGAACGACAAGAAGGTATTTTGCTTGACAAAATTTGGCAAAATCTGAATGTGGATTCTCCATCAGCGCATCAAAAGGGTCATCAAACTTCATAATATCACTCACATCATATGAGGTTAACGCAATCCCACGAAACATTCTGCGCACAATGTAGGCCTCAAAAGCATACTTCTTGTCACACCTTTTGGAATAAACAACACCATTCTCAATGGAGTTCGCGGCCCTATCAAGGTCCCAACCCGAAGCTTTCATCAAGCTAATCAACGGTTTTGCAAAATCATGGATGGACTTCGAAGCAGCCTTGAAGACATCCTGAAACTTGGTAACACTCAAAACACTTGCTCTCCTTTTCTCCAAACTTATCTGCTTAATCTTCTCAGTCAGACTTTTATTCCCCGTCTCCAAATCCAGCAGCTCCCGCCGCAACCGCAGAATCTCAGAATCTCTGGCACTGTTCTGAGACTTAAGCTTCCCCAAAAGTGCCTCTTTTGCCACAATTTCAGCCATCAAGGGATCAGAACGTGCGCCATTGAGCCTCGTTTTCTTGCATTGTTTCTGCCTGTAGTCGCGCCTGAACTTGCAAAGCTTCTCAAGCTCAGCAACAACCAGGTCATCAGCAGCAACAATCTTCTGAGGGTCATAAGGGATATGAGCCTGCTGGAGCTGAAGGTATGCCAATTTCAGTGCCGAAGCAGCATCAAATATCTTCCTCATGACCTCCAAACCAGCACAACCATCCTCTTTGGCCGGCACTTCAATGGGGTGGGGATGCACTTTCTGGTCATAGCATCTGCTCTCTTCGCTGCTGTTTTCACTCAGGGTGGTCTCGTTGGAAATGGGTCTGTGCAAGTGAGGGAGATTGGGGGTTTCAGAAGAGAACACCCCAATAGACTTCAATTTACAAACTTTGGCAAACTTGCTTACCATTTCTGATATATTATTTGAGTTGGGTTTCACAGGCTTAGTATCTGAGCATTCCATGGTAAAAAAGATCAAAACTTGGAATCATACAGATCGATCCAACAGTGATCCTTGCTTCAACAAACAAGTAAGCACTTTACAAAATCTAGATAAAAACAAAAAACACTCACTCAAAATGCATTTGATGAAATGGGTTTTTCTAGCTACATTGCACACACCCAATAACCCAGCCAGAACCGAGATTCCAGCCAAAAAAATGGTAGTGGTGGCAAGTAGGATCTCAGACTAAAAAAATGCACTTTTTTATTATTATTATTTTAATTTCATGTAGCAAATGTAAAGGCCAGACTTTTCTCTTAGGGCACTTACAATAACTACTACAGAGAGAACTGAGTCACATTTCAGCACTCAAAAGCACACATTGTTATATTAAAACTTGGAAACACTAGAACACTAAAATTAAAAACACCCCTCAGAAAAAAAGAGCCAACAAACCCATTTGAGTTTCAAAGGAAAGCAACAATGTGTGGCCAAAACCTAACCAGAAAGTGGAAGTGTAGTTGGAGGAGCAGTACAAGGTTGCAAGTTCTCTTGGTTGGAGTTCAGCGCTGGTTGGCACCATCTTCTGTCTCTCTGACACTTGAAAGTTTGAAACTTGAGTGAGTGAATATCCGCGCGTTAGCTTTCTGTGAAACGCGAGAAAGTCATTATTTATTATTATACTTTTTTATTATTATTTTGGGAAAGAGGTGAGAACCAGGAAAGGGAATCTCAATATGTACTGTTTCAAAAAACTGAAAGATTTTCTTTTCTTCACATAACGGGTAGAGAGAGAGAGAGAGAGAGTGAGAAAAGGCGTGTGAAGATGGACTTGCAGTGCAGGAAGGGACACGCGCAAAGTAGTACCAAAATTGAAGTGAAAGTGGGTTCGAAATTTTGAAGAAAACAAGGAAATGATAAAGAAATAATATGGCACGCGAGGTTGTTACTACTTGTTTGGTTTCTGTCAAAAATCATGGATCCCCATGCAGATGCAATGCAAGCGATTGATTCCATTGAAACTCTCAGAACAAGCGATCCTGGCCGTTCGATTTTTTGAGCGTGTGCCTTCCTCTGCTACTAAACTTCCCTAATCCCTCGTTGATACCAACGCTACGACAGCGTTTCTCCTATCATTTTTTCTTTTAATTTTTCAAAGTTATTTTTTTCTTGTTATCAAAAAAAAATTCCTTCTTAACTTTGTTTACTCGCGTGCGTAATGTATGCACAGTGCTTAATGTTACAGTTACTTGGAGTTAAAAATGTTTGTATATATTAGCAATAGCAACCGTATTCTAAATCAGTAGAATAATACGCACACACACGAATAATATGATTTAACGAGGTTTAGCTACGTCTTTGGAAACAAAGCGATTGTTTTTATTATTGAATTGCAAATAGAGTTACATCAGATATATAAAGATAAGTACAGGTTTACAATAATATCCTTATACCGTACCGCAAGTCCATTCCACTCCGCTCGGTGCGCTCACGCTCCCTCACTCTGTTCTAATCCACTCCATCATCTCTCCACCCATAGAATATGATACATGCACAATAGTATAAAGAGTTTTTATACTATCATCCAATTACAAATTGTCATGTATAATAAATTTGTTGATTTTTATAATAATTACCTTAAAAGTTATATTAATAATTATTTTTAATTGATTGGCAATATAAAAATTTTATACTGATGGTACATAACAATTAAATTCTAATATAATTTAAAATTTCCTTCTCTCACAACATTAATAAAATTTAAAAATGATTAATTTATTTTAAAAAATAGTTTATTAACATCATTAACAATATCAATATGTATAAAACATTAACAAATGACACGTTATCTATACGTAACATAATATTAATTCATTGAGGGTGTTTTTGAGTAAGTATTTGTAAAATAAATTTTAAATAAAATTAATTTTAGATATAATTGATTTTGAAGTGAAATGATTTATATTTGAAATTTTTTTTCTAAAAATATGTTAGCAGTAAAACTCATTATAAATTTTTTTATCTAACATAGAAACTAGCTAAAACTATTTCAACTCAAAATCAATTCTTAAACATTGAATTAAACACGTGAACATTTACCTAAAATTACAATAATTGATATTTCAACGTGATTTTTTATGATCCAATGTGAATCCAAACACCTACATAAATCATAATAGAGTTGGGAATATGGGTCAAGGCCTGCAGGCCACCCGTTTAACCTGCACAACACACACAACCTATGGCCCTTAAAATATCTGGCCCATTAAAGTTGCGAGTTTTCAACCCAATCCATTTAGCCCGCTATTTAATCTATCAACTTGTAGGTGTAACACCCCTACTTTTATATATTAAATTATTTTGTATATTTAAAAATTATTTTTAAGTCATCAATATATTTAAAATAATTAATAATAATTTAGAAGTTCTTCAAGAATTTATTGAAATAATTTTTATAAAATGACAAAAATACCCCTAATTAACTGCAGAAACCAACCAAAGACTTTTTGATTTACAATATTTTGAAAATTTTACACTAAGTATCTTTCATTATAAAAACTTTATTTTGAAAGAACAATAGTGAAAAATACAACAATCCTATTTCAATTTTTCAACTATTTTTTTAATATTTGACAATGTAATTCTAAAAAATCAGGATGGAATTTCAAAGTTCTTATCCCCACCATTACACTTAAAATTTCAAGAGCTATTTAATCATAATTTTTAATAATTTTTTTGAGCCGGAACCCGAAGAAATTAGAAAATGACAATTTTGTCTCATTTCTCAACATTAAAGGCTGACATGAGAAAAAGACTCAATTGATATTAAAATGTCAATTTGAGCTTGGAATCATGTCATATATATTAAAATATAATTTTGGGAATTTTCTGGAAATTTTCTGAAATTCTTGCATAAAATGACCAAAATACCCCTAGGTGTCTATTAAGCCTAACTAGTATTGGTTTAAAATCCAAGAAGGGTGAAAATGGTATTTATAGTTTATTTTTGGTTAAAATATTTAATTTTATAATTTTTATAAAAATTTTGGTATTTATTGAATTAAAATAGATGTTTTATGAATTTTTTAGCTTAAAAATGCAAAATAAATATATATAATTTGAAATAAATTAATAAAAATTAAAATTTATTTTTGGTGAAAAATAATGTAATTGTCCATTTTTGCATTAAAATGTATTATTTTGATATTAAAAGCTAATTTTTCAAGTTTAGGCATTTTAATCGATACCGATTAATTCACCTACAGATAAAAATTGACCCATGGAAGCTTGGGACAACTGGTGGAGCACGTACCCAACCCTAAAATAGGTGATTCAACACCTATTTGGGTTATGTGTCCCTAAAATTAATTAAAAAGAAATTAAAAATAAGTTTTATTACATCATTGCTTATGTCATCTAGGAGATTCCTAACCCACCCTTCTCCTCTGTAAATACCTATGCTTCTTGGTCATTTTTCACACATCCTCCTCTCTCTCAAGCTAGCCAAATTCTTAAAGAGCTTCTCTCTCTAGAAAAAATTTTATTTTTCTTTGTTTTTATGCTAAAATTTTACTAGTTTTTCAACAACTAATAAAATTCTCTTCCTAAGAGTTTTGCATCAACAATTTCATCATCTTCATCAACTATCTTAGAGATAGTGGGGGGAGTGAGGTTGGTTCTAAATTATTGTCACTTTGCATGTTGATAGGAAGGGTTTTCCCCTAAACCCATTTAGGCATAATTTTAATTATTATTATCATTATATTATGTTTGATGTTAAACTTTAATTTTTATTAAGTTGTTACTCTGCTCAAATTTAAATTATTAAATTATAATTACTAAGTTGTTACTCTACTCAAATTTAGATTATTAAATTAAAATTGTTAAGCTGTTACTCTGCTCAATTTTTGAAAATTAAAATGCACTTGCTAAACTGTTACTCTACTCAAATTTAGAAAATTAAAATGCATTTATTTAGTTGTTATTCTTCCAAAATTTTAGTAATTAAATTATAATTACTATGTTGATATTATGCTAAAACTTTATATGATTACTAAATTGTTATTCTGTTAAAATTTTGATATTGTGTAATTTTTACAAAATAAGGCAGAAATGTTAATTGTACTGATGCTCAAATTAATTGAGACTAGAGAAACCTTTGCTTGAGAAGTTAGGAATTGATAGTTTAGTGAGTGATGTAAAGCAAGTGATATGCAGTGGCACGGCACCCTGCTAGGGAAGCTACAGTTTGGTACGCTGAGGAATGAAAGGCAAGGACCCACTTGAGGAGGTCTTAGGGGTAGGCATCAAGTGGTGAAAGTCCCAATGGCCAAGGTAGCGCCCTCGAGCTAGGATATTCGCCTGACCAAGCTCGATATCCTAACAACTGCTCAGCATTCCAGGATTGGTTGAGAGTATACCCCTATAAATGGATATCCTAACTGTTATTTTCCTCAATAATGATGAGGATTGTACCATGTGATGATGTTGATAAAGTATATGTACTCTCAGTCACTTCCCAGGTTCTATTGAGAACTATTACCCATTAATGGGAAGTATGGGTTCATATCTAGTCAAGGGTAGTCTGATACAACTTAGAATAAACCTTAGGTTCCCTTCTATTGTCAACTGTGTTTTATCTTTGTTTTATGGTAGATTTCCTACCATACATGTAAAAGTTATTTTAGAACAAATCACCTCACTCTATTGTTTTTCTTCCTTGTATGATTGATTGCAATTATTGAAGATGACGACAATGCATGATGATGCTGAGGATGAGTAAGAGGATACTCTTCTAGATTTATAGACCTAGTTTATAATATTTTCCTTGAGGGATAGGGTAGATAAATACTGCTCTATATAGGATCTTTTTAATGTATATATTAGGCTAGGTAGTATATGTCTTTTGATGTGCCTTTGTTTTCTTTTTGACTGTTATGTATTACTCAAACCATGATGTACAGTTTGATATATACTATATATATATACATGTATGTATATATATATATATATATACATGTATGTATATATATATATATATGTATGTATGTATGTATGTATGTGTATATACATGGCAGCTTTTATCATTTTACTTCTATTTCCAAATTCTATTAAATTTAGAATTTTTCTATTATAAAATTGAAAAAAAATTTACTTGCATTTTCATCAACTTAATTTAATAATTAAATTGTTATGAATTATATTTAAAATTAAAAGAGTATTACAGCAAGCTTGCCCCCAGACTTTTATTAATATATTTTTTTAAATGTTTGACAATTTTAGACTTTTAGGGACTTAGACGTATTTTTTTACATATGAAGTTCACAATCACAGTGCAGTAGCACACTCCTTTTTTGACTCGTTTTCGCTACGCATCACAACATACTTAGTGTGTATTTGGATTGGTGGTGAAATAATCGCGGATCATAGTGAGTTGGGTCAAACTTGATTTGACTTAAATTTGAGATGTTTGACTACTCAAGTAAAAGCACTTTTAATTGGAAAAATCATGGTGAAGTTGAAGCAAGATAAAGTTGCTTCTACTTCATTCAAAATTAATTTTGAATGTGTTCTCTAATTTACCCTCACACTTATACTCTCATGCATAAGCCTATTCAATTAATGATGTCTAATCCAACTAGTTTTTAACTTGCAATATTTGATAATTATATTGTAAAGATGATAATTAGCAATGTTGTGTGTCCTTTTTTCATACATCTGCAATTTTTCTAATGTAAAGATAATAAAAACGTAGGTGTCGTTAGTTTATTAAAAGATCTTATATATAAATTAATTAATTTTAAATTAATGGTAGATGCATTTATGGTTGAAATAATACATGTAGCACCACTTGAGTTCATAATAGCACTGCTAGTGCACGTGCTTGTGTTGATCCAACTATAACATGCATTGCTTGATGTTGATTGAATTATATTGGGCATGTGTATATAGTATATACCTATATATATTTATGATCTAGCTATGCATCATTTAACATTCTCTTACTTTATTTTTTTATTCGTTTGTTCTAATAAATTAATTTTATCCATTAATATTTCAATTTAGATTATGAGTACTATTAGAGGAAAAAATTGTTGCGAATCTCGCTCTAAATAATGACAAGAAAAAGCTTCTTGGGATCCAAAAGCAAATGAAGTATGTATAGAACCATTTTGCTAATTACACACTCAAAATCAATTTTGATTTAAAGTATCCAAACAAGATTTTCTTAAAAAAACATTTTTCTAATATTTGTCATCCAAACAAAAATCTCGTTACTTCAAAATCAATTTTAACCATAATAAATTCTATAAAATCATGTTAATCTAAAATCAATTTTATCACCATCAATCCAAACACACATTCACGAACTCACACACCTCCTTTCTTTTGCTCCACTCACATCATAGCAGTGCCTCCTTTCTTATGCACATCTTCATCTCCTTTTAGAGCTTTTCTTAGTTAGAATTGGCGGGAGACACCATGTACACCAAATTAATTTCTTTCTAGAGCTTTTCTTATTAAGAATACCATGTTCTGCGGATGCTAAAAGGATAGATATGATTTGACAATATTTTGAAGTGGATAAAATATTTATTGATCTTTATTTTCTATTTTTATTGTGTTGGTGTATTTGTTACTTATTTTTATTATTTTTTTAGAGGTTTTAAAATTATTTTCGTTTTTATTTTGCAAGCCGTGAATTGGCCTGTTAGCCTGCAAACTATACAATGTGGGCATGGGCCTTCAAAACCAAGACCATTTATATTGCGATATGGGCCAACCCAACCCGTTTAATTTGCAGGCCTTTATGGGCTAAGCCTATACAGGCAGGCTACCCCATATACCCAGCTCTAATCATACTTACTACTTACACTTACAAATAAAAGTAAAAAAGCCTATAGACTAATACACTATATACATATTTTCATAATTAGTAAATGACATTATAGTCTTACTCTAATTATTTTTTTAATCAGATTATGCACATATCTAGCATCATTTGTATAACTTCTTTTCTTCAAAATTTTCTATTCATAACTATATTTCAAGTTAGATATATTTTTTAAAAAAATTACTAGTACAAAAAGGCTTTTTATTATCAATTGATTGTTTTCGACATTCTAAATTGGTTCTACGAGCAAATGTAGAATTAACTTATATAAAAAATTAATACTTGCTAGATTGATTTTAAAACTGATGTAGAAAGTTCAACTAGAATTGATGTAAAAAGTTCAGTTTTTCTACATCGATGATCTACAAAATATTTTCTAAATCGGCTCTTTGTACAATTAATCTATAAAGTCTTGTCACAAATTTTAAAAAGTTGTAAAGGGCACCCATATTCTAGATTGTCTTAAGGAAATTAGTGTGAAATGTTCATTTCAATATTACAAAATGTTACTATCTCATCACATACTACATAAATTTTTTAGGAACCAATGTAAATTTTCAATGTTAAAAGTATTTTTCATACTAGCAAATGTGAAACAAAATTAAAAAAAACATTACTTGTCAAAAAAAATAAAAATAAGACACAAATAAAATGCATCAATATGTAACTAACAAAATTATAAACCAAAATAGGGATAAAATACAATATATTTAATTAATATAATATCAACATAAAAACATAAATCTTAAATTAATTAGATAGTAACATTTCATAAATTAATTTTTTTTATGATAAATATAATACATATCAATATCTATTTATTTATTGGTTTGTACCATCCTGTGTCCTTCTAACAGAAAAATTAGCTAAAGTTACTTCAACTCAAAATCAATTTTATAGTTCTTCAACGTGGGATTAAACATACAAATATTTACCCAAAATCACATTAATTATTGTTTTAGCGTGATTTTAGATGATCCAATATGAATCCAAACATGCACATAAATCATACAAGCAACTTACACTTACAAATAGGGATGTTAACGGGGAGTGGGTATGGGTAGTAGCCCCCCACTATCCACCTTGCCAGACAAATATTCACCCTATACTCGTCCCTATACTCGTGTGGGTATCTGTTAAGCAAATACCCATAGATTTTTTTCAATATTTGCAAATACTAACTAAAAAAAAAGCTTAAAAAATTTTTAAAACCACCTTAACCATAATTTTAAATTATTCTTGACAATTTTAAAAAAAGGCTTAATTAAACTTTTTGCCCCAAAGTTTTATAATTTCGTGAATTTTGCCATTCTAAATTTTTTTTGCAAATTTTGTCCTCCAATTTACAAAATGTTGTGAATTTTGCCTCTAAATAGAAAACTGCCACAATTAAAAGAAAAATTGCCACAATTAAAGGAAAAATCGCCACAAAATTGTCTTAATTGTGGAGGTTTAAAGGAAAAACCACCACAAAATGTCTTAATTGTGGCAGTTTTTCTATGTTAAGGCAAAATTCGCAATATTTTGTAAATTGGAAGGCAAAATTTTGAAATAAAAATAAAAATAATTGGGGTGACAAAATTATAAAACTTTGGTGACAAAAGTGCAATTTACATAATTATAGTAATTAAAATACTTCAATTTATAAACTAAATTTAAATGCTAAAATACTTCAATCTCATAAATCCAAACTTAAGTCAACAAACTAAATTGAATCTCACAAGTCCAAACAAAAGTTAGTAGGGTACAATACAATACTTCATTCTCATAAGTCCAAATAAACGTTAATAAACTAAAATATTTCAATTTCATACAAGTCCAAATAAAACTATTAAAGTCACTAAAACTAAAATGTAATAATTTAAATGCTAAAATACTGCAATCTTATAAATCCAAACAAAAGTCAATAAACTAAATTGAATCTCATAAGTCCAAACAAAAGTTAATAGGATACGATACTTCATTCTCATAAGTCTAAATAAAAGTAAATAAACTAAAATACTTCAATTTCATACAAGTTCAAATAAAACTACAAAAGTCACTAAAACTACACTCAACACAATTCTAAAGTATGCTTAAAAAGCATGTTAAGAATTAGAAGTTCTTTAATTGTTGCTAGTGCCTCCATCAACAACCCCACTTTGGCCACTTGATTCCTGAAAAAAAAAATGAATGAAAAGTAACAATAAAACAAAAATATAACAATCATGTGCGATATTTGTTATTATAATTATACACATCTAGAAATAAGACAAAACCAAGATACCTGCCCCTGCCCGCCTTGTTAACAAGTGCGTAAAGAAAATACCTGTATCTGTTACTCGCAAGTACCCATTAAAATTACCCATTTTCTATTCGTTGCAAATTTATCCGTATATATGCGCAGTGCAAATTTTTTTGCCACCCCTACTTACTACTAAGTAGAAAAGGCTACATAGTAATATATTATATACATATTTTCATAAAAAAGTTTAGTAGATGACATTATAGTCTTACTCTAATTATTTTTTTAATCAGATTATGCATAAATTTCGTGTCATTTGTATAACTTTTTTTTTTTAATTTTTCTATTCACAACTACATTTCAAATTTAGATATATTTTTAAAAAATTATTAGTACACAAAAGACATTTAATATTAGTTCTTTTCGAGATTATAGTAATTTATATTTCTATACCCTAAACACATAGATTAACCAGTGTGAGGTTATTCTAGCTTAACCAGTTATCTCAAGTTTGAGTCCTAAGTATGTAATCCCTCTCTATATATAAACGTATAAAATTATTTGTTTTCTCAGGCCTCTACTCTCCCTCACATTCACTCTCATTTGAATAATCTCTTTTCATAAAGAAGTGAACTTCACTCTCTTAGCATACATCTGGTATATGCTCTTATACTTTTAATAAATTGTAATTGAATATCAAAAACCAATTTTAAATATATATATATATATATATATATATATATATATATATATATATATATATATATATATATATATATATATATATATATTATCTTCAAAATTCAGATACGCTCTTAATATCAACTAAACGGTTTAACAAACTATAAATAAATATCATAAATCAATTTCGAATATACATATTTTATCTTCAAAATTCAAATACGCTCTTAACATGCATATGATATCCCTCTGTATATATAAATTAGAATAATTATCTTAAACAAAAGCGTTTTTAGCTGTCATTCTTCAATGAGAACATTTTTTGAAATTTTTCTTAACCTCTTATATCTTTCAATCTATTGTTTTCAATATCTTTAGTTTTAACTTGAATTTCAATATTTTTAAAAGAAACTATCAATAATTAAAAATAATATTGTATCACCATATAAAGTATGTATCATAAATCTAAAATATAATTTATATGCTCTAAAATATTTATTTATTACAAACTTTTATTATAATAATAATTTATATATTTAGAAGTATTTATTTATTATAAATTTTAATTATACAAAATAAACATTTATTTTATGCAATACACAAGCAAAAATACTAGTTATGTTAAATACTTAGAAGGGAAGCTTTGCGCCCACAATAGTCCTACCTGACTTAAGCAGGACTACATCTAATAAAGAATACATGCAGTTTATATTAAAAAAAATTATATTTATATATATACCATCAGTATCATTAATACAAAAGTAATTCTAATTATATATCTAACATTCATATATAATTCTAATTATAATGAGGGGGCATGTATTAAACACACACACATACACATTTATATTAAGGAAAAACAAATTGGGGGGCCATGACTCTCCCCGTCCCAAAGAAAATCCACCACTAATTTTAGTCTATGCATTGTATATGATAAATATTTTTTAATATAATTAAAATTTGTAATAAATGTTTTTAAATATATAACTTATACTATAATTGAAAATCATACTAGATAAATTTTTTTGAATATATAAATTATATTTTAAATTTATAATACATAATTTAAATTTTAATATAAAATTATTTTTAAATTAAAATGGATGGGCGTTTAAAAAAATAAAGTATATAGATAAAGAGAAAAATAGGAGTAATTTGATATAGTTGAGAGATATATTTTTTTCTTAGTTATGGAGTTAGTGTTTGAAATGTACCTTACAAGAAGAGAGGAGAGAAATTGTTGAGAATGCCTAATTAAGAGAGTGTGATCCTCACTCTTGAAGTTGATGATTCTAATTTATAATAAAAGATTATATTATTGAACATATTTTTAATATTAATGTGTTAGGCATGTCAACCTAACGAATTAACGTGTCCCGCCCCTCCTCCAACTTATTGAGTTAGGTGGATTGGTGAGTTAAATCACCTAACCTACTTCTCTATATTTAGCGAGTTAAACGAGTTTATTTGCTAAATTCAACTCACTTTGTGATCCTTAATGCAAATGAAGTTCTAGTTATTTCATTTAAATTACTGTCATTTGAACACTTATTTCTACCTGGAAAATCAATTTGAAGAGTCTAACTTTTATATTTAATCATGTCAAGTCAGACGTAAGCAACCAAAGTGAATTTGGAAAAGATTACTAATCTCATTCCTCAAGCGAAAATCTTACGAGGGAAAGTTTTTCACAAATGAGGACTCTACACGATTTTAATCAACCTTGTTCGTTCACATTCACAATACTATCTATTCATATTAGATTAGATCTTATGCAAATTGGAGTTGAAAAATAATTAGTTATAAATAAAACCTTTCGTAACATCAAAGCACCAGTGGTCTAGTGGTAGAATAGTACCCTGCCACGGTACAGACCCGGGTTCGATTCCCGGCTGGTGCAAATTGAGCTGTGAAGAAGCTGTGTCAAATGTGATGGATGGGTCCATCACCAGGTTCTGATGCTTCAGACGAGAGGTGACACCTCTGAGCTCTTTTTTATTTTTATAAGATTTTCATTTTCTTTGGTTTCAACTTTTCTTTTATTCTCTAACTATCATCATTGGCAACAACAATTTTAGAGACAATCATTCACCTAAACACAGTGATTGATAGAAGCCATTATTTATCCTTCATCATATCATTGCTTGATTAGTTGATTACATACGCATAGTGGCCAAATGAGCGAGTCAAAGAATAAAATCCACTATGCAAACCATGTGACCCTGGAGAGTGTATGCATGCATTCAATGAAATATTGAAATATTGCAACCATTCAGCGAAATATTGCAAGATGCAAGTTCACAAATAATTTTAGTAGAGGAATGAAATCAACTTCGTATACCCAAAAGAAACAAGGCAATGACCAAACAAACAACATAATTGCAAACAAATCAGTGTAACTTTGACATAATCAAAATAAACTCATATTGCAAACAAAGCATAGTTTTTGAAGTAAAGATGAACGTTAGTTGTTTTATGCATGGTGGAAACCATGATGAGCTTCTTAAATATGTTATTCAGCAGCCTTGTGGATGGGTTAAGTGCAACATTGATGGTTCCCTCCGCAGAAAGAGACTGACCACATGTGCTGGTGTTTTCCGATCTCATCATGGCAACTGGATATTGGGATTCCAGAGAAATCTTGGTTCTACAACTATCCTTATGGCTAATCTCTCATATATATAGAGAAGCTAACTTGGTTGCAGACAAACTTGCTAATCTTGCTCATTCTATGCTCTTGGGATTGCATCTGGTTACTGCTTTGCTGCCTGCAATTTCTTTGCTTTTTCTTCATGATAATCTAGGAATTCATACCCCACGAGCTGTGAATAGCCGTGATTAGTTTTTCTTTTGGGCCTTAAGCCCTCCTTCTCATCAAGAGAGAGAGAGAGAGGGACTTTTAAATTTAATTTTTCTAAAAATATATTTAAGGATAATTGATTCTGTTAAAAAAAATTGACATTAAATTAATTTCTTTAAAGATTTAAAGTGACACTAAAATGGCACAAAACTTGATGGAAGAAATATTTATCATTTAAAATATTTTAAAGACTAATTTACTATATAAGTCTTTAAAGATCAAATTTATAGTAGGTAACTAAGTATTTATTTGGAAAACTAAGTTGGTGGTTCAATATGTTTAAGGGAAAAAAATATGAGTACCCGAGAGTCTTATTTGCTAATAATAATTTTGTAAGAGATAGTTTTAATAAATTTATGATTTGTTATTGAATTACATGTAATATATTAATAATTGATTTAATCATTGGTAATTGAATTATTTTTCTTCTATTTCTTTCCCCCGTAAAATGAAGACTCGCTTACATGATCGAGTCAAATCTTTAATATAATACAAATTAGATTTTGATATTGTTTTGACATGTATAATTAATTGATTTTAAAAATATGTAAGAGTTATTTGAAAAACAAATTTGAACCTAATAATATCCAACAAAGTTGTAGATATGTCATCCAAAAAAAATATATCATTGAACTTGAAAAGACTTAATATATACATGTTTGATGTTAGTTTCTTTAACCCAAGCTTAAATCCAGAAACGAACTAATCAATTTTTTTTATTGAGTAAAATTTTAAACAGGTATTTTTCACAACGACTTTTCTAATATTTTCATCATGATGCAAAACTCTTTCTCTTGAAAAGTGTAATTGCTTGATATGTAGCACTTGTTAAATTTTATTTTTATTTTATGCTGCCTAGGAATTAACACATAAGTCAAAACCTCAATTAATGAGTTTAATAATGTTAACACTAACTACTTGACGTATATGACATGTAGATATACTTTCTTGAAGCTAAAATCCTCAATTAATGAGTTTAATAATAATGTTAACACTAACTAGTTGACGTACACGACATGTAGATATACTTTCTTGAAGCTAAATTAAAAACTAATTAATGCTTTTTAAATTATCGTGTATTTACTTAAAAGACAATTTTGAAAATATGTGGGGTGTTTTATTTTTAATTTCTTAAACAAACAAACAATTGAGGATACTATGATGTGGATCAAAAGTTTTATATATAGCTTACAATCACATAAATCATTTATGTTCATCACTTGCTATAAATTTTTCAAATGGAGTATCACTTCTCATCCTTACCTTTTCTCTTATTTTCACTGCGTTTCATCCTTTTTCTTTCGCAGATTTTGAAAGTGGAAAAGAGATCCAAAGTCACAGTCAAAACATTGAACCATCCCCCAGGGCCATGGAACTTTCATTGGAAGCATACACCACTTGCTTGGCTCTCTACCCCATCATCGCTCGAGAGAACTAGCCTAAAAATATGGCCTTCTCACGCACCTAAAACTTGGTGAAGTATCAACCATTGTAGTTTCTGTAACATTCTGACCTTAATTGTTAACTATTTTTTTAATATTTGATAATTTATTTCTAAAAAATTGGAAAAGAATTTTAAAACTCTGCTTTCCACGGTTGAATTCAAAATTTCAAGAAGTATCTAATCATGATTTTTAATAATTTTTTCGAGTTAGAATCCGAAAAAACTAGAAAATGACGATTTTGCTCTTTTACTCAGCATTAAAGGCCGACATAAGAAAAAATTTTAATGGACATTAAAATGTCAATTTAAACATAGAATCATGTTATATGTATTAAAATATAATTTTGAAAATTTTTTGAAAATTTTCTCAAATTCTGATGTAAAATGACCAAATGTCCCTAAGTGTCTAATAGACCAAACTAATGTTGGTTTGACATCCAAAAATGGTGAAAATATTACTCTTAGTTCATTTTTAGGTAAAATATGTAATTTTAGAATTTTCATAAAAATTTAGGTATTTATTGAACTAAAATGGATTTAATATGAATTTTCTAGCTTTAGAATATAAAACAAATCAGTAAAAAAATAAAAATTAATTAATTAAAATTAAAAAAATTGATGAAAAATAATATATTTGTTTAGATTTACAATTAAATTCATTATTTTGATATTAAAAGTTAATTTATTCAAATTTAAGCGAATTTATCGGTATAGGTTATTCAATTACAGATAAAATTTACACAGGAGAGCTTAGGGACATGTAGCACGTCCCTAGCCCTACGAAGGGTAATTCACCACCTGTTTGGTTTATGCGTCCCTAAATTAGATTAAAAAGAAAATAAAAATAGGTTTTTATTACATAATACATAACATCATTTGTGGACACCTAAGCTCCTTCAATCTTTTATAAATACCTAAGTTTTTTGGGCAGATTCTCACCATCCCTCTCCATTCCTTAGTTGGCCGAAATATTTAGAGAGCTTCTCTCTCTAGAATTTTTTTACTTTGTTTTTATGCTAAAATTTTACTAGTTTTCATCAACTAGTAAAATTTTCTTCCTAGGAAGCTTGGAAACAACACTACCATCAACCTTCTTCTCATTTGAGCTACTTTAAGAGATAATAGAAGGAGTGGGGTTGGTTCTAAATTATTGTCACTTTGCATGTTGGTAGGAAAGGTTTTTTCCTAAACCTTTCAATATATAAGTTTAGTATGTTCTATTATATTGTTATAATGTTTAATACTAAACTTTAATTTTTATTAAATTGTTACTCTGCTTAAATTTAGATAATTAAACTATAATTATTAAGTTGTTATTATGTTCAAATTTAGATAATTAAATCATTCTTATTAAGTTGTTACTCTGTTCAAATTTAGATAACTAAATGATGCTACTAAATTGTTATTTTATTAAAATTTTTAAAATTAAATTATAATTACTAAGTCATTATTCTGCTAAAATTTTAATAATTAAATTATACTTACTAAGTTGTTATTTTGCCCAAATGTAGATGATTAAATTATAATTACTAAGTTGTTATTCTACTAAAATTTTAGTAATTAAATTATGATTACTAAGTTGTTATTATTCTATGATTATTAAATTGTTATTCTAATAAAATTTTGATGATTACTAAATTACTATTGTGCAATTTCTACATTATAATATTGGTGCTCAAATTAAATGAGACTAGGGAGAACCTTTGTTTAAGAGGTTAGAAATTGATAAGCTAGTGAGTAATATAAAGCAAGTGACATGTAATGGCATGACACCCTACTAGGAAAGCTACAGTTTGGTACGCTGAAGAATGAAAGGAAGGAACCCACTAGCAGAGGTCTTGGGGGTAGACATCAAGTAGTGAAGGTCTTAATGGCCAAGATAACGCCTGTGAACTGGGATATTGGCCTGGCCAAGCTTGATAACCTTGACAAGTGCTCAACGTTCCAAAATTAGTGTAAGAGTATATCTTTATAAATCGACGTCCTAAACAGTTATTTTGTTCTTCTATAATGATGAAGACTGTACCATGTGATTTTGTTGGGAGAGATGTATGTACTCTGTAACATCCCTACCTTAATTTTTAAACTATTTTCTAATATTTGATGATTTGTTTCTGAAAAATTGGGAAGGAATCTCAAAATTCTATTATGTACAGTTGAATTCAAAATGTCAAGAGATATCTAATCATGATTTTTAATAATTTTTTCAAGCTAGAGTTTAAAGAAATTAAAAAATGACAATTTGGCCCTTATTTCTCAACATTAAATGCTGATGCGATAAAAAGTTTCAATTAACATTAAAATGTCAATTTAAGCTTAAAATCATGTTATATGCTTTAAAATATAATTTTGGAAAATTTCTGAGAATTTTCTAGAATTCCAATGCAAAATAACCAAAATGTCCGTAAATGTCTAATAAGCTAGACCGATATTGGTTTAGCACTCAAAAATGGTGAAAATGACAAGCTCAGTTCTTTTGTAGGTAAAATATTTAATTTTAGAATTTTCATAAAAATTTAGATATTTATTGAATTAAAATGGATTTGATATAGATTTTTTAGCTTAAGAATACAAAATAGATCAGTAAAATTTTAAAAATAATTAATGAAAACTAAAAATTATTTTTAGAAATTTATTTTTGATGGAAAATAATATATTTGTTTAGTTTTAAATTTAATTTCATTATTTTGATATTAAAAACTAATTTATTTAAGTTTGAGCAATTTTATAAGTACAGGTAGATTTAACTACAAATAAAATTTACATTGATAAAGTGGGATAGCTAAGGGAACATGTCCATCCCCTCTAGATAAGCTAATTCACCACTAGGGATGTCAAAAATACCCGTGCCTGCGGATATCTGCGGATAAAATCCGCCACGGGTAGAAAATGGGTACTTTAAATGGATACCCGCGAATATTCTAAACGGGTATACCCGCTACCCGTTTATTAACGGGGCGGGTACGGATATCATGGTATCCATACCCGCGGATACCCGCTACCCGCAATTATATATTTACTTAAATACCCTTACATATTAATATAGATAAAATTACATAAATTTATTCAAAATTTTCAAAAAGATTGTTCATTACGAGAGAAATCTTATACAATTATATTACAAGAGAAAAAGAACATAAATTTGTGAGCATTTAAACTATATTCTTTTTAGAAAAATTGTTAGAATAATTAAAATTTATGTTTAAAGTGATTATTTTAAATTATAACTCTTTAATTTATAAATTTAAATTTATAAATTCAAAGTGAAATTTGCAACACTTTATAATTGTCCACAACACATAAAATAAATTTGTTATTTTATTTTATTTTTAAAAAAAATACTCGCGGATATCCACGGATACCAGCGCGGGTAATTGGGCGGGTACGGGTATAAGTTTTATTGGGCGGGGCGGGTAGCGGGTAGCTACTACCCGTACCCGCCCCGCCCCATTGACATCCCTATTCACCACCTCTTTTTGAATGTGTCCTCTAATTGAATTAAACATAAATAAAAAATCTAATTTTTGACATAATGGATGACATCATTTGTGGACACCTAAACACCCTCCATTCTCTATAAATAACAACCATTTTGGAAAGTTTTTCAGCACCTCTTTCCCCCTCTTGGCTAGCTAAAAATATTAGAGAGCTTTTCTCTTTAGAATTTTTTTTTAACTTTGTTTTTATGCTAAAATATTACTAGTTTTCATTAACTGGTAAAAATCCTTTTCTCAGGAGCTTTTCACAACTTTTCTCCTTTTCACCAACCATTTTTGAGGTAATGGGAGAAGTGGGGTTGATTCTAAATTATTGTCACTTTGCATATCAGTAGGAAAGGTTTTTCTCTAAACCTTTCAATGCATAAAGTTTAGTATGTTCTATTATATTGTTATAATATTTGATGCTAAACTTTAATTTTAATTAAGTTGTTACTCTACTCAAATTTAGATTTTTAAATTATAATTGCTAAGTTGTTACTCTGCTCGACTTTAGAAAATTAAATTATAATTGTTAAGTTGTTATTTTGCTAAAATTTTGGTAATTAAATTATAATTACTAATTTGCTATTTTGCTAAAATTTGATGATTAAAACATGATTACTAAATAGTTTTGCTGCTAAAATTTTGATGATTACTAATATGTGATTTTTGGATTGTTTAAATTACTATTGTGCAATTTATGCAATATAAGACAGAAATATTAATTGTACTGGTGCTTAAATTTATTGAGACCAAGGAAAACTATGCTTGAGAAATTTAGAAATTGATGAGTTAGTGAGTAATGTAAAGCAAGTGACATGCTATGGCATCGCATCCTACTAGGAAAGTTATAGTTTGGTATGTTGAGGAATGAAAGACAGGGACCCATTTCTAAAGATCTTGAGGGTAGGCATCGAGTGGTGCAAGTCTTAATGACCAGGATAGCGCCCGTAAGCCAGGATATTCGCCTGACCAAACTTAATAACCTCGACAATTGCTCAGCATTTCAAAATTAGTATGAGAATATACCTCTATAAATAGGCATCCTAAATTGTTATTTTGTTCCTTAATGATGATGAGGACTGTACCCTATTGAGAGAGGTATATGTACTCTCAGTCACTTTCCAATTTTGTTGATAATTATTATTCACTAATAGGGTGTATGGATCTATACCTAGACAAGGGTAGCATAGTATAACCTAGAATAAACCATAGGTTCTCTTTTATTGTCAGTTGTGTTTTTCTTTGTTTTATGGCAGATTTCCTACCATACATATAAAAGTGATTTTAGAACAAATCACCTCACTTCATTATTTTCTTCCATGTATGATTGATTGCAATTATTGAAAATGGCCATAACGCCTAGCAATATTGATGACAAGTCAAAGTATACTTCTACAAACGAGGATCTATACACCTAGTTTATAATATTTTCTTTTTGTATAAGGGATAGGGTAGATTAACACTGCTCTATATAGAATCTTTTTATGTATATATTGGGTTAGGTAGTGTCTATCTTTTGATGTACTTTTGATCTCTAATTTTTTTATGACCAATATGTACTACAATATATATATATATATATATATATATATATATATATATATATATGTATATTGACTATATCTTCTATCTTTTAGTATCATTTCCAAAGTTTTCTATTATAAAAATTAAAAAAATTAATTGCATATTCATTAACTCAAACTTAACAACTAATAAAATTACTAAATTAGTATAGGTTATTATTAATGTGAATGGGGGTCACATTTTTGAGTCACTTTCCACTTCTCTTGAGAACTATTAGTCACTAATGAGGAGTATGGATTCATACCAAGTTAAGATTAGTCGAGTATAACTTAGAATAAACTATAAGTTTCCTTCTATTGTAAACTACGTTTTATCTACAATTTATGGTGGATTTCCTACCATACATGTAAAAGTGATTTTAGAACAAATCATCTCACTCCATTGTTTTCTTTTATGTATGTTTGATCGTGATTATTGAAGATGACAATAACGCCCACTGATGCTGAGGACTAGTTGGAAGATACTCCTACAGACAAGGAATCGTAAAGCTAGTTTTATAGTATTTTGTGAGGAATAGAATAGATTGACACTACTCTGTATAAGACCTTTCTTATGTATATATTGGGTTAGGTAGTGTCTATCTTTTGATGTATTTTTTATTTTTCTGTATTATATGACTGTTATGTATTATCAAATCATGATGTACAATTTTATGATATATATATATATATATATATAGCCATTATCTTTCATTTTTATACTATTATTTTCAAATTCTGTTAAATTTACAATTTTTTTATTATAAAATCAAGAAAATGTTACTCATATTTTCATCAACCGAACTTTAAAATTTATTAATTAATTAACTTAATATGGGTTATAATTAATGTGAATGGATGTCACAGTTTCTTCTCCAGAAGTTGCCAAAGAGGTGTTGAAAAGCTATGATGTCATCTTTGCTGAAAGACCCCATCAAGTTGGTGCAGACATAATATGCTATGGTTCCATTAACATTGCCACTGCACCATATGGAGGCTATTGGCACTAGCTAAGAAGAATATGCTCATAAGAGCTTCTAAGCACCAAACGTGTGCACTCATTTCAATTAATAAAAGAAGAAGAAATGTTGAATTTAATAAGATATATTGGGACTAACAGTGGATCTTATGTGAACCTTAGTAAGAAAGTGGCTTGCATGACAAGTGGCATCATTGCAAGGGCAACTTTGGTGAAAAATGTAAGGATCAAGAAGAATTCATTTCCCTAATCAAGAAACTTACGAGACTAGCCAAAAGTTTAGTTGTTTTTTATTTGTTCCCTTCTTACAAGTGGCTTCATATGATCAATGGAGAGAAACCTAAACTGGAGGAGTTGCATAGAAAATTTGATATAAGTATTGAAAACACCATTAAAGAGGCAGAAAAAAAAGACTGGTGAAGTAGAAGTAGATAGTTTCCTCTCTGTTCTTCTAAATATTAAAAATCATGAACCCCTTGAACATCCTTTGACAATTGACAACATCAAAGTTGTAATGTTGGTGAGTATGTGTATTACTTTTTGTTATCATATAATGCTTTTACTACATATTGGGATTTAGGGCCTAACCTTCATTTCTTGTCTATATAAAATTAAATAAACAGAAGCATAGAACATTTCCAGCCTTACTCTTGTGTATTTTGGTAAAAAATAATAATAATAATCAAATCGCACCATCTCTATAAAAAGTGAATGCCTTTTTTTCTCCTGAAATTGTCGAAATTATACGTAATAAGATATTGGCTATATATACAAAGAGAATAGTTTTTGTTAGTTCTACATTAAAATATGGAAAAAAAAAAAACACTTGCATCATAAAATTTTAGAGATAAGGGAGAGGGAGATAGGAGTAGAATATATACTATATAGGTGGGTAATTTCACAATAGTAGAAGAATAGCATTTATTTTATTATTGGTTACAATATATATAATTTTGTGTGAAGTTATATTATTTCTAGATTTATAAAATTATTTTTGGTCTCTATAATATATCGTTTTTTTGGTTTTGATTCTTATAATTTTTTTTAAAATGGTTCCTTGTAAAATTTCTCTTTTTTATTTTGGTCCTTGTTGTTTTGTTTTAGTCTTTGTAATATACTCATTTTTTTTGTTTTTGTCCTTGTAATATGTGAATAATTTGCTTTTAGTCCCTACCATTTTTTTTCAAAGGTACTAACTCAAAATGAACAAAATATTATAAGGACTAAAATAAAAAAAATAAATATATTACAAAGACTAAAACAAAATAACAAGGACCAAAATAAAACAAATAAATTTTACAAGGACTGTTTTAAAAAAATAATTTTATAAGAACTAAAACCAAAAAAATGATATATTACTAGGACCAAAAAATATTTAAGCCTACAAATAATATAACTTCACACAAAATTATATATATATTACAATCAATAATAAAATAAATGTTATTCTTCTACTATTGTGAAATTACCCTCCTATATAGTATATATTCTACTCCTATGTCGCTCTCCTTTTTTAAACCTTATTTCTATATGTATTTTGTATAACACTTTTTTATAAATTTTTTTTTCTATTTCTTTTCATCATAATATATATCTTATTGCACATTTATTTTTTCTTCTAAATTTTCTTATTTGTAGAAAAAGTTGTACAAAAATATTGTACAAATAGAATTTTTCTTTAGAATGAATGATTCTTCATGAAAAGTGCTAAGAAATGGTTTTTAACCAATCAAGAGTGAGATCAGTATAAAGGGAAAGAATAAGTAGCATAAAAGAGAGAGAAAAATTATTGAAATAGAGAGAATTACTTTCATGTGTTTTGATGAAAACTATCATATAATATTTAACATTTTCCACATTTGCTTTTAGTGAATATAAACTTAGGAGCATGTGGAAGAGATTGTACATGTACTTTTTAAAATTTACAAAAATAGTTTATGGGTTTAACTGTTTGAATGATTTTCTTAAAGAAAATTATCAAAATAAACTTTTTGTTAACTTATTTTTTGACAAAAAATTTTAAATAAATTCTTATATGCTTTTCTGTAGAAGTATTTTTACATTGCCCACTTTGTAATACTTTAAGGCTGCACACTTCGCAATAGTGTAACAACATTTTTCCAGGGTTTGAATAGTTTGAATGTCATTTTAGGTTCAAACTTTATTATCATCATTGTATACCAAAAAAAGGTGTGATAACCTTTCTTAAAAAAAAAACATTTATATATACCATGTTCTTATTTACCTTTGTATTTTATTTAATATATACTTCTTCTTAGAGGCTTCTACCTTTTCTTTGACTACTGTTGTTATCTGAAGGCTTTGTATACATATGTGTTGACAGTGAAATTTTGTGCCTTTTTTTTTGTCAACAAACATAATCCCATTATAGATTTTGAGAAAGGGGACATTTACTCCCTTTGAAGGTCTTTTAACCTCCTTTGTAGGCCCTTTACCCTAGATTTATGGTTAAATTTTTATTAATTTTGATAAAACATCTACATTGAAACATACATTACATTACATAGATATTATCATAATAGGGTTATAGAAAGATTAAAATTAAATTGCAAAGAAAGAGTTATAGAAAGAATAAAGAATTATCGAAAGAAAAACGAGTCATCGGTAGAAGAAATTGAGATGAGAAGTAGAAGAAATGGAGGAAGAAGAAGATTTGCAAAAATGTAAATTGTGGTTAAGAACATTGTAGTAACCCGTCAATCCATGAGCATTAGGGACTTAGGATATGTAGGGTGTTTACAATGTCCAACCCTTATTACATGGTACAAACTAATATTTATAGACAAAGGATTCCAAACTACTAATAACTATTACAAACTTCTACTAAATCTTCACCGTTGATGGCTTTTGTCTTCAATCTTCACCGTTAATGACTTTTGCCTTTAATTTTCACCGTTGATGACTTTTCTAGTTTTGATGCTTTCTAAATCTTCAATTTTTCTGTTACCATCTTGTCAAAGTAAGATTAGTAGAAAAGTTATATTTTGACACTACGTCAAAATACTATGTTGAAATACCAATTTTTAGCACTTAGTCGAAATATTTTCTCAAAAGACCATTCTTTTCAATTTTCTTGAAATTTCCTCAAAAGACCATTTTTTGATTTTCTCAAAAAATGGTGATAGTAACAATATGACACATGCAGCATGTAGGTATAGATTCCATTAAAAATGAAAAGAAAGCTAATAAATTTCAACTCATTTTCCTGTTGTAGGACATGTTTGTTGCTGGAATTGATTCATCATTTACACTGCAATTATAGAATGGGGGATTGCAGAAATGTTGAAAAACCAAAGAGTAATGACCAAAGCACAAGAAGAAGTTAGAAAAGTCTTTGGTAGCATAGGATACATCGATGAAACAGCACTTGAGGTACTAAAATTTCTAAAAGTTGTCATCAAGAAACACTGAGATTACAGCCTCCTTACCCTCTTCTTCTTCCAAGAGAATGTAGAGAAACTTGTGAGACTAAAGGGTGCACAATACTTGGTAGGACCAAAGTTATAGTTAATGCATAAGCAATTGCAAAAGACCCTGAATGTTAGAGTGAAGCTGAGAAGTTTTATCTAGAGAGATTTATGGATTGTCCAATTGATTATAGGGATTCCAATATTGAATTTATACCCATTGGTGCTAGAAAGAGAATATGTTTAGGCATAATATTTGGTATATCTAGTATTGAGCTTTGTCTAGCATAGCTACTATACTATTATAATTTGGAACTTCCAAATGGAACCAAGGAAGACCTAGAAATAACTGAAGCTTTGGGGTCCTCCTCAAGAAGGAAAGTATATCTGATCTTAGTTCTTATTTCTTACAATCCCGTGCCTATTTAATAATGCCATATATGATGATCGTAAGTGTATGTTACTATGATTAAGCTCCTGGTGTTGTGAGGGTGCTAATAAAATGAGAACTTGATTTCTTCAAAATGTACAAAACCCATATCATGTTAAGTTTGTTGCACACATGGGAAACATTCCCCATTTTTCATGTTCCCTTTTCTTTAGTTTAAGATACTTGTTATTCCCTTTTGGTTTTTATCATCTTTATTTAAATTGACTAGTATATTTGTTCATTTAGTCTTGCCAACTTTAATGTTAGTATAAATTTTGCAAGTAAACCATATTGTGACAATTGGGACAAATGGCATCACAATAAAGAGCTCACCAATTTGGGGCACAAAGAGGTCATCAATTCTAACTCATAATCACCTTTTATATGTGGATCCCATATATCACTATGATTTCAATATCTCATCCCAATAGCAACTGAATAGATGCACAAATTTCTAATAGATATGTTAGAATCTATAACAATTTTGTGACAAAAAAATAAAATGGAAAAATATTCATTCACACAACATTAAGTAGATAACAAATCTTTTATATAAAAGTTACATGATGACACTTTGCAAACCATATTTTTTCCTTTGATGATAGTTTAACCACATCATATTTGAAGACATGGTAAATGTTCATTTTTGTGATTTTTTAAAACATCTTTGAAGAAGCAAGAAGAAGATTACTCTTGCCCCAAGGAAAATTAATATAGTTTTGATGATTTAGCCTCTTGATGAGTACAAAGTTGTAATGTGTGTTTATGTATGTGTGTGTGTTAGTGGTCTTGCATGATTTATCTTTATCCTTGATGGTTTGATGGTAATGAGCTCAAGATTTAAGACTTAAAAGTTAACAAAGTGAAAATATATTTTCTATAAGTCTAAAATTGGATAAAACTAACTTTTAATTTGATAAGAAGTAAAAGCCATAGTATTAAAATCTTAGAACAATTCAATCCTATATTAAAGAATCATTTAATCGGTTAAGTTAGCTTTGTAATCGATTAAAATCATTTAATTTCGTGTAAACAGTGAAAATATACACTGTTTTAACTAGTTAAATCAATATGTAATCAGTTACATGTTTTCTGTTTTAACTAGTTACAACATTATGTAATCAGTTATTTCATAAATAACCAATTACATAATTTTGTAACTAGTTACATAATATAAAGATGTTTTGTCCTATATGAAAATAACTAGTTACAAAGTTATGTAACTAGTTATTCCAGTAAAGGCAAATTCGAATGGCCTCTATTTTAACTAGTTATAAATAGAAATAACTAGTTAAACCTATTCAAAGTTTATTTTCCAGATTTCAAATAACAAAATAACTGATTACAAGTTTAAATAACTAGTTATTCTAGTGAACTCTCTATATAAAGGGAACCTTAGTGAGTCTTTCAAGATAACTTCATAACACTTCTACAGCTTCACTTTTCTAAATTTGAGAGAGAGCTTTTCTAAAGAGAATTCATATTATTCTTCTACTCCACTACAAGTTTTAGATCAAAGATCAAAAAGCTCATCATGGATCAATCTTGAGGATAAAGAAAAGTCTTTACTTGAGTAAAGTTGATTGTTTCTTCATTGTTTCCCATCTATCACAAACCAAGGTGATATCTAACCTTCTTCTAAATTGATTTTCGTTCTTGAGAGAGTGTCTCTCTTATCTTCCTTGTGGTAAGGTTCCACAAGAAAGGTTTCAAGTTTTTCTTGATAGGGTTCAAGAAACTTGATTGTGTGGTTTGTTTGATAGTAATTCTTGTGTTGTGCACAGTGTTTGTAAACATTTGAATTACTTAGTGATAACACCAATCGATTTGATTGGAAACTGGATGTAGATCACAGTGATAGTGATCGAACTAGTATAAATCTTGTTTCCTCTCTCTCTTTCCTCTACTCTCTTGCTAGCATATTATATCTTGATCACTTGCATTTAAAATCATAAAGATCTTTGCATAGAAAAGTTCAAGAAAAATTGATCCAATTCTATTTCATTTGTATAACCAAATCAATAAGATTCAAAGTTTTTGAAAAATCTAGTTATTCATAATTGAAAAGAAATTGGGGATTCTTGAAAATTTTGAAAGATCCAATTCACCCCCCCCCCCTCTTGGATCCAGCCCTTTTGTTTAACAATCTTGAAGTTTTATTCAAAATCCATCATTTACATTTATGTCTTAAACACAAAATCTATTAATATCAAAGCCTTCGACCTATAGAATAGGGATGTCAAATGAATCAACCCAACTTAACCCAACCCAAACAAGTTGAGTTGGGTTGGACCTATTTTAAAATTGGATTGAAAATCTCAAACCCAACCTAGGTTAGGTTGGGTTGACCTGTCAAAATTTAAAAAAAAAAAAGTTATAAAAAATGGATGATTCATAAGTTGACCTACCAAATAAAATAAATAAATAAATAAATAAAAGTAATTTAAACATACTTTCACAATCACAAGAATATTATCTTACTAAATTATAATTTTTTTTTTAGATATTATTATCATAAGTTAAATAAATGTAGAGTAAATAAACAAAATAACATGAAATCTATAATACTTTATAAAATATCATGTGTGATAAAATAATATTTAACTAATCAAAAATAAATAAATAAAAAACCAACCCAGTGGGTCAGTCTAACCCAACCCATCCCTTAACCAGTTGGATCAACGAGTTATGCAGGTTAGGTTATATGGGTTAAAGGGTTCAATTACTCAACCCAACCCAACCTGTTTTGACGAGTTAAATGGGTTAACCAATTGAGTTCAATCCACTTTGACATCCCATGATCCCAACTGTAGATATTCCAAAAATTTTCACAAGACATATGTTAGATGTGAGGCTTTCATAAATTTCATCACATATATGTTAGATGGAGCAATTAGAATGTACAATTTTGTAAGCATTAAAATAAAATATTTTAAAGTTTTTACCACTCATTTACATTAGTGTTCTGCCTTTAAAATCCAAAGTTGTCGGGAAAAGATAAAAAACAACAACAACAACCAGAAGCAGAAGAAAACCAGATCTCTTTTTCCCCCATGTATAAATAATAATAGGTCTTGGAAATATCTCAAGCAACAAATGATAATTTTAGGCGCATAAAAGGATGCACAAAATAGAAATAGAAAATAATAGACACTGATTTTTTAAGGTGAGAAAATCCCCAAGGTGAGGAAAAAAACCCACGGCACCTAGTCCAATAAAAATCCTCCACTAATAAAAATTATTAGGTACACCACAGTCTTCCTAAAACCACTAAGGATCCACAGAAACACAATCTTCACCAATAAGGTGGATAACAACACAATAAACCCCATAAATGGGTATTTAGCTAGGCAATAGAGAGAACCAAAATATAAAGAGATTTATGCCAAAAATAATGCTTACATTATAGGATAACACATTCGATAGTAGAGAACTTTCCTTCTCTGTGCCATTGCAATTCTTTTTTCGTCCTTAGCACAAGAAGTCTCGTTTTTCTCTCAATGAATTTAGTAGAAATTATTTGGTAGTTAGTAGAAATTATTTGGTAGTCTAGGACTATCAAGTGTCAATGGTTTAGCCAATGTGTATATAACATATATTTAAATTTTACAATTTACAAGGAGAAATTAATAACATATAATTACATGTCATGTAAAGATTAATAGGAACCATGGGGGTTCAAGACTACCTAATAATTTCTCATTAATTGAGATCACAAAAGGCACCACACATCTTATTCAGAAAATTATTGTAGATAACCATAATTATCGAGCATCATATATATATATATATATATATATATATATATATATAGAGAGAGAGAGAGAGAGAGAGAGAGAGAGAGAGAGAGAGAGAGAGAGAGTTTAATGATCATGCACTATCAATGTAAAAAGTTTTATACTGTCATTCAATCAAAAATTACCATTAATATGACTTTTAAAGTATTTATTGTAAAAGTCAACAAATTTACAATGAATGGTGGTTTGTGATTGGATGATAGTGTAAAACTATTTTACACTGTCAGTACATGATCATTAAACTCATATATATATGTATACATATATATATGTATACATATATATATGTATATATATATATATATATACATATATTGTTTACTTTCCATTTTTTATAAATATACACTCACTATAGCATTATCCATCTTCTTATCCATGTATACAACGAAGTACTAAAGTAAAATTGACTAGCTAGCGGAGTTTTGAGCTAGCTGTTGCTTGCAATGATCATGGGGTTCCCCCAATTTGTTGGTATGAACAGAGCCAGATTTGACATGGAATATTTAATGCAGAATATATATCCTAGGTTGTTAAATAATTCATCTACAAAATAAGTTGTTTATATTCAGATACTCAAGGTTACAATGGAAGACAATAAGATGTTAAAAAAAAAAAATCAAGAATAATATTAGCATGGAAATCATCCTAGACTGTTAATTCATCTACAAAAAAAAAAAAATTGTTTAACGAAATTAAAGTAAAACTGATAAAAGACTGTAGATAGTTTAGAGCTAGACAAAAGCCGTAATTTTACATATAAATAAACTAGCCGCGACACCGGTACAAGACACATCCATTTCTTACACAAGGGGTAAATAAAATCGTAGCACATGATAGAGAAAGAGATCAGAGAAGGATTCTTCTATCAAAACCAAACAAATTCAGGGAAAAAGAAAGAAGAGGGAAACTGTCAGCTTTATTCAAAGTTGAATAATTGAGACCTGCACATTTCCCATATCACTATCAAAGCTCTAGGTGTGGTAGGACAACGATCAATTTTAAGCTTGCAAAGTATATACGATTTGATGGAAACTGCTGAGACAGTGATATCTGTTAAGAGCGGGCCTCAGAGCCAAAGAGATTGAGAGAACTTAAGAGAGAGAATTAAAGAAGGGCATAGGCTTTGATGGACCTTGCTTGAGAACAAGAAGATGGGAACAAATAAGTTACAAAGGTAATGAGGCTTTTCTTGTTCTCCACATATGTTAATTCTTCTACCAAGACTCATTCACACCGCAACAAAACTTGTTTCATTAATTGATCATAAGGCATGGATAAGGGAATATGGCCTGGATTAACTTTTCTATAAGTATTTATAGGAGTAAAAAATAAGAAAAAATAAATAAACTTTTTATTAGTTAAAATTAACTTATGCATAAGTTAAAAATTAAATTTTAAAAATACTAATATGAGAAAATTTTTACAAATTAGCTTATAATTTTTTTTTATCTAAACAGGCCTATATAATATAAAGCCTGCAGTATATATAACTATATATTATGTTGTGTACGTATTGTATTAAAATCTAAAAAGCTCCCTACTTGTCCATTCCTTTCTTCCATAACATACGGGTCATGTTGTGGATTTACCTCCTTTCTTTCCTTGTCTCATTTCGTAGACCTAATTAAAGTGCACGGAGACATTGGTACTTTGCAATTAATAATGCTAACGTACAACAGCACATGATGCTTGATCGGTTTCGTAGACAAATGTATTAAGGATATACAACAACACATGAGAAAAATGAAAATTAGTAATGAAGACAAACAAATTGAAATAATGATAAATTATATTTAGATTTAAATATGTTTCAGTTCTTCAAATTTGAGACAAATTTATTTTTAGTTTTCCAAAATTAAAATTGATTTTTTTAGTCCCTGTAATTTGAAAAAAACAAAACTGTTTTAGTTCCTCTATCTAAACGTCGTTAGAGATTCAATTATGCAGCTAACGAGTTACAAGTTGTTTACATGACAACTCACCTTAATTTTTCATTCTTATTATCAAATGCCCTACCAGAGCATGTTTTTCTTTCAAAGTATTCATTCTGACGATGTTTTCGACAAAAAATGTTGGGACAAAAGAACTAAAAAAGATTTTTTTTTTCAAATTACAAAGACTAAAAAAATCAATTTTAAATTTAAAAAACCAAAAACAAACTTATCCCAAATTTAAGGGGTTAAAAACATATTTAAGTCTTACATTTATTTTTTTTAAAATGTTTCAATTACATTGTCTCTCTTTAGTTTTGAGAATTAAACTACTATCTCTTGAAATGAAATGCATTAAATTTTAGTCCATTTTAAGATGCACAGATGTCTTAACAAGAGGGAACCATTATGAATAAATAAATTTTTTAGGAGTATTTTTTTTTTACTTTAATTTGATTTTCTAAAGCCAACATCAATAGCTAGTAGGCGATTTAAAATTACTAATTATTGATAATATCGTGGGAGTTGCACCGAGAGAAAAACTATTCTTAAGGAAGCTTATTCATAAATCATAATGTATTTATTTTGGGGCGAGGATAAGTGGGCTTGGGATCATAATGTTTTACACATATAATAATCGATCTTGGAAATAGGTCCAAAACTTTCTTGTACTGTAGCCTTTAGTAATATATTATTTTGTTTATAAAAATAAGAACTTATTCGTGTTAAAATGAACTTTAGTATACATTAGTTTTTAAAAGAAAAATGTATTTTTTTCAAATAAAATTAAATAATGTAATTCAAAAATTTATTCTAAAAGAAAGATTAAAATTGACCAGACAGGCCAATCGGCGTTAAAATATTTAGGAAGTACAGACTCATCACGTGATTATATATTTAAAGACTTCATTTTTATTTTTTAAATGAGATTAATTGGTTTGATTAACCTTCCATACATTCATGAAGGGAAGCAATGAAATGAAGGATTACATTATTGCATAACTTTGCACGGTAACTTAACTTTAGTGTTTAGGAGATTTCTCCAAATTCATCAATCACACGACTAATTTTGTCCTCTTAAATCAGTATAGTTGGTTAAACTATTGGATGTGAATTGTGAGTATATAGATTTGATCTATGCAATACATTCGGCCCTTTTTTCTATTTTTTTTATCCCTTCTCTCCGTCCTCGTTATAAAGTCTACCATATGAACATTTCTTTGGACGAAAAAAAAAAACTAATTTTTATTTGAGATATTGTTTTTTCATAAAAGTCTTCTTTTACGTACAAGCTTGATTTTTTTAAGATTATGAAAATTCTTCAACTGTTGAGTTTAAATTTACTTATCACAGACACCTTTTATGGTTAATAATTAATTTCTTAGCTTGTCGAAATTAAGGGCATT
This sequence comes from Spatholobus suberectus, assembly GCA_004329165.1. Taxonomy (NCBI): domain Eukaryota; kingdom Viridiplantae; phylum Streptophyta; class Magnoliopsida; order Fabales; family Fabaceae; genus Spatholobus; species Spatholobus suberectus. The sequence continues at coordinate 64,199,877 of CM014734.1, read as the reverse complement.
AATTTCATTTATATTAACGGACAAGCAAGTCATTCTCAACCAAAACTTTTGAGGATCACTAATTAAAATTCTATCTTCTTGTGTGTGGATGGTTATAAATTATGGTCAACACGACCACAATTGGTCGCAATATATCGAAATCAATATCCACTAGAACAGCTACTTATCGTTATCTTGATCCACAATGGTTGTTTCTAATAATAGCATACATGTTTATGCAATTGTCGTTATCATCATGCACGAATGCGTGTATCTAGCTATTAGGCCAGCCATAGACCATAACCATAATTTGAATCATTGACATTTATTTTCACAACAGAAAGAACCTACATCTCAATTATGCTAAATTAGAACATTCGTGTGTGAGAGGAAAACCTTGTTTATGATCCCGCGTTTCATAGAAACTTTAAATTTAGTGATATAGTTTTATACCCATGTACCAAAGTCCTTTATAAAATCATTTGTAGCCATACATCAAAATTTGAACTCTATCTTATGCTAGTAACTTATTTTTCTAAGTACACTTTTACCAGCAAACATTATAGAAACTTTTTCATAACCTCATCATCATCATTAGATAGTTTCGCCACGTTAGTTAGACGTGGAAAAAAATAAATTGCAATATAATGTACTAGCGTGTTTGAAATTGCATCGTGTCTAGCAAACAAATGGTAACTATATATAAGTTTGTAATTATCTTACAAGAAATGTTTTTAGAAATTTAACGCCATATATATGTTTTGCATAAACTGTATTTTGAAAATCAAATGTAAATATACATTTACATTTCTTGAGGTTTAATGAAACTACATTTAATATATATATTTTTTTTTACATTACACTAATCTCTTTAACGTAAGAAATTAGGATAGCTTTCTATTATTGAAAAGGACATACAATACCATGTTATTATACAAATAAAGGAAGGATTACCAAGCTCATGGATTAATTGACATGAAGTTCTTCCAGCTTAACTAATGATATCGAGTTTTACTTTAAGTATACAGTTTCGTTACATATTTAGAGGAAAAATTTTGTCGCTTATAATAGTCCTACCCGAGTCAAGCATAATTATCTCTTGTAGAAGATATTTATAGTCTCCAAAAAAATATGAAAAAAGGAAAGTCTAAGTAAAATAATAATAATAATAATAATAATAATGATAACAATAAAAAGACAGATAGCTAGAGTACTTTTAAGGGTGTTAATGTGATTAGTCTATATGTCTATTAAATGATTAATTACTAAAATCCAGCTTTGATTAACTTTTAGCTTATAGAAGCTTTTTAGTTGTAAAACTCTGTTGTTAAGACCTTTCTAAGAAAATAATGTCAAGCTTTATTAAGTTTATACATAGATATTTACATAGAAATTAAATATTAAGAGAAATTCTAAAAATGTTGAGATACATAAATCAATTTTAACTAACTATTTTTATGGGAAACAATATTATTCATCTAAGTTTTAGATATAAATATTGGGGTAAATTACGATCATGGTTTAAGTTAAAGCTACTTTAATTTAAAAGAGATACTAGTCGATAGTAATATAAAAACTATCCAGCTTCGTCACGTGTCAGTTTTTATGCAGTACGGACCCACTTTTTTTGTTAATTTTTGGCTCAATTGCACATTTTGCCACTCATTTCTTATGATTTTGCGAATTTTGCTATTTAATTATTTTAATTGCACATTTTGTCACCCAACTTTTAAAATTCATATATTTTGCTATCAAATTATTTTATTTGCACATTTTGCCACCCAATTTTTGAAATTTACACATTTTGCCACCCTTCCTTTAGTTGACTATTGACTGGCAATCAACAATTGGGGTGGCAAAATGTATAAGTAAAATAATTTGGTGGCAACATGAGTGAATTTTAAAAATTGAGTGGCAAAATTATCAAAATCATCAAAAATGGGTGACAAAATGTGCAATTAAGTCTTAATTTTTTTTATCTCTTCACCCTTTCTTTTACTTTCTCTCTCTTTTTTATTCTCTCTCACAGTGTAAAGAACGGTACACTTTTAGTTTGGCTTAAATATACTTTTGGCCATTTATCTTTTTAAGAAAATTCATTTTGGTCCTTTATCTTTTTAAAACGCTTCATTTTGGTCCTTCCGTTAGGTTAAAACTAACACCGTCAATGTCTTATGTTTAAAATAATTAATTTTAAACATAATGGCGACTTTTAACCGTCACTATTCACAAAACCCTAAACTTCTACGAACTTAATTACTCACAATTGGAGCAACGCTTTGAAAAATTGATTGAGGGTTTTTTGTGTCTCTTAGAGACAATCAAAAACCCTCAAAGTTTGTAGCAAATCGTTTTTGTATTGATAAAATTTTACGAGTATTGGGTATGCGTTTTTAAAATTTAATAAATAAAATTATTATAGTGACAGTTAAAAACTATCACAATGTTAAAATTAGTTATTTTAAAACTAATGCTCTTCTTCTTCGTCTTCTCCCTCGTGGAGCAACATCTGATCAAAGTGCCAAACACCTGAAAGTCCATCAAGGAGAACACATAAGTCGTGGTTGACAAAGTTTTCAAGTATCATGGTGAGGTCAAGGTCGAAGCAGGAGAGGAGGAAGGAGTACTGGACGTTCCAAAAGATTCTGGAGTCAGTAGGCTTGGCGGTGCTGGTGCGGAGGAGGTCAGTGCCACCGAGCCAGATGGCAGCGATGCGGTCGTATTGCTTGCCCTTGTATTGGGCGTGGAGGCGGAGGACAACACAAGACCACAGGGCAGGGCGACAAAAGGGAAGACGAAGAGAGAGAAATGAGGAAGAGGGAAGACGAAAAGAGAGAAGAAGGGAGGCAAAGGAAAGAAAAGGAAGGAAAAAAAAAGTTTAGTAGTGGTTTTTAACCACTATTTTTTTAAAAATATGACTTTTCCATTATCAAAGTTAACGTTGCTAACAAAAAGGACCAAAATGGAGCATTTTAAAAAGATAAAGGATCAAATTTACATTTTTAAATGCTTTTCTTAAAAAGATAAATGGTTAAAAGTATATTTAAGCCCTTTTAATTTTATTTTAAAAGAGGCCATTTACTTCTATGTAGTTTCCTTTTTATAGTCCATCTTGTAGTTTTTATTATTATTTTTTTTAAAAGACACACGTTAAAATTCATAATTAAATTTGTTATTAGTCAAATTTCAATTATAATCGTGCATGCTTTATGTACAAAAGTAAAAGGTATATTGTTTTACGACATAAAGAAATTATCTATAATTTGTATATTTGTTCATTCTCTTGATGGGAGACTTTTTTTCTTCTCTGTTTTTTGGTAATTGGCTATCGATGTTCTTTACGAGCTTCTAAATTATTTATAAAAATTGGCTTAATTATACATTTTGTCACCCAACTACTTTAATAGCATATTTTGCCGCCCAATTTTTAAAATTTACATATTTTGCCACCCAATTATTTTACTTGCACATTTTGTCACCCAATTTTCAAAATTTGCGAATTTTGCCATCCTCATTTAGTTGACCGCTGATTGGCAATCAACAATTCGGGTGGTAAAATGCGCAAATTTTGAAAGTTGGGTGGCAAAATGTGCAAGTAAAATAATTAGGTAGCAAAATGTGCAAATTTTAAAAGTTGGGTGGCAAAATGTGCAATTAAAATAGTTGGGAGGTAAAATGTGCAATGAAAATAATTGAGTGGTAAAATTCGTAAAATCATCAAAGATGGATAGCAAAATGTGCAATTAAGCCAAATATTTTAATATTTCCAAAACAAGTTTTCTATTAATTTTTGGATGGGGAAGAGCAAGGTAGCCATTCGATAAAGGAAAAAATCACAATAGCAAAGTGTCACGTCTAAAAACTATGGCAAGAAAATAATTTCTAGTTACATAATATAAATCAAATTGTAATTTTTCATAAATTACTTTTGGTTATTAAATAAATCACTTTGTATGTAAATATATATGAAATAAAGAATATATTTTTTGGTATACAATAGTTATACTGAGATTAGAACCTATAACCTTATACATACTACCAAAATCCCCATGAAGTTAAAACCTACTCATGCATAATACGAAATAAATAATATAATTTTAACATAAACATCGATATATTACTCCAATGTGGCAAAACAGGTAATGTAAATTTGAATAACCGAAGTTTTTTTTTTTATAACATACTCATTTTTCAATGGTTTTAACCTTTTGAGCGTTTTCTTTTATTTCTTTTATTTTATTAGACAAATATTATACCAATAGAGATAAATATTATATATACTATTAGTATTTGACACTTGTTTTAGTGTGTATATATATGGTTTTTAGAGATTAAGGTATCTTCACTAGAGATAATTTTGCTTGAGTTAGATAAGACCATTATGGATAGCAATTTTTTTCCTTTGAATATTTAATGCAACTACATACTTTGGACTTAAACTTAAGACCACTGATTAAGTTGTAACAATCACACGTCAATTGATCTACATGCTCATCAATGACTTTTAGTATATCCATCTAATTCAAGTAATATGTTTAAATAAGTTTTTAGTCTTTATAAATGTAATTAAATTTAGTTTTAGTTTTCTAAATTTTTTTCATTAATTTTTCTCCTCATAAATATTAAAATTTTTAAAAATTGTCTCTAGCTATTGTTATTTAGCAGTGATGTGACATATCCTAGGTGTGTCATTTCAATGATTATTTTAAAGTGACATATAAGTTGTATGTCTAGAATAAAAACTATTACTTATTAGTAAGTGGTGATAAACATTATTTTAAAAATATTAAAATATATAAGAATAAAAATAAAAATTATTTTAAAAGATTGAAACTAAATTTAAATAAGTAAATAATATATGTGCTGACAATGTAAAAAAAAATTATACTGTTATCGAATTACAAATTGTTATATATGATAAGTTTATTGACTTTTACATTAATAACTATTTTAAAAATTATATCAATAATAATTTCTAATTAGTTATGAAAAACTTCACATTAACACTACATAAAAATTAAACTCAATTTAAATATATTTCCAGAGACTTAAAATGCGCAACATAGGTACACATGCAGGTAATGGCACAGAATAAAATTTCGTACCAATAAGAAAGGTCCCACAAAGTGAACAGAGGAAACTATCCTTAAATAGTGATATATTTGAGTCGAAATATGAAGTGATATAAGTATTAAAACCAAAACACTTGATTAGTTAGTTCTTTTTCGTAACCTTTCTTTTCATAAGTATTATAAACAGAACTCTTTTTTTTTTTTTTTAACGGTGGATTTTAATATAATAAACAGAACTTGAACTTCATGAATTTATGCATTTTAAAGTGATAAGTTCAAAAATTGAATCCTCGATTTTAAGAGTAGAAAATTCTCATTTATGTATTTATTTTTCAAGTTATTATGTATTTTCTTCGTTTAATAACGCATGTATGTTATCTGAACTTCCATATTAAATCAAATTAATTTTTTGATTAATTATTTAATGAAAAGTGATTTTTACATTTATTAATTTCCTCATCAATATTTAATTTTTTTCAGTCAATATTAACCATAATAATTATTTGTGGATCATCATTAAGACAATGTTCTATAAATTAAATTATTTTTTAATATTTTTAATATTAAAAGTTTTAAATGATTGTTTTTTTATATTTTTATAATTAATAAAATAATTTTCTATTAAATAAATTATTTTTTAAAATATTTTTCAAGTTTAATGATTATGCATTATCAGTGTAAAAAATTTTAAACTGTTAACTAATTAGAAATTACCGTTTGTATGACTTTTAATGTAGTTATTGTAAAAGTCAATAAATTTACCATACACGGTAATTTGTGATTCAATGATAGTGAAACTGTTTTCCACAGGCTTATTTTCTGATGTTATAAAACATTTTTATATGTACATCAAATTTATGGAGCAAGCAAAGTTTGAGGGTGCATGTAATTTACATTTTGCCCATTGGTTTTGAAAGCGGGGCGGGAAGACTTTGATGGTTTGTTGTGAGGCATCTTTTTTTTTTTGGGTAAATTCTGTTGTGAGGCATCTAACAGTTCTCATTCGTACAAACACTCGACACATCGTATCCTCTACAGGTTTTGTTTGGAAATCCCATTCATTATGTGCAACAATTTTCGTTTTCATATTTTAATTTAATTTAATGCTTTGGCCCGAGCATAGACATATTGCAGCTTTTGTATGGCATACTCTTTTTTTATTATTATTATTAAATTTGTATGGCATACACTGAAAGACCGAAACAGTTTCGCTAGTATATGGATGCTCGTACGTGACGTAGTACATAGTCATACATATCTCTCATTTATTTTGTACCATTGTTTGCATATGCATATCAAAAATATATTTAAAATCAAATTAAACAATTTTTTATTGTTCCATTTTTGGTGTTCAAGAAATATTTTCCAACGTGAACTACTGTGAGGGTTGTTAGTAATGGTCTTTTGGTAGAACAGGTCTTAAATATGGATTGTGATAGATGAGAGATACAGTTGGTGATGCATGTTAATTATTTTTCGTGGAAAGTGAAAACCAGAGGGCCCTCAATTTCAAATAGTCTCCCCAGCTTTCAAATTCAATATCCCTACCGAATGAATGAAAAGGAACACAATATTGCTACATGTGATCTCTGAATAGCTGTGTGGTGAATTTTAGTAAATGGTAAGCTGTAACCGACCAAGACCTAATAATCTTAGAAATGAGAAGTTGAGAACAAAGATACGGTCATGTGAAATTTCATCCTCCAGGGGTACCATGCCTCTATTCAGGTGTGGACACAATGCTAATTTTCAAATTTCAAGCTTGTTTTCAGCTACCCTATTTCTCCAAATTAACTCACCTACTTGTCATGAAATTAGCAATGAAATTAGAACAATCCAAACCCTGAAAGGTTAAGAAAGTCATCAGATCTAATTCAATCAAGACTTACCAAATAATGTTACAAAAAAAAAAAAAAGTAAATGCCAAATTAAGAAGGATAAGCTTTAACCTAGTGTAGGAAATCCAATCCAAAATGGACATCCCATGAAATCCGGTTGAAAGATGTAAAAAGAAAGTTGCAAAATTTGAGTCGAATTATTGGTACTATGCAGGTGAAATGAAGACCCTCGAGAGCACCAATACTATTTAAAATGCACTTGATTTTCATTAATGGGAACTGAGGCCAACGAGCATATATATGTATCTATCTATCCCCTGTCAAAGAATACACCATTTTCTTACACAAAATTTGTCTATACCCTCTTGCTTTTGGAATCTGAGCAAAGTGATGGACTTTTTAAACAGTCATTTTGACCAAAGCCCATGACATCCCTTTCTCTTACGTGTCACATTGGTCAGATATCAATGGCTTAAGTGCTTCCCGGGTCTCAGTCCCTAACAACTACCCATCATGCTCACACGTGCATCGCCAGAGGCTATTCTTGTAAATACATGGGTGGTTCCTCCGTGTGAGAATGTTAATGCACCCAGATTTGCAGTACATTTTCAACATCTTGTACTTTTTTCCATTCCCAAAAAGTCCAAGTGGAAGCATGGTGAACCAAAAATATTGTATTTATGTGAATTATTAAGTACATAATGAATCTTTAATGCAAGTACCAATATATTCCAAAGCTTTCCATATCTCAACCGGGGGTTGAAAATTGAAGCTGCAGTGCAGATATAAAATTGTTCAGCCTTTGAACCAATTATTTTAAAAGAAACGTTAATAACATCCTTTTTTTTAAGTACACCTTCTATTATTAACTAAAATTTATTAAAAATTACATAATTACATAGCTTCTAGTCTTTATTTAACATAATTTGTTCATAATTTTATAATTTTTAATAAATTTTTACTAATAATAAAGAATATATTAGAAGACGTCTCTTACATAATAACAAAATTTAAATACAGTTTCATAGATATTTTTGATATTATTTTCTAATTAGTTAGTATGTGTTTGTGTTTTAGTTCAACGTGAATCTTACTCTCTTCCTCTTTCTTAGTTTATGCATTAGAAAGTAAAAAAACTCCATTCAACTGAGTTCTAACAGGTTTTTAAACACATCTTTAATTTTAATTGGATAATAAAACTAAAAATACCTGAAAAACTGTATCTAAATTTTGTACTGTTACTACCGCTACCCTTATTTTAATACATGTGAAGAAGAGAACCATGCAAATGCTTGGTTGATAGAGAAAAAATAAAAAAAAGAAAACACACTTAACGATAATTTGCGTCCTTTTAAGAAAGAGATTAGTGGTTATCATGTATCCAAATACCAAACTGCGGCGCCAATAATTTATAGTATCTTGACATTACATTGAAAACAAGGACTATTAATGAAATGACGGTAGAAAAGAGCATGGAAGGAGCAGTTAAAAGCCGAAGCCGGTAAAAATTTAAGAGCCTCGCCCCAAGTTTGTCTTAGGGAACAAAAGCTATATACTGAAGGAGGAAGGGCAGAGGAAAACAGAGTGAGGGGGTGAGAGCAGGAAGCATCAGAGGGGAAGTGTTGGGGTTGCTTTAGCTTTTCTGGGTTTGGGAATCGTTGAAAGACAGAGGAGAAAGCCTGCAGGAGAATCCGAGACCTAAACATGGTAAAGCTGAGGAAGTGATGATCTGCATAGATTCACCTTTGTTTTTCTTTTCTTGCTTTCTATTTTTAACCTCTCTCTAAGTACTGTGCACACTCCTCTGCCAAACACACACACACACACACCCCATCAGATAAGCCGTACCATTCCATCCAAATTTTCCACCCTCTCTAGCTCCCTGCAGCTTTATTATTACGCACTGCACTGAGACAAAATAAAAGTGGTGTGAGAGAGTTGAAAAAGGGGTGACACTTTTGTTGTTCTTAGACAAATGGGCTAAGTGTTAGGTGTTTGTTTAGCTCTTATTTGCATGGAACGTGCAAGCCCTGGTGTTCCAAAACCCTATTATTGGCTCTTAGCTTCAAACACTACTCTTCATAGGGTCAAATAGTGAGCAAGAGTGTGAGTGTGTGATATATCTGCAACCATCCAGTGGCTCCTTCAAACACTACTCTTCATAGGTTCTTGAAGGAATTAACTTCTTCTTCATGGAGACGAAGAGAAATACCAAAACCCATCTTTGTTGCAGTGTCTCCTTCTTTTTCATGCTCTCAATTTGCACACTGATCTTCAGCAGTAGTAGAAGTGTTATTGCCTCCGCCATTCCATGTTTAGGTATGCAATTTTTCCACACATACCCTTATTAATGACTCTGACATTTCCACTATAAATTATTCACCCCTTTAATTCTATTTAACCATATCATGTGACAAATTTATAACATCTTCATCTAATTCACACCTTTTAAATTGTCCTTTCTCCATTGCAGATACTAGGTGTCCCATGCTTGCCAAAGCTGATATAGATTTTCAGGTATAGGCTGGTCCTATTCTTTGTCCATATATATCCTTTAATTTCTCACTATTTTTCCATGACCCTGGCTTATCTTCTGTTATTGCATGTAGCATCTAATTAAAAATTACCGCATCATGTAATTAATTATTAACCTACCTAGGTCTAACTCTAACAGCAACATGGCGAGTATTATTAGATTTTAGACAGAACTTTTCAATTTATTTTTGTAATAATTAAAAAGCGTTCTCCCTTTTGGAAAAAGAAATTCAGACCATGGTTGTGGCTGTGTGAGAGTGTGGAGCTGTAACAAGGCTTGGATGGTGACAATCTCCAGAATCACACACACCCTTCGGGCTTTACACAGACACACCCTGCTAGAACAAACTGGTAGTGGCTAACATGCGCCAAAATGGGCGCAGGGGTGTTGTGGGACCCACTTCAATGTGAGCCGTCAGATGCATGGACTCCACCGTGATTAGGAAACACACGTGGTGGTGGTGCCGTGTGCCTCCCCATTGGCTCCATCCTTGTTAATCCGGATTCCATGTAATCAACAATTCACATAGTAAATCAATCGTAATCGTTAGATGAAAATCGAACGGTTCATATAAAACACACAATTAAATATAAATTGTCCGCTATTTCATCCAACGATCCAGATTCGAGAATGTAAGAATGCCAAATGTAGGAAATCCCCTTCGGGTTGTTTATTACTGACCCACTATTCAATCATGTTCAGCGCCGTAACATAACACACACCACCGGCGCACGTTAGAATCGGGCAGGGGAATTAGCTGTCGTGTTTGCTCACAGCCACACGAGTCTCGGTAATGTGCGCGTACAGTGTACAATGCTCAGCGCTTTCACCGCAAACGGCAAACACAACTACAGTTCTATCATGGCCGAATCATGGTCATGATGGTGCACGTTAGCCTCGTCTTGAACATATATTGCTGATTTGGATGTAGCCCCACATTATCACAAGTCACAACCAAACTATGCTAAAAAAACGTGGCTCAAATTCAAGATTATTATTTACAATTTTTACTTTATGCATAGTTGAATATGTATTAATTATTTGCATTACTTTTGTTAAATTGATTGGTGTTGGATGAAAAGAAAGGGATGATTATTATAGTTATCTTAATTTAGCATTGATTATCGGTTAATTGCTTAATTATGATCGTTGGGCAGCAACTTAAGGGAGAAATTGGACCAAGTTTGGTGTCTAATGGTAAAATGGAGGTCTCATCAATGGGCTGGCCCAGGAGGCTTCTAGGTGGGCCTGGGTCATCACCACCGCGGTGCACCTCCAAGTGTGGCAAATGTACACCGTGCAAACCGGTTCATGTGCCGGTGCCGCCGGGGACGCCGGTGACCGCCGAGTACTACCCGGAGGCATGGAGATGCAAGTGTGGCAACAAGTTGTACATGCCATGAATATATTTTCTCTATGTATGACGTATTTTTGTTGGGCCTAGTATATAGTTCATTTTATTGACTATAATATAAAGACTCCCACCTCTTTGATGAGTTACGTTAGCTTTAGCTTGTGGTGGATATTGGATATGAAAAGAGAGTACAGAACTTGATTTGATGTGAAATATATAATATCTTCACACTGATTACGGATTAATGTTAGGAACAGTAAAATTATATGTTACATTTGGCTATATGGTGCTTGGACTTTTCTTTTCCCCAGATCGGTTGTTTGTTCCTCTATTTTATTGAATTGTTAATTTAATGCATTAATTGGGGGAGTCTGTGAAGACTAGTTCATTCAATAGGCCCATTTGTCGTGTCAGTTCGTTTTAGGTTGCCAGAATATGGTGGTCTGAATCTGAAAGTAGTCCTCTTGTCTGCTCTTTGTAGTCTCTTTTAGTATATATAATTTAATTTTAATATTGGAGATATTTCGTGCATCAACAGATTGAAATTGTACTCAGCAAAATTAAAATAGATTAATGTAACAACAAAACACAAATAGGGAAGGGAGGACAATCATATTAAAGGTTTCTGGATGGAATATATATACAATGCAGAAATTCACGTGTAACCCTTTGTCTGAAGACACGATAGGTGACATGATATTATTAACCCAATTTCTGTTATTACAATGATATTTGTTTGATAGTTATTTCAGATGTTTCAGTAATAAGTAAAAATTCTTAATTTGTGATATATATGAAACTTAATCATGACACTATAAAATCATCAAACTTAAGATATACCTATATTTTGCTTTCAAAAAAAAAAAATGATCACCAGCAGCCACGTCTCTTGATAAGCCTCCGTGGCACAATTCTCTATCTCGTAAATGTCCGATCCTATTCTCAGCATTTTTTTTAAGAGTTTAATGGTTACATATTATCAATGTAAAATTTTTTATATTGTCAATTAATTAAAAATTATTGTTGATATAATTTTTAAAGTAGTTATTATAAAAGTTAACAAACTTATCATACAAGGTGATTTATGATTGAATAACAATATAAAATTAAGTGTAAAAATTTTTACATTATCAACCAATCAAAAATTATTGATGATATAATTTTTAAAGTAATTATTATAAAAGTCAACAAACTTACCATACAAAATAACTTATGATTGGATGACAGGTGCATAACTTATTTTTTCTTTATATATATATGAAACTCTTGTAAAATTCATTTTCTAGCTGCAATATAACTATAAGTTTTATAAAAATGATGAGTTAACGTAACTAATTTTTTATTAAATAAGATGCATCGTAGTTAATAACTCATTCTTAAAAATTTAATATAAAATTAGAAAGTATAAACAGAACAATATATCTGACAGAAAAGAAAGGTTTATATGACGTGAAGGAGAATGATATCTTTAACTTATTTTTCTCTTCTATTCGCATATGTTGATTCTGTGTAATATCCTGCCATCTGCAAGATATATATGCTCAAAATAAGTTTTTACTTTCTTTTTTAACTTCTATTTTTTAGACAACATATATGATAAATAAAGATTATAAAACTATATAAAATCTAAAAATGAAAGTTCAAGAAAAATCGATGTGTGTGTGTGAATTTCTTTTATTTGTATACAATAAATCAACAAACAAATAGGCTTTTTATCTAATGGACAGTAAATATTTTAAGTGAAGCAAATCAAATTTCGGAAGAAGAGACCAATGAATGGTTCTAAAAGTAACTAAAGTGAAATGTCGAGATCACAAGCTATGGACAGGTCAAGATATGGCAAGTAGGACCCACGGTCAACCTTATGAAAGTGATGCTTCAATTATGGGACAAAGGAGCTCACGCCGAATAGACGTGGTGTGTGTTTGAAAGTTCAAGCCACAATTTCGACACCTCATCACTCCTTTCTACATCAGAGATTTCGTTGTGGTGTTTTGTTGAATTTATTTTAGCCTTCTCTACTTTTTAAAAGATAAAATTGTATCAAATACCACTCATGTTTTTAAGAATTGATTCACATAGGTAAATGGCTTATAAAATCAAAATTTTAGGACCCGTTTGGGGTATATTTTAGTTGTGAGTTTCGAGAATTTAAAAAATTACAACCAGTTTTTAAAAATTGGTTTTAGTTTTTTTTTTTTAGTTTTTAGTTTCAAAATAAAGCCACTTTGAATTTTCTTATTTTGTTAAAATTAGTTTGAGGATATGCTTGTGTGGTGACAATAGTGGTGGTGGTGATGGCAACAATAACAATGGTGGCAATGGCAATGCCGACGACGACGGTTGTGATAGTGCCGACAGCGACAATTGTGACAGTGTCGACGATGACAGTTTTGGCGATACCTATGGTGGTGGTAGCGATGCTGGTGGTGGTGGCAGTGGCAATGGTGGTAATAGTGGTGATGGTGTCAGTGGTTATGGTGATGATGGCGGTGGTCGTGGTGGTGATGATAACAGTAGTGGTAGTGGCGGCGACAGTGGTGGTGATGGCAGGAAGGACTATTATCAAATATAGTAATGTATATTTTTTAAAAAAATAAAAATCAAATTCACAAATTATTTTTTCTTGGTTTTGAAAATGAATGTAAAAGTGTTTTGAAATTGAGTTAAAAATCATTTGAGTTCCATTTTAGCCAATGTATTTTCTTTTGAAAATTGTATTTGAAAACCAAAAACTTGCAACTACCTCAAACAAGCCCTTAGTAATTCTATACAAAATTTAATTAATGGAATTAATTTAAAACTTACTTTATTAATATTGTCTAGTCTAATAAACTGTAATTTAGGCTTAATTGCACTTTGTGTCACCCAAGTTTCATCATTTTGCAGATTTTGTCACTATGTTTTTTTTTCTCTCGCATATTGCCATCCTATTTTTGAAATCTTACGAATTTTGTCCAATTTTACCAATTTTTATTTAATGAATAGTTGATGATTGGGCAAAATTTGTAAGATTTCAAAAATAAAGCAGCAAAATGTGAGAGAAAAAAAAAAGACAATGACAAAATCTGCAAAATGATGAAACTTGAGTGCCACAAAATGTAATTAAGCCTTATATTTTAAAGAAACAAAAATAAAAAGACAAGTTCACATGTAAATAAATTAATTAAAATAAATCCCTCTAGAACTATAACTCCACCCTATATATTAAATGAGAACAACTATATTGAACGGGAACGTTTTAGCTGCTATTCTTCAACGAGAGTATTTTTAGCTGTCATTCTTCAATGAGAGCATTTTTAGGAACTTTTAACCTTTTATATCTTTTAATTTATTATTTTTAATATCTTTAGTTCTAAATTGAATTTTAATTTTTTTTTAAAAGAAATTATCAATAATTAAAAATTGAGAAAATAGGATATACATTGATAGTGTAAAGCATTTTTATACTATCATCTAATTACAAACCACGATGATGTATGGTACGTTTGTTAAGTTTTATATTAATTACCTTAAAAGTCATACCAATGATGATTCTTGATTGGTTGACAATGTAAAAGTTTTTACACTAACAGTACATAATCATTAAACTCTTAAAAATTAACATTGTATTACAATAATTGGTTATTATAAATTTAAAATATAATCTATATTCAAAAACATTTATTTATTTCAACTTTTAATTATAATATAATTTATATGTTCAAAAGTATTTGTTTATTATAAATTTAAGTTATATAAAATAATTATTTATTCTATACAATGTGTAGGTTAAAATACTAGTTAATATTAAAATCAAGAGTTTCCATCAAATTTGATTGATTCGACAAATTCTATAATTCAAACAAAATTAATTAAATTTATTTTTCTCAATTTAAACATATCCAATCATTGTAGCAATTTTTTTAAAAAAATTATATATTTTAGACTTAAATATTTTGACCTCTACTTTTATTTTTTTCATTTATTTTAATCTTCTTATCTCATATTATTAAGTATCTTTGGTTTGTTTATGCAAACAAATTAATGAGATATCTAAAATATTAGTTGTGAAAAAAGTAATATATTAATTAAAAATAATATCAATGTTTGAAACTGATTTAACTGTTATCTAAAATTACTAGAAAGAAGAAAAGACCTTTTTATGTTTATAGTAATTTATAAATTTTAAAATTTTATACAAAATTTTAGTTAAGTTTAAGTTGGCTAAATTTTTTTAAAAATCAAATCAAATATGAATCTAATTAAATATAATTAATTTAGATCTTATTTTACCCTAAATCTATACCAAATTAACCCATGTAGACTCCTAACTAAAATGCAATGCTTGATTTCATCAACTTCACCAAAAAATATACTCCTATATTATAAATTTAAATCATCATTCTTTAATGAGAGTATTTTTAGGAGTTAGCTCTTGAATGAGAGTATTTTTAAGGATTATTTCACTCTTATTGAGTCACGTGTCTTATCCTAATTCTACATACTGAGCATTTAATTTAATTTTTTTAATTTTTATTTCTTTCCAATATATTTTTTAATTTTAATTTCAAATTTAATTTAATTTAACAACTATCCTAAAAAGTTGCTTCTCACTCATATCAAATTACTCTCCTTTTATCTTTATGTATACTTGATTTTCTTAATTATTATTACATTAATCCCAAATTCCATCCGAAGACGTATGATCTAGTCTAAAATTTAATTCATGTAAAAAAAAGTTTAAAAAAAAATGTAAATAAAAAACAAAAACGCATGCAATTAAATCTAGCCTATGCAAATAATGTGTGGCCCAACCCGAAATCTAATCTATGCTATTAAATAAATCATGTTAAAAAAACATCACCTAAGGCCCTACAAAAGAATTCAACAGAAAGCAAATTATAAAGAAAAGCATCAGGGGTTGAACCCCTCTGCTGTACGAAGTTGGTAAAAGCCTTATGTGTGATTTGAGGTATGCCTTAAAGGTTGCAATGTGAAAGGATAGTCGCAGATGATCTTTCCATTTCTTTTTAACATTCTAATTTCTATTATTCTCCTGACCATGTTCAATATTGATAACAAATGAATGCATGAATCCTATTATCCAATATAAGAACAAACAGTGAATCATGAAATGGAGTTGAGGCAACATACCTTGTTTTTTTGGTTTGATGAATTGATTGCTGATTGTTTCTTCAATATTTACTCCTCCTCCGAAGCGATTCACTTTCTGGCTTCTTTTGTGCGTTTGGTTTCTCTATTTTTTCTTTGAAGCCCCTGTGTTTTAACTGCTTTTGTCCCAATGTTTTAACCACTGAATTTTATGGTGTCAATTGCTTACAATTTTACAAAATGAGTTAATGAGCTAACCAACTTGATGAAGAAAGCAGTGGAAAGGAGGCGCACAACGGATGAAAGACAAACCATTTTTATTTATTTTGTGCATTAGTTTTTTTTGTGTTTTTTTTTTTATTTTCTGAAAGGAACAGACCTGAGGTGACCCAATTAGACTAAAAGAAAAGCAAATGGTCCGTTGGACTTCTGTAAGCCCAATTAGACTAGAGATAAGGAAAAACAAGATAAGGCACATGTTATTCTCACTTTCCTTTTTTCTCTTTCCACTCCCCACTTTTTTTGTTTTTACCAAATTACCTTTGTTGTGTTATTTTTTGTATAGAAAATGGAAAATAGTTTCTATTGTGTATTTATACATAACAAAAATTAGTTTTTGTCGAAAAAATAAATGAAAAGGCACAGTGAGGGTGGGAGAAGAGGCAAAGAAGGGGTGTCTTGTGAGGAAGCAAAAAGTGGAAGTGAGAAGGAAGAGAAAAAGGGTTAGAAGAAAGGGAGAAGGAGTGTGAAGAAAGGGATAAAATAGAAAATTCAAAAACAAAAAAAAAACCTAGAGAGTGAGAAGAAGAAAAAAGGAAGGTGAAAATAACATAGGCCAAAAGAGAAATAAGAGAGAATGAATTCTTGAGCTATTAACCCAAATTGAGTGGAAAAGTATGAAAAGGAAATAAAAACAGTTGTTGGGCCCATTAGTTCTCCCTACATGAAAGGTTTTCTACCTTCATGGGAGGGTATTTTTTCCACTTTAGGGGAATTTCTCCCCTTCCATTGTGAAAGGTTCTTTTTTACTTTTCTTTTTTTGCCTTTTTCTTCCTCACCACCACCCTCATTCCTCCTCCAGTCACAACCTCTACCCCACCTTCCTCTTCTTTTCTAGCACCCACATACATCTTTCTCCTCCTTTCTAACTTTCTAGTTTCTTTGTTTGCCTACATCCTCTTATATGTCTCTACCCCTTTCCAATACATGTCTTCTTTTCAAGAGAAATTGTTAGAGCTTCTCTAGCAACCATACCCTAACTACCAAAGGTACACTAGATCATCTTTACTAGAGTTGTTGTTGGGAAAGTGCTAATCTGAAAGAAATAACAAAGAAAAGAAAAAGTGAAGAAAAGCTCATGGTTCTACCAAGGTTCCTTTGTGACAAGATTCATGTTTTAGTGTTTGTAGTTTCAAGATTGCTAATTTGTTAGTTTTGAACGTGTTAGTTTTGAGCATGCGTGCCTGGATTTGATATTATTTATATGTTGTGCATTGTTGTAATGCTCTTTTTTAGCATCTTGCTTATGTAAGTGTCATTAGGCATTTTCAATTAACGATATGTTGACCAAAAAATAAATAAATAGGAAAAAGTTAGACAAAATTGAGTGTTTACAATAATTATTTTGATTGATATATTGAAAGTAATTTTTAATTAATTAATAATATAAAAATATTTATATTAATAATGAATGAAAGTTAAATTATGCTATTTTCACTAAAAAGGAATAGAGACGGTACAATCCATGTCTTTATATATTAAATCTAAATAAGTTTAGTGTAACTTTACTACTTTAGGGTAATTGTGCGCTCTAGGAAAAATTTTTCCTTCTAAATTCAAGGCATTTTGGTAAATTTATTTATTGAAAAAACTTATCTACTCTTAGACTATAAATATGTTCTTATTCTTCTTATTCTCTTAGATTTTCATCACTCTCTTTTCTCTTCTTAGAAGGTGAATTTCATACACTTTTTTTCACAACTAGCCAAAAAATATTTCTCTCAATTATTTCAAATTACCTTCATTATCTTTATATGTATACTTAAATTTTTTAACTGCCTATATGTTTTAATTTAAAATTAAATTTATATCACAATTTAAATTATTTATTATAATTTTAAAATATAATTTATATATTTCAAAATATTTATTTAATATATATTTTATTATAATATAATTTAAATTTTAGAAAAATTATTATAAGCTATAATTATAATTATATAAAAGCAAATATTGATCTTATACAATATACAACCAAAAATACTAATTTTAAATCAAGAAAAAAAAACTATATACATTAATAGTGTTAAGTTTTTTACACTAACATCCAATCATAAATTACTATATAAAATAAATTTGTTAACTTTAAAAATAATAATCTTAAAAATTATTTCAAAATTAATTTCTAATATAAAATTTTTTATACTAATGGTAGATATCTATTAAATTCTTAAATTCAACTCCCTTCGACTATGGAACAAATGTAACCCTTCCCTCTACCTAGGAAATGTCTTTCGTTACACAGTGATGTTGATAGGAAATCATTGACCACATAGTGAAGTTGCACTGTGAAGTTAGAACTTAGCACGCATCTTTGACCACATAGTGGCGTTCATAACTGGTTGAGATGTGCTAGCAATATTCTCTTAAATATTTTCTTTTTAACACTCATTTTGTTATTGATTGTAATTTATTGAAAATTATAAAATTTGGTAGGTTTTATTTTTAAATCAAAAGAGAAACCCATTAAATAAGAAGCAAGACTTACCAAAATTTGTAATTTTTAATAAATTTTAACTAGTAATAAAGAGAATGTTTGAAAGAGTATTGCTAACATTTCTCTTAGGTGATTTATAGGTGCCCGTACTAGTTTCATCAAATTGAGTTGAATGGAAAACAATTATAAATTAATAAATTTAAAGAAATTTAATTCTTTTAGAATGAAAAATGTAAAGTAATAAAGTAAGAATATATTTACATTAATTTTATTTTTAAAATAAAGATATGTGTAAGATAAAAAGTATATTTATTATTTATTACTAATATAAAGTAATTTTAGTTTATAAAATATTTTAATATAAATTAACAGTTGATATATGTTTATTCATTTTATACTTCTTCAAAGAAAGAATAAATACTCATTAAGTGTAACTTAGTTGACAACACACATTGAGTTTGTGGAAAAAGATTTGAATTTGATTCCAAAAACACATCCTTGGAAAGGGACAAAACTTTAAATGCGTCAAAGTCTCAGACTGAAAATTAGTTTTATAACTAGTTCAAAAGACCAATACTTCCCAAAATACTTTTGGCATTTCACCAAAAATCGAATAAACTAATGTACAATTATAACGACTAGTTAAAAAATAAATGTATATTTATAAAAAAATTTAAGGGTTAAATATGTTTTCAGTCTCTGCAAATATGATTCTGTTTGGTTTTAGTCTTTATAAATTTTTTTGTTAGTTTTAGATTGCTGACATTTTCTTAGTGTTTTTTTTATTAATCCTTATCATTAACTTTAGTTAATTTAGTGTTGACGTGGCTAACAAAATAAAAAATATCAATTAAGATAATTAAGATAACAAAAAATATTTTAAATTAAGATAACTATATTATTTTTGGGTGTGTAATTTAATTAAGTAATGTATTTATTATTTTATAAAAATAAGGTAATTACATATAATTTACTTCTATATTATATTTTTAATTTTTAATATATTATGAACAACACTTTTGAAAATTAAATTATTTAAGTTATTTTTTAAAATTATTTTTAACGTTTTACTTTTATTTTTTAAGTGACTTTTAACATTGAACCTTTTACATTTTACTTTTATAATATTATTTTCAGTATAATTTTAATTTATTTTTAATTGACTAATTTATTTAAACTATTTTTTAAAATTATTTTTAACATTTTACTTTTAGAAAGTAAAATGTTAAAAATAAATTAGTAAATTAGAAAGTAAGAACAGTATTAAAAGGCAATAAAAATCACTGTTTATAATATATTAAAAATAAATCATAAAATTAAATTATTTATAATTATGTTATTTATATAAAATAATAAATACATTACTTAATTGAATTATGCACCTAAAAATAGTTTAATTATCTTAATTTAAAATATTCTTTATTACTTTAATTATCGTAATTAATATTATTTATTTTGTTAACTATGTCAGCACTAAATTAACTATAATTAATGGTAAGGACTAAAAAAGAACACTAAGAAAATGTTAGGGATGTAAAAATAAGAAAAAATTTTGCAAGGACCAAAACCAAATAGAGTTATATTTGTAGAGACTTAAAATATATTTAAGCCAAATTTAAAATTTAAAATTTTAATCATTAATTTTTTAAACAATGATTATAATTATATTTTATTTTTTAAAATATTTTTTCCTAATTTTAGAAGAGTTAAATCTACAAAAGTAACGCTTAACGGATAAAATTATGTCAGAAAACTAAATTACAACTTAAAAAAAATAAATCAAATAAATAACTCTTGATATTTAGAATAATAAAATGAAAATTTGTGATTTAACAGATTAAATAATTAAATAAAAAAAATTAACCGACAAAAACAAACGACAGATTAATAAAATAATATATAAAAACGAAAAATTACTATAATTAAATCATAACTTTTTAAAAGACAAAAGATATAATAAAAAAAACTTGTGACATTTAATTTGAATTTGAATTTTATCAACGTGAAACATTGTACTCTATAACAAAATCCAAAACTAACGACAGAATGAAATATTTCTATTGATGAAAAATGATAAAAACGAGTTTGATTTTGTTTTAGTCCTATTTATATTTACATTTACATTTTTTTGTACAAATTAATGGAATGAAAAGTCTATAAAAAAAATAAAAAAAAAGTAATGGAATTGACGCGTGTCTGCTTTCAATGTCGCAACCTCACGTGGCCTGAAGACAATCCTGGTTGATTTTGGGTCCGCGTGTTTGACACAACGTGCCTGGCATGGCTCACATCACATCCAAGGCAGTGTTTGGTTCCTGCTTGTTCATCACTATTCACACACGTGAATTCCACTGGGTGATTAGAACGTGTTGTTTTCAACTTCACTGGAATATCCTGTCACTGCGATCGTTTTGGCACCATGCAGCTCCTATTAATTCTCTTTTCCTCATCTTAATATGTGAAAATTTTGTGTTTATTTTTTATAAATATTTGCAAATTTTAATAAAATTTTACCTATTGAATATATGTCAAGTAAAAGATAGATTTAAAATTTTTACAAGACAAGTAGTTAACACAAGAAAATCTATTCCTTTCAGCACCTTTGTGTATTATATTTCTTTTAAGAAAAGTGCTAAATAGTAGAGCTGTCAAAAGGTGCGGGCCGGCCCATCCCACACAGGCCATTGGCTCTTAATAGACCGGCCCGGCCCGGTTTATGATCGGGTCTATGATTTGGTGGCCTAGCCCAGCCCTATGCGGGCCACCGGGCCAATTTGACCTGAATTTTTTTACACACGATTAACATTGTTATTTATTTTAATTATTATTTTATTTGCCAAAAATTATATAAAATTAATTTATTTAAATGATATTTAATATTTAAAATTAAATTCTACCTACTTTCTAGTATAAACGAACATTTTTATTCATATATAATTTACTTACTTACTCAATAATCTTATTAAATATTATCTATGTAATTTTAAATATATATATATATATATATATATATATATATATATATATATATATATATATATATATATATAAAACCGGGTTAGCCTGAAGCTCGCGCGGGCCAGACTAGCCGGGCCAAATTGGCCCAGTTTCTTATGAGTTAGCATTTTTTGAGCCCAGCCTAACCTTTTTACGGGCTGATCGGGCCGGCACATCAGGCCGGACCTATTTTGTCGACTCTACTAAATAGTACAAAACATCGCGTAAAAGTAAACATTCCTTCTTTGCTAATAACTTTCTCTTCCTTCAAAGTTTTTGTTCTCTCTTCACTCGTACATGCACTTATCTCTAACCTTCTTGATTGGTTAAAAATCAATTGATAACACTTTTTTAAAAAGGAAAAAAGAAAAATTCCTTACCTGATAATAATATTGATAATTTTTCAAACACAATATAAAATTACATTAGCTTGTAAAAGTTAAATAACTATCTTTATATTAAAGAATTTAATTAAAATATATTGATATGGTAATATAAAAGTGTTGTTTTTTTTCTGTTCAAATTCTGATGTATCATGAGTTTGTGTGTTTTTATAATAACTATTTTAAAAATTACACCTGTGATAATTTTTAATTGATTATTAATATAAAAAAATTTATCCTAATAATTCTTAAAATTAAACTCTATTATAAATAAAAAAATGCTATATTCTCCTAAAAATAATTCTTGCTACTGACTTAAAGTTGAAATCTGACATATGATTTGTTGAATTTCTGAAAGCATTAAAATACTTCTAACTCCCCCCCCCCCCCCCCCTCTCTATTTTTGTCTAAATTTATCTTTCATTATACAATTAACTTTAATGTAATTAATAAAATTTAATTTTTCAAAAAAAAATTGTTGGATTGAAGAATTTTGCAAGATGAAAATATTTTGAGTGCTCAATCTATCTAAAGCACAATTTAATTTTTATTTTTTTAAAACAACATTTAATCAAATAATGTATCATTTAATCATTTTTTAATAACTGTTCAAAAATTATTTTTATCTTTATATCGAGTAATGTTGGTATTCAAAGGGTGAGAAAAAATCCAAAGAAAACAAGCAAACTAGATGGCTTCTCATACCACTTTCAACTAGCTTGTTTAAGTCCATAGAGGGACTTCACAAGTTCGCAAACTTTATGTGCTCCTGCATGAGGAATGCCCTAAGGAATATCCATGTAAATGTCCTTTTTAAGATCTCCATGAAGAAAGGTATTGTTTACATCCAATTGGTAGATGAAGCAATTATGGATGGAAGCCAAGGCTAAGACAACCTGCACAGTGGTAAGTTTCGCAACAAGGGAGAAAGTTTCAAAATAATCTACCCCTTTGGTCTTGTTGTATCATTTGGCTACCAACCAAGTTATAAAGTGCTCTATAGATCCATCTACCTTTCTTTTTAATTTTATGGACCCATTTGCTTCTAATAGGAACCACACCAAGAGGCAAGTCTGTAATTTCCCAACTCTAATTAGCCTCTAAAGCCTTTATTTCTACCTACATTGCATCAATGCAGCATTGGTTCATGCTTGCTTCTACATAAGAGATAGGTTCATTCAAAGAAGGGATGGAAAGCGCATAAGCTTTATGGTTGGTTGAAAGGGATTAATAAGATAGATAAGAGATAATTGGATAAATGGACTTAGTAGAGCTATCTGTAGGTGTAGCAAAACAATAATATTCTTGGAGGTAAGCAGGTGGCTTCTTTACTCTTGTGGATTTTCTAGGTGCAAGTATGACATTTGGCTAAGATGAATTGTTTATGATAGTATTTGGTGGAGAGGCTGGAAACTTTGCAATTGTTTATGTGAAGGATGAATGAGTGGTGTCAAAATGTTTTATGGGTAAGGTTATAGGGTCAATGGTGTGGGTTAGAACCTTGGGATGAATTAAAACCTCATTAGATTGATGCAGGTTGGAACTATCATGAACATGACCAATAGGTGCGGAAGGATCAAATTTATTAGTAAGCCATCCAAATATTGTCAGCTCACCTTTGATTGAAAAGCATAAGGAAAAATCAATTCATAAAAGACAACATGCATGGAGAGTAAAATCTGTTTTGAATGGACATCATAAGCATGGTAGCTTTTTGGTCTTACTTTATATCCTAGAAAAGCACATTTTTTGGATCAACTATCAAACTTGTCTCTACGTGGGGTGATTCTTGAAAGATAGCATAAGGAACCTAAAATTTTCATATTAGACAAGTTCGTCAATTTATCAAACATGAGTTGAAATGGTGACTTGTTCCCAAAAATTTGTGAGGGGACACTATTTATTAAGAACATTGCATGAATCACTACATAATTCAACAAATATTTAGGAAGCAATGATTGGATCATAAGAGCTTTAACCACATTAAGTATGTATTGATGCCTTCTTTCTACTCTTCCATTCTGCTCTAGGGTTTCATTGCAACTGGTTTGGTGAATTATTCCTTTAAAGGCATAGTAATCATGTAGAAGAAATTTTGGACCATTATCATCTTGACTACTTTCATAGTTGTATCAAATTTCCTTTCAACTAGAGAAATAAGATTCTGCAATTGTGATTCATCTCATATTTACCTTTGAACATAACAATCCATGTGAATATGTTATAACCATTAACTATGGTCAAAAAATATCTATGATTATGCATAGAATTTATTGAATGTTGACCCCGTATATCCATGTATATTAACTCAAATTCAAGAAGGTCTACTAATACTGACTTTATAAAGGAGTTTCCTCTGCCTTGTAAAATGACATATATTATGAATCCCATTCTTATTTAGAGAGATAGAATCAATGTCCTTGTGTAAAATTGCCAATGTACTGGGTAAAACATGGCCAAGTCTAATTATCATAAAACTCCTTTCAAAATACTTTCAGAATTTGAAACAACATTACTAACAAAATGTTAAGACAAAGGATGAATTTATGACTCTCAAATATTTTGATGATAACAAACAGTTAAAATATGTGTTTTTACACAATCATCTGATCACCAATTATTTGTCACAAACAATCGTCTAATGTTTTTAAGCTCATATCGTCTTTTATCCTTCAATTAGATAAAATCAGTAACTAACATCTTTCAGATGATGACAAAGCTCTAAAAATGATCTGTACATCAATCAGAGCGTAAACTACCTTGATACTTATAAAGTCTACATACCTACTCTTGAGGAAAGTCAACTTTTAGCGTAAAAGAAGGAATATGTGTGAGAATGTCAAAACGGAAAAGCAGACATGACTCTTGCTACAACTTTATGTACAAGAATGGTAAAGATAAGCAGACTGTTTTATCTTATCAAGTGACAAGTTGGTGAAAGGCATTAAATGTTGCATTTAATACTCCAATGACTATCTTCAACAGGCGAAGGTTGTCTCTTACAAAGCACTCACAATGGATACTTTTGCAGAAGCCTATATATAGAAGAAGAGATCTCATTCTCAGTTTTGACAAATCATAAAATCTTTAACAAACTCTATTCTTGTATACGCTGATTGTAATATTCATCTTTTGTTCTTCATTGTACATTCGTCTGTTAAGACGTTAAACCTAGTGAGGTAACTCATACTTAACCTTTTTCTCATAGAAATTGGTGGAAGCCTGAAGAGGCTTTGATTCAAAGAATACTCGGGTTTTTGCTTGAAGAGGCAAGTAAAAGACTACTTGGGTTGAGTTTGAAGAGGCTTGTGGAAAGAATACTTATAACTTGAAAAAGTTAGTAGAACTTGGTTGTTGCCAAGAACTGGACGTAGTCTCTGAGGTGAGATGAACTAGTATAACTCTTGTGTGATTTATAGTTTTTATTTTGCATTCGTCTGCGTTGCAAAACGTTTTTGAAAAACTCTTTTATTATATCCTTCAGATGATACGTCTTTAAGAAAGGTTTTGTATAAATTTTCTATAACACAATTCAACCCCCCTTCTTGTGTTATCTTTGTGTTCTACACAAAAACATTACCACAATGTGCCTTATCCAAGTGATACAAACCATCCTTGAGTCTACCCAAACCAATGTTCTTTAAAGCAAAATCCTAAATTGAACACAAACTATCAACAAAAGTGAACATGCACCTGCAACCTTTGTTACTTTGGAAAATGACACTAAATTAAAAGCAAATTGAGGTAAATACAACACATTCTTCGAGATTAAGGCATATGTAACTTCAACTGTTCCATCAATGTTAATGATGATTATATTTCCATTAGGCACTCTTGCTAATATAGGAAAATTTTCATCATAATTATCAAACCAGTTCAAACATATGTAACTATGATTTGTTGCTCTAGAATTTATCCAAATGTGTCCACCCTTGTAAGAATTGCATGTATAAACAGATGTCATACCTTCAATGTTATTGGAAGACGAGCCTCCCATGCTGCATACTTGATTCATATTGTGTGTTACACTGGATTCAGAATCATTAATTGTTTTTTGCAAACCATTCCTCTATAGTAGTCTAAGAAGAGTCGTATACTCTTCATTGGTAAATGTTAGAGCATTAGATTGAAGCATTGACTGTTCTAATTGATTTTCATTATTTTTAGAATATGATCCTTCACTAACTGAGTTATTAATAGTCAAACTAGCTTTGAATTTTGAGTTTGATAGATATCCATGCTTTTTATATCACACATCCACTGTGTGTCCTAACTTTTCACAATAAGTACATTGACTTGCATTCGAATATGATTTCCTTTTATTATTGAGCTTCTTTCCTTCTGCCATATTAACCATAGTTTGAATTTCTTCATAAAGTGCTAGGAAATATTATGTCTCATGTTGGATCACCGTGGAGAAAACTTTGTTCAATTGAGGAAAAGGATCCATTAATAAGGTTTGCAATCTAATCATCACAAATTGCTCATTCAATCTTATAAGGAACCTGATAACATAATTGTATTGCCTATAATTCTTCAAATTCCTTAGCGCCTTACATGAGCACTTGACCGTGTACACAGTCTTAGATAGGCTTGTAATTTTTCAACTCCTCCTATAAGACTTTTAGATTAATGAAATAATCAGTAACATACATAGAATTTTGTTTTAATCCAAAGATCTCCTATTGCAACTCAATAACTCTAATCATATCACCTTGAGCAAATCTCTCTCACAAGTCTCGCCAAACTTCCAAGGCATTTTCCACACAGATCAAGCTTTATGCAATCGATGGAGAAAAGAAGCTAATAATCCAAAATGCACCAGATTATTACACCTCTCCCAAACTTCATAACTATGATCAAAAGAATTAGGAACACCAGTATTCCATTGAGAAAACTATATTTGTTTTTCAAAATCATGGCTCTCTTTCTAGATCAATCCTATGAGTGCTAATTATTACTCGTTAGAAGAGGAGTTACCAACATTGAAGTTGGATTCTCACTTAGATGAATGTAAAATTGGTTGGATGGGTTTTGCGAAGGATCAATGTGGGTAAAAGTAAGATTGCTGGAATTATTGCTTATGCCTTCTTTATGATTTTGCCTCACCATGATGGAAGAAAACAATTGCATAGTAGAGCTCCAAGATGGAGGTTTGACACCATCAAACAAATCGTGAAATAGTATAAATTGGTCCTTATTTACAGTAAACAAATAAGTGGGAAAATGAAAATAAAGAGGGCCAAAGTTAGCTAGACCATAACTACTTCAAGCCCCAAAAGAAATAATCATCAAGATTATTTATATCAAGTAACTCTTACAAGATAATACCTCCTTCAAGTTATGGGTTGGTATATATTTACCACCCCAAACTAGGTAATCAAAAGGTGTGAATGGTAAAGATCATACAAATATGAAAGGTAGAAAGCATAAGACTTTGAAAGTAACATTATAATTAATAATATGAAAACTATGCACTAGAGGCTCTTATTTATAGAGTTGATGGTGATAGCCATCCTTAACTAACAACCTAACTAACTCACTAACTTTCTATAACCTATGTTACCCCCTCAAGCTGATAGGCGATAGGATCACTATCTGCTTGAACTACAAGCATAAAAAAGAAGAAGAAAATAGCCACTGCAGCATTAAAAAAAATTAATGCAGCAAAATACAAGTAGAAATTGAAAATGTAACAAAGCCCAATATAAGACATAACAACCATAACAAGTTAGGCCTAAGAAAATGAAATGCGAAACTATGTTAATGAGAGACACAAAACCACGAGAGAAAAAAAAGTGATACACAACCACAAAATGGACATGCAATTCTAGAATTTTTCAACTACTAGGGAGACAACACACAATGGAGTATGTGAGAGCTCCACCAGGATTGAAGACAACAACTGCGTGGTCTAGAGGCATCGCAAAGATCATGTGTTCATTTGTCTTCTTCGACGATGACACGACATTTTTTTGAAACATACTTTTCAATTTATAAACAAGAAAAATGTATTAGACTTTTCGCAATGAAGGTGGAATCTACAGAGAACCATGGAGTAAAGAACTAGCAACCGTTAACGGTGTCAAACTGAGTGAAAATCTTCGCAAACACCTTATTTTTGAGCAAATCCACAAAGAAGATGTTGATGTTGGTGTGGCATTGATTGATTATAGAAATGAGCATCTCGAAAAATGTAGAGTACTCTAGATCTGTCTTCTTGAAGACTTTGGTGGCAAGCCCTTATGGTTTCATAGACAAACACAGTAATAGTGAGAAATGAATTGCTCAAATTGGTGATGATCTCCTTCTTTGCAACTTCTTCAGTGAATGTACTCATCATCTTTTAGAGATCCATCCTTGCTTCATCTTTGGTTCAATTTTTACAACAAAAAACAAAATAATAGGGATATCTGGTTTCAATCTTCTCCACATTGTTGGATTGTGAATTGATGAGGATGTAGGTGATTTCCCCTAATCTAGATGGTGGATCCTTTGATTGTTGCCTTGATCATAATTATTAGAGCTCGGGTATCAGAAATTGTCAAAACAAGTTCATAATGGTCATTCTCCTCTGTGGTTGCAGATTCAAGAACAGATGTGGCTTTGTTAGAGAGGCTCGATTCTTGCTGTGGTAGAGAATTCAAAACTTCCTCTTTTGTGTTAGAAGCATTCTCACAGTCTGAATTGCATAGATCTTTATCATTATCATTTGTGAAAGCACTGTGTCGCTCTGATACCATGTTGGTAATTAGAGGGTGTGAAGGGTAAAGATTATATGCATATGAAAGGTAAAGAGCATAAGACTCTAAAAGTAATATTGTAATTAAAAATATGAGAATTATACAATAAAGACTCTTATTTACAGAGTTGATAGTGATAACCATCTCTAACTAGCTTTTTAACTAACTCGCTAACTTTCTATGACCTTTATTAGGTAATAATTAAAATAGTAAACATCATTATTAATCCTATATTTATGAAGCATATCAAATTATGAAAGGGGTACAACAATATAATTGCGTTAATTGTATTGATATTTAAACCATAATATTATCTTCAAAAACAATAAAAAAACCATAATATTAAAATTTATCCATGCCTTTCTAATTTGAAAATGTGCCATCACATACATAAATTTCTGCATCAGAAAGTATAAGTACCTGTATATTTTTTTTCCTTAAAGAAAGTGTAATACCTACATATTTACAATTTCCTTTTAGATGTACAAAAAAAAAACATTATTATTGTTAAAATTCAGTATTATAATAACATTAAGAGTGTTAGGGGAGCTTAGATCATGTGTGAGAAAGACATTATAACGTTATCCCAATAATCATATAATTTATTAATCAATTTCAATTCTTCTTTTTCTAGTTTAAGAGTGTCATATTTATTAAAAATGAAATTAAAATAAGTAAAAACAATTGACATATCTCAAGAGAGATCCTTTAAAGTGTGCTTTCAATGTTCTTTCAGGAAGTATCTTTTTTCATTATATGCACTAGTGCGAAATCACATTTTTACATCGCATATTCTAACTCGATTCAGTGGTAACCGTTTTAAAAGAAAAATGCGGTGATGTTTTTGTAGTATTTTGAAACTTTTTTAAATCGGTTCTTATGTTAACCGATTTAGATTGCATTTTTTAAATCGGCTCTTAGCAAATTGAGTTAAAAAGTCTCAAGCTCGATCACCATTTCGTAAATACTTGGAACATATTTTAAATCAATTCCATTTTGAATCAATTTAGAAAAGGTTTTCTAAATCGGTTCCTTCGTGAACCAAGTTAGAATCAACTTTTTAAATCGATTTCTTTTTTAATTGATTTAAAAAGTGAAGCTAAAGCTTCTTCGACAGAACACATTTTTCGCATTTCCCTCTTGCCTCTAGAATTCAAAACTCCCACCTCCCTCCCAACTCCCAACTCCCTTCAAAGTTCGAAAACAATCCCTCCAGCTCGAAGCAAAGCCGCAAAAGAAGAAGTGAAAGGGGAAGCACGACAAACTGAAGCTGTAGGACGAGGAGCCTAACATCGACTGCTGGAAGATCAAGAAGTTCAACCTTTCTTGGAACGAAGGCGGCATGCTCGAAGTCAATTCCTTCTCCACTATCTTCCTTCAGTACCACAAAAAGTACCTCCAACAAGCATGGCCCATGGTCAAATCCGCTCTCAAGGAATTTGGCGTCACGTGCGAACTCAACCTAGGAAGGACCTAACTCACTCACATTCCTCATTTATTTTCAATCAAAAACCCTAATTTCACCTTCAATTGTGACGACACATAGGTTGAGGGTTCCATGACCGTTTTAACCACCAGAAAGACTAGGGATCCCTGTATTATCATCAAAGTCAGGGATCTTATTAAGCTTCTATCTCGGAGTGTTCCTGCTCCTCAAGTATATTTAGTTTTCTTTGTCGTGACTTCTTTCTCGTTGTTTTGTTTTAGTCGTATGTAACAACTGTGTGTTTGTATGTTGTTTTGATTATTCTTAGGCAATAAAAATACTTGGCGATGAAATTCAATGTGACATTATTAAAATCAGTGGCTTGGTTTGCAATAAGGTATTCTCTAAAGATTTTGCTAATGTTTTAATGCGTGTTGTTCTTCTTGCTTGTTGCCTCTATGGTCTTGTTTTGTTTTATTGTTGAAAATCAATTATCAATGCCTTTGCAAATGCTGTGTTTGGATTGAGTAATTCTTTGGATTGGGAAGAAAGACATGTAAACGAAACCTGGTGTGATACGACGATGTTGTAGTGTTGATGATATTGAGTATACTTTTTAACTTGGTTATGTACAAAACTGAGTTAAAAAATCATAGTTTTTAACTCGGTTATCTAATGAAAAAAGTAGAGTTTTAACTCGGTTCTCCAATGAACTGAGTTAAAAAAAAAAAATTTGGTTCAAAATCTAATTTGAAGTCACCTACTTTTCTATATCGCCTGTATTTAAATTGATTTAAAAAAAAAAATTTAACCAATTTAAAAAGTGTTTTATACAATAGTGATGTTTAAGTGAATGTAGGGTATATAGATTTAGAGAACGAAAAAAAAAGAAAGATTAAAAAGTCAAGTTCAATTAATGTTATATGGTTAAAACAAATGACGTGTCAATGTTGAGTGGGTAGGATGATTTGTAAGAATAATTAATAGGAGGATATAGTACTTTCATATTATTTAAATTTAGGCATATGCAGAATTCTTAATTAATACTTCTATAGACTACTGAATACATCGAATTAAATTCCTATTATCCCTCAGATTTTTGTTTTATGCGCAGTGTACTCCGTCCCCATTGCAGCGATGGCAAAGCATTAATTTTCTCCCCTGGTTCATGAAGTTATCCGAAAACGATGCATATAATTTAATGTGATTGTCACTTGTTAGTAGGGCTAAAAATCAATTGCTTCGAATTTGGTGTCAATATAGAAAAATGAAAATGTTTATAACTACCTGCTGGTGTCAATTTAGAAAAAAATTAAGTGTTAAAAAATACTTCCGATTAGTTAATTTCTTGAAAACCATGTGTTGAAATCAAGGGTTGAACTCGAATTGAAAACTGTTGATAAAATAATAGTTTAATTGTATTTTTGGCCTTTTTATTTTTTCAATTTCTCAAGTTTCCTCTCCCAATTTTTTCATGAATTGATCCCACGATTTTATTGTGAAATTTTGATCTATTTGTTAACTTAACATCTAATCTTTAACAAAATTTTCAATGGCTCATAATGTAAAAATTACGGTGCATAAAAATTAAACTTATATTTTTAAGGATAGGGAGTGGTACCCCAGTCCAAAAGTATTAGCTAGATTCAAGGAAAATGGTTATCATATATCACGTTCTCATTAATTCTTAATATTTTTAATTTATTATAATAATATTAAATAAATAATAAATGTATTTATAATATCCTCAAAACATAAAAAAAATTAATGCTTTCATCTTTTAATGAGTAGAATAATTAATTAATAACATTATACAGGATGTTAAACATAACAAAATGATATTTCCAATAATTTTTGTTGTAAATAAATTTTGTCAATTCAATTATTGAATTTAGAATTCTCATAAAGTAAATTAAGTTTATAAAATTTCATACAATTAAAAAATTTTATTGACACTTCATCACTTCAATTTATTTTAATGTATAATATGGTATTTAAAATATATAGCTAAATACATATTATTTGATTATATATCTACAAATGTTTAATTTACGTAAAATTTTATATACAACACCATCACAATCATATTACATAATTCAACAGTTGAATTAATAAAATTTACTTTTAGTACAAAGTTATTAGAGGAGTCATTTGAACTTATTAATTCCTATATATATAAATCATCAAAATTATAAGTTACACTTAACTACTTAAAAAAATTGCATATAACTTCTTAAAAAAATCGCATGATTTTTATATGTTAATTTTAACTATTTATAATAAGATTTAATTGTCAATATTTATCATTTTAAATGTGAGCTGGAGATTTAGTTTAATTTTATAATTTGATTCAATTTATTTTATGGTTTCAAAATTAATCTAATTAATATTTTGACTAAAGAATAGGTCAAACCTAGATCAACATGATGTTTCAACAAAATATACAAGTTTGAACATTATATATAATATATAATATATAATTAACTCATAATTCATAATTTTTAAAGATAAGAAAATAAAATTAAAAGATATTTAAATAATATTAACTTTTAAAAAAAATATTAATATTTAAATTATAATAATTTTAAAAATATTTTGTAACATTCAAACGAATTAACATAATACAAAAATATATAAAGTCGACTTCTAAAATATAAACTCATCTAATATACTTCAATTTAACTATAAACAAAGTTGAGGGTTATTAGCTGGGATGGGAGCAAATCAAGTCATTTGTTAAAGTTTTTTTAATTTGACTCACATTAAACTTAAGTCAGAGCAAGCCAAACCTATTTATTAAGGAAAATATAGGTTCATATTAACTTAACATTCATCAAGATTATAATAAACGAATTTGCCATTTTCTTTCATGGTTTATCTCTTCCTTTTTATCTCTAAACTACGTACAAGCCCACTCTTCCCCAAAGCAACTTCTACAACTCGATAAATTATTAAAACCAGAAACAAGTTTAATTCTCATACCTTGACTAGAACACTTGATCATTATGCATTTGTGAACACTTGATCATATTTCGACTTGAAGCAAAGTTATCCTGTCACTATACTAAGTAGGGTATTACTATCCTCAAGAGGCCTTGGGTTCTAGCCAAGAAATTCAGCTCATCTTGGACTCTTATAAATACAAACAATGTCAGTGCAACATATAAATATTTATTACATATAACCACTTCAGTAGAGTATTTTTCTCCTAAGTTGAGTGTTGAGATGTTTTTTGCAGGTACCCACTCATTTCTCATGGTGTCTTGTCTTCATTGGAAAGCTCATAGATATTAGAAGACTTCAGACCTCAATTCACTCAAAAACTTTCCTAATCAACATTTACTAGAGTTCAGTTACAGTCAATAATTCACCTCAAATATATTATATTGCTTATCAAAAGAAAAAAAAAACAAAAATGAAAGTTTTTTGTGTGTGTGTGTGTGTGAGAACCAAAGATAGCATATAAATTGTACCTTCAACGTTCTTTCAACAAGTGTCTCTTTTTCATTAATTATATGTCTGCGTAAATGTAGGGATAAAGAAAAGGAGAAAAAAGAGAGTTAAAAAGTCAAGATCAATTAAATTTTTTATGGTTACATGTTAATTTGTAAGATAAATTAGTAGGAAGATATATAGTATTTCTCTTGTTAAATTTAAATGAATTACTATGTTTGAATAAAGTTCTATGTAAGTAAATACTTATAAGATAACAAAAATAAAAGGGTAAAATTAATTAAATTTTTCTCATAAGTTAAAATTAACTTATCCACTTCAACTTTTATCAAAATTCTCTTTTTTTTTAACTTTTTCATAAGTTAAGATGCAAAAAATGATTTAACTTGTGAAAGAAGTTTGATTATTTTTTTTACTTTTTTTATAAATACTTATAGAAAAATGTATCCACATAAAATTTAATGTAAAATTCAAACTTAATTAACACTTTTATTGACTATTATCGAACCAAATTCCTAGTATCCCTCAGATTTTTATTTTCTACCCAGTGTAGTCTGTCTACATTGCAGCGTGGTGGCAAAGCATTAATGTTCTCCCCTGGTCCATATAGATCGATTGATGAAGTTATCCCATTACGATGAATATAATATTATGTGATTGTCACTTGCGAATATGACTAGATTTGAACCCATATTGTGGCAAACATTCGTAAGTTGTCCAAATCTGATGTAAAGAATATGATTTAATGTGATTGTCACTTACAAATATGCTGAAGGTAACATTGTTAGATATGACGATTGTTGTGGCCTAACACTCTTAGGTTATCCTATTCTCATCTTATCCAAAATAAATAAAAAATAAAAAAAATCCTATTCTCACAAGATGTATTTATGATTTGATGTGATTGTCATGCAAATTACTTTGTTGAGGACGACCTCTAGATATGAATGAATGGTGACTAATATTGCGCATTTCGGTGCTTGTAATTGTTGTAGAAGACTAATACCATGAACTACGAATAGAAATATAATCTACGAATTAGATTGCTCACAAATGAAATATTTTGTGATGTATGACTTCACACTATCTTCAAGAATTTATTTACATGATGTGTAAGTTTTTCGAGAGTTAAGAGATTTTCTTTGACTATTGTTGAGACAATAAAATTAGTAAGATTTTTTTTTTTTTTTATCAAAACCCAGGAATTTAAAGAAGAGGAAGGAAAAAAAAAAAACTTTTGAAAACATATATATATATATATATATATATATATATATATATATATATATATATATATATATATATATATATATTTAAAGTTAGGGTTAGGCAATTACCATATTAAAAAATAGAAACATAATATCAGGTTTTTAAATATATAAAGCATAAATTTGAATTTAAAAATAATTTCTGAAAATCAATTAATAATACAAAAACACAAAAAATCATGAGGCGCATTATCATGGACGTAAGGGGGGCAAATCAACAAATTTGAATTGCATTTAGGCACACTTGACTTGATCTCATGAGCACATGCTCAAGTCTCTTACTAGTTTGTTTGTAAGTTCAAAACACAAAATAATTTATAAAGACCTGAAAAAACATGTAAAATTAAGTAATGTGAAAATTTAACCTTTTGAAATACTCAACAATGTATACAACAGTAATTAAATATAAATTAAACTTTCATTTTAGTCTAAGAGATTATTAATATGATACCTTTAATCTCTACGTACCTTAAAAAAAAAATTTACTTTAATTTTTTATTTTATATCAATGATAAATATAATAAAACAGGAAAATAAAAAATGATATTTCATATGAAAGAGTTTCATAATTAAATAAAGTATTAATTAAAGTAACTAATATTTATAATCAGAAATACTAAATTGAATTTACTCTAAACAAAATCAACATACATGCTTGGTGCACCCGCTTTCCATGCACGCCTGTGCTGATTACCGTGCATCATATATTTCACGTTCACTTATTAATCATCTGGGCTAAGTTTGGGAATTACAATGGGGAAAAAAGAAAATAACAATAAATGTCTATAACCAACATACATGAAACACAAGAACATAACAATTGTTAAGTAAAAAATATAAGTTGTTGTTTGTCAACATACTTCAGATTCGACTAATGAGATTTAGCTAAACAAGAATTACACAACTAAAAGAATCAACTTTGTTATTTAGTACGAAATGTTCTCCGTGAAAAAATATAAATGAAACATGACTATATCTTATTGAATAATAATACATGAAAAAATGAAAAGTAAGTTCGACATTTGACATTTTTCACGATAAACTATTGATATAAGATTTAATTTGTTGAATTTTATTTCGTACTATTCAGAATTCCTCTAAAAGAATTTAAAAGTGGTTCCAAAACTACAATCATTTAGAAATAGGGTGAAGAAAAACACATGGACAACCATGGGTATAACTTTCTACCAAACTCTAGGCTTGTTTGATGGTCAGGATAAGATAAGATAGAATAGGATATAAAAGTAGGATAAGAACATGATAAGTTATAATTTTATCTAATATTTGGTACATACCAAATAATAAACCAAATAACAATAAGATAAAATATAAATTATATTCAAATGACAAAATTATTGTTTTATAACATTACATATAATTTTCTAAAAGTAACTTTTAATTTAATTTTTTATTTTTTTACAAAAAAATTACAATTTAAACTAAACTATACAATATTATTTTTTTATTTATGTAATTACTTTTCTTAAAATTATAAAAAAATTATATAAGATTTTTAAAATTATAATTATTATTCAAATAATTTTATTTAAAAAATATTTGAATAATAATTATTTAATTTTTAATATTTTAATTAATAATATACTTTAAATTTACATGTCAAAATTATTGTTATTATTATGTATAAATTAATATATATTACTATATATTATATATATTTTGTTATATATATATATATATATATAGAGAGAGAGAGAGAGAGCTTATCCTATCCTATTGCTTCTTAACCCAGCACCCCCCTTAGGATAAAAAAAACATTAGAGCAACAAGATAGGATAAGGGGCAAGATAGCATTATCACATCTTACTGGTCCAACAAACAATGAATTATAATAGGATAAGATAGTTATCTTATCCTATCCTATTATATCCTAGCCACCAAACAAGCCCTTTAGTTATTATTAATGTTATTGGACTTAAATTGATCATCAACTTAGAAGGGTACTAGGTCACTGATTGAATCAATGTCTCTACCTCTTACGTGTGATCTAGTGTTCGATCCTTCAAACAAGTGTTTTTACATTTTTTTTAAATCACATTTAACTATTAGTACAAGCCCATTTCTTAACTCATATTATACAAGCTCATGTCCTAACCCTAAATCTCTTATCTATGTATGATGGATGAGTTGCTACACAACACACACAACATCTTTCCTCCTCCTTCTTATCCTTCATTATAACAAATATTATTCTTTGATTCTTTCTTCCTCCCTTTTCTTCATTTTTCTTCTCTCTATAATTTCTTATTTCTCACTTCTTCTTCTCCTGGTTTTTCATTATAGTGATCTCTTGCAATAATTAAGAAGGCGAATTTGGAGCATCATCTTACAAGTAATGGCATTCTATTGTTATGAAGTGTTTATGTTTGCATTCCTCATCCTCAATTTGCATGTTGATTTGTTGGCACACTAGTACTCCTCTCCAACTTCTATGGGTTTAAGACAGGCTAATGATGTGATAGGTATTCCTAATAGTTCACATGCGAGTTGAGTCACTGAGTTGTATTGGTTCAATTCGATTCTCATTCGATTCAATGATGTCAACATCGATTTGAAAGCAAAATTGATTTGATGATTTGATTGAACTTGCCACAAGTTCGGCTCTCAATTGAACAAGTTGATTCGATTCGAATTTAATAATACTGATTATTACGGCCACATATATATCATACTTACAAAGGTTGAAATGAATAATTATTAGTTTTTTTTAATATGCCTAAAATTTTTAATGCAAGTTAATTAGATGAATTACTTAAGGTTTTATTTTCTTTTTTTGATAATCAATTATATAAATAATTAAATAAAAACGTATATAAATAAATATGGAAACATAAACCAAAGGACTAGCTTCAATGATCTAATTACTAGTTAGGAAAAGTGTTAAGCCACTTGAAGTCCTTGTTTTATATTCCCTAAAATATTTTATTAGTAATAATATTTTTTTTAAATTAAAAAAGCTTATAATTACTTGATAAATAATATTAGTCTATCGTGAGTAATTATGAAGTTTTCTTAAAAAAATAAAAAATAAACTCATCCTATTTTTTTTTTCATAAAAAGACCTCACTTATTCCTTTATTCTTTTCACTAATTAATAATATTCTTTTTCTTTCATACTATTTATTATTGTATTTTTTTTTCCTTCTAAAAGTTTGTACCTTACTGTTTAATTTTTAAAAAAATAATTATAATAATTTTAGCAAATTATTTTCTATCATTTTTTTAAAAAAAAGACTCAAATTAAAATTCACTTTAAATATAGATAAATGTTTCACTAACCAATGTAAGGTCAAATTAAGTTTTTTTTTTTTTAGATACCACAGATATTTTTCATGTGAGGCAATCCTGCTCTAATTGGGTAACATTACTATAGACAACAAAACTCTCTCTCCCAATAAAACTACATTTGACTCCTCTTTTAAGCATTTTTTTTTGTACTAGTGTGTTTATTTCTATATACATGTGTAATATTTTTTTTTTGTGTGTAAATATTTTTAAGGAGAGGGCATATGGTACGCAGTTTAAGGCGCACACATTAGATTCGAGGAAAATAATTATAGCATATCACTTTCTCATTAACTCGTATATCCACCTACAAGATTTTCTTATTAATATTTTAGCTTTTTTATAAAACTATTAAATAAAAAATAAATATATTTAATTTCCTCAAAACATAAAAAAATAATGCTTTCTTCTTTTAATAAGTAGAAGAATTAATTAATAAGAATATATAGAGAGGCAACAAGGAATAAATCAATATGGAGCATATTGATCTGAGAGAGTCACTTTCATATGATAGTGAAAAAAGTAAATTTAGATCATACAATTATATATGAATTATCAAATTTTAATGTGATGTCATCATTTAAAAAATTATTTGACCTTTTTAAAAAAACTCACAAGACTTTGCTTTAATCTTAAACACGAAGATAAAATATATGGAGAATAGTGTACTTTCTATTGAGGAAAAAGTTGGTAAAATGTATTCTCAAACACGAAGGTAGAAAGCAATCGGGAAACTAACTATTAACAAGTAATGATTGAAAGAACGCGCCTTTCATTATTTACCTCATGCATTGAACGTGCTTATTTATTCGCAGTTCCGTGTAAAGCCTCTCTTAGTTACATTATTGACTTAGCTAGTTAGCGGCAAATAGTGATACTTAATATTTTAATTAAGTAAAACATGTGTTAAATTATGATGCAATTTCCTCTCTCCG
This sequence comes from Spatholobus suberectus, assembly GCA_004329165.1. NCBI lineage: Eukaryota > Viridiplantae > Streptophyta > Magnoliopsida > Fabales > Fabaceae > Spatholobus > Spatholobus suberectus. Next base: position 64,160,780 of record CM014734.1, on the reverse strand, counting down.
TGAATAAAAAATAATTTAATAGAAAAATTATACAATAAAGCTACAGCTAATATAATAAGATATATAATACCGATACAAAATCAACAGACATTCGTTACGCGTAAATAGCGTTTTGCCATTTTAAACTGCAATCCTTCACGTCAGATCATGGTTTTGTTCTGGAGGTCAAACATACATTTTGATATTTAGGTGGACAAGATTATTTCGTCTGATCTCACTGTACTGACTATTTAGAATGAATTTTTATTTAAATAATCAACTACGGTTGAAGTAGTTACAACCTGAAAGGTGCTTAAGATGGAATTGGATCGCCCTCCATGCAGTTATAGTTTGGTAGATAACTTTTTAAAAGCAATTTTTTATGCTTTATTTTAATTTTTTAATAGAAAATGAAACATTTTTAAGGATTTAGATTTATGCAGTCAAATTTTAACTATAAAGGACGTTGATGTGTTTAAGATGTGCTTGTTAGAAGTAGAGATAGAGATAGATTAAGGTCTATTTGTTTGTGATTAAAAAAAGTATTTTTAAAATATTGATTTATTTTTAAGAGATTCTTATATAAACAAAAGCTGATTTGTGTTTGGTTATAATTATAAAAAACACTTTCTAATCTTCTCTCTTCTACCGTAGATGTTTTTTTAGAAAAACAGCTCCAAGTTGTTTATTGAAAAAAGCAGTTTTCTGCTTCTTTTTTTTCTAATTTTGATTGTTAAAAAAAGTTTATCCCAACACTTTAAAATTTTCAATAAATATTTTTTTCTTAAAAAAATGATTCTTTTAGAAAAAAAATTAAACAAACGCACTCTAAATTCTTCATTGAAAGTTTATGATATAACTTACATCAAACTTAAGATAAGTTAGGCTTATTTACCATATAAACCTGGTTAAAACTTTTTTAAAAACATGTATAGTTAAAAAAGTTAAGTTTTAGACTATTTAAATTATAAACTAAACTAGTAAAAAAAATTCCTATAAACTAAACTTTTAAATAAACTTTTAAGATAACTCATCCTTTTACAAAGACTAGTTTTTGTCAATATCAAATCAAATATGCGAAATCTAAACTATAATTTAGGAAAAGGACTAATTATTATTATTATTATGTAAGCTTGTCATAATAATAAACATATTATTGTAGACCCATAATAATAATAATAATAAATTAGAATCAAATAATCATAATAATATACACAACATAGCTTAAAAAAATATGCATCATTAACTCTTTCTATCTTGTCATGCACTATTGTTCATTTTGCTATAGTTCATTTTGCTAGTAATAAAAGTAAATTAAACTGACATGTCCTATAAAGTTTTGTCAATTTTTCTTGATATCTCTTCCTGTTTTATTTCTACACTAACTTTCTTAATTGTTTAAAAAACATTATACTAGCACCTCTTACACATTACATTGACACTCTGTGTTACCTAAGAAACACATTACATCATATACTCCTATAAGGAACGTTTTATGTTTCAATTTTGCTGCACTTCATTTGTTATAATTTCTATGAAGTTGTATGTTTAAGGTTTAATTTTTATAATTGTCTTTTTGTTGGTTACTAGTTCATTCATTGTAGATTTAATTTTTGTACTTCCCTTCAGTGCATTTGCAGTGTTTGAAGGTTCAATTTTTATAAATTTGGTTTAAATAGTTGTTTAGTCCTTACAATATGAGGTTATTTTTATTTTGGTCCTCTTAATTTTGATTATTTTTGTTCATGTCCTATTAAATTTTAGTCCCTATAATTTCTACTTTTTCTATTTTGGTCTCTATAATTTTTTTCTATTAGATTTGAAGGACAAATCTAACGATAGGAACCATAATGAAACAAAAAATTTAATAGGGACAAAAACCAAAAAATAAAAAATAAAAAATGGGCAAAATGCAAAACACCCTTATATTTTAAGAACTAAAAACTTATTTAAGCCTTTTTTTATTTTTCTCTATTTTCTTAATATTATAAATAACTCATATTTTTCAATGCGAGTTATGTAAATTGCTCACCAAGCAACTACAATAAAAAAATACTCATTTTCTAACTAATATATAGGTTTAATTGCAATTTTGGATCCTCAAGAATTACAATTGGATGATTTTGGTCTCTCAAACTCTAATTGTGCGAATTAGGTCCTCCAGATATCGAAATTATGCGGTTTTAGTTCCTTTATCAATCTTTCATTAAAAATTTAACAAATTTTGCTAATGAGACACTAAATGATGATGAGTTAATGGAGTAGTAGTTGACATGTTGCTTGACACATATGCTAACATGATTTAATTATACTTTTGGTCTCCTTAGGTATTACAATTGTGCAATTTTGGTCTCTTAAATTCTAATTGCGTAAATTGCATCTTCTATTAATATTATTAATATTAATTTAATGTTATTAATATATATTTATTAATTTATTATTAGTAGTATATAGCGTTAATTCTAATATTATTAATATATATACTTACTAATATTATACCATGATGCAGTTGCTAATGTGGTAGCTGACACGTTACGCTAAGGTGACATGCAAAAATGGAATTTTTTTTTTTTTACCAAAGTGTTGGACGTGGGGTACTGATAATATTAGAGTTAATATTACTAAATTAATACTGATAAATATAAATTAATAAATATATAATAATAATATTAAAATTAATATTTATAAGTTAATATTATTAAATATAAATTAGTATTTTTTTAATGGATATTAATAATATTCAAATTAACATTAATAAATATATACTAATAATACATAATAATAATGTATATTATTAATAAATTAACAATAATATATATTATTAATTAATATATATTGTTAACTAATATTTTAATCTAATGTACAGTATAAATGTTTATTTTATATAACTAAAATTTATAATAAGCAAATAAATATTTTTGAATATATAAATTATAATATAATTAAAATTTGCAATAAATAAATATTTTTGAACATATAAATTATATTTTAGATTTATGTTAAATAATTTATATTGTGATACTAGATTATTTTTAACTATTGATAATTATTTTTAAAAAATATTGAAATTTAATTTAGAAATAAATATGAAAATGATAGATTGAAAATAGATAAAGGGTTAAGAAAATTTCTAAAGAATAGTCTCTAAAAATGCTATTAGTCAAGATAGCTATTTTAATTTATATAGAGAGAGGATAATAATAGTAAATGTTAATGATATATACTAACAATATTAAATTAATAAATATATACTAGTAATATTAAAATTGAAACTTGGGAGACCAAAATTGCATAATAACGATATTTGAGGGATCAAAATTGTACAATCATATGCAACCTTTCATTTTACTTAAAAGAAAATTTAGATTTTTTTTAAATATCAAAAATAATTCTTTTAGAATACTAGTTGAAATTGATTTTCTACGTCAATTGTTACCTTTTTTTTTTACCGATTTGATCTTTTTTACTAGTTTTTAGTTGATTTTTTGCTCTATGAATTTTGTGAGATGTCAAACAGGGGTGTTCATTGAATAAAATTAATCTGATTAACTCAACAATCTAAATCAGACCAATTAAACTGGTTCAATTAATTGTTTATTTTCACTTCAAATTTGAACAAAATTAATTATAATTAGTTTGATTTTTTAATTTATTTTTTCATCCTAAAACAACCTAGTGACTCGATCAACTATGTTTTAAATTTTTAGATTAATACAATTTATATTTTATTGCTTAAATTTATCTTTTAATTTTTTCCTTATCTTTTTTTTTCATTCATTTTAATATTCTTATGATATTGTATAGTATTATCTGGTGTCTTAATTTGGTCATGTTTATTGTGCAATTTTTTTTATCATATTTTAAGTTAAAAAATTAATAAGATATGTAAAGTGATAACTATAAAAAAATTAAATATCAAATAAAATAAATAATGAGTTATTAAAAAAGCAATATTTTACCTTTATTAATAATAGGCAAAAAAAATAGGTACTTTGTGCCTCTCTTTATTTTTAAAAAATAAAAATAAAATAAAAAAGAGAAAAAAGTAGTGTGTAGTTTAAAAAGTAATTAAAGGGTAAAATAGTGAATAAATTAGAGAATAATTAAAGGGTATAATAGTCCAATAAAAAGTGGAGACCAAAATTGAGAATCCTCTTTATTATAGTTACAGATAAAATTATTGTTTTTATAAAATAGATAATAAATGAAAATAAAAACTTAAAAATATAATGCTTTATCCTTTATATTTATAAATAAAAATAATTATCTAACATGTGAGAGTTCCATTCATTCCACTCTCTCATATTCAATTCATTTAAGTTTTCTTCTCTCAAGGAAAGGTGAACTACACTCTTGTCCTATGCAAGTATTATTTGTTCTAAAAAATTTCTTCCTTAAGAGTTTTTTTCTTCTCTTATCTCCTAATTATATTCTTTCATCTCCTTACTGATTCCTTCATTTTTTCCCCCTAATTCCTTAATCTCTTTCTTGATTTAAACTGACTGGTATACGTGTGTGCAATGCACAAGATAAATATTTATTTTTTATAACTAAAATTCATAATAAATAAATACTTTTGAATATATTTTCTTTTGGTACAAACCACAAGTATCCTCCATGGGAGACAATTATATTCAAGCTGGGTAAGACGTCTATAAGCAACAAAGCTCTATATTCGAGCATATAATACAACTGCATACTCAAAACTTAAACTCGAGACTACTGGTTATGCTGAAACAACACTATGCCATTGGATCCACTCGGCAATTGAATATATAAATTATATTATAGCTAAAATTCTTATTAAATAAATATTTTTGAACATATAAAATATATTTTAGATTTATGATGAACATTTTATATTGTGATACAATGTAATTTTTAACTATTGATAATTTCTTTTAAAATAATATTGAAATTCAATTTAGAAAAAAAGATGAAAATGATAGATTGAAAGATAAACTCCTTAAAATGTTTTTGTTCAATAATAACTTCTAAAATATTCTCATTCAAGATCATTATTCTAATTTATATATAGAGGATTTACCCTGCTCATCTATGATTTTATAAGGATTTTCTTTGATTTTTTTGGCAATACATTATTCTTATATCTTTTAATTATTCTTATCTCTTTTAATTTACATATTGATTTAAATTTCTTCATCTCTTGATTTAAAATTTTAAACTATCTTGCTCCTCTCACATTTGATTGGGGATAATACTTTATCATTATCCTTTCTCCTTCCATGAGAATAACAAACTATTGTTTCTCTGTTTAAATTTCTCACACTTTACCGCCATCTAGGGGTGACAAAACAATCCATTTATCCATCATCCATCCAATCTATCCATTACGCAAAAAAATTATAATGGATTAGATCCAATCCATCCATTTAATTTTATGGATGGTTAGTGATCTATCAACTATTTTTTCAAAATCCATTGGATTACATTAAATAAAAAAACAAAATCCATTGGATAAAAAAAATAAAAAGACATGTTTAATCAGTTTTTTTTTTCAAAATAATTTGTTTTTTGGTCTTATAATTAGATTTTCATTAAAAAAAAATAGAGTAGCCATTAAAAAATAAAATAAAAAATTCTAATTAGGTCTAAAAAATAATTTCTTAAACCTAAACGTTTATGATATAGCTAGTTGGTGATTCAAATTTACATCTTAGCTATTATGTGAATTGCTAAGAAATTATATTTAAATTTTGTCGATTCTCTCTACACAAAATTAGAGTTATTGAAATATGTGTTTTATTTTGAATTATGGTAAAATAAAATTCAAGTATCTACATTTTGAAGATTCCTTGGTAGTTGTTTTCTATTTTTTCTTGAACATAATTTCTGTGGTAACTTGAAAGAATATTATTTTAACATAACAGAATTGGAGAGAGAGGGGGGGGGGGAGAGTAGGAGAGAGGAGAGAGAGAGAGAGAGAGGGAGAAAGGTTAGAGAAAGAGAATAGAGAGAAAGGAGAGAGAGGGAGAGAATATTTTTAAAATAAAAATTATTTAATTTTTAAAATATATGATTTTTGTGGATGGATTGGATATCCATCCATCAAAAATTGTTAATGGATGGATTGGATTTTATTAGATGAATCGTGGATGGATTGAATTTTTTAAATGAATTTTTAATAGATCAAAATGGATTAATGGATTATTTTCATCCAATCTATTATAATTCGACTAAAAATTTATCCGATATATCCGTTTGCCACTCCTACCACCATCATTAATTGGAATTGCAAGAACAAGCTCATTGTTCATTAGAATCACAAATCTTTATTGATCATGCATTAAAACATATGAAAACAGAGAATTATTATTAATTTTTAATTATTTTGATTTATTATGTTGACAATTATTGTATTTAGATATATTTAATGGTCTTCTATAAAAAAATTCATTAAATTTTATTAAAATCATTTAATATATATTAACTTTAATTATATGATATAAATATTTTTTTTTTACTTTTTATGATAAATAATTATAATCATAAAATTTACATATTAAATTTAACCTGTACAATAAATGGGTTAAAATACAAATTTTCTTTTTCTTTTTTTTATCATAACCAAACTAAACCAATCAATATTAATTGAATTAGTTTAATTCAAATTAGCTAAAAAATATTTTAAAACTCAAACTAAATCATCCCAGTTAAATACAATCAATTTGGATTTAATTTTTCCTTCAGCTCGAAACCATCAAATCTATCTACACCCACCTGACTGATTTCTTATCTAATAAATCGAATTGGTCGATTCAATCTAGTTTTGATAACTAAGTTATAGTTTGGACTATAGTGTACATTGTAATGGAATTTTGAAAAGTAACTCACCTCTTTTTTTAAGTATACTTTTAGTTCTTGAAAATCATTCTTAATCCTTATAAAACTTTTATTTGATTTTAATTTTTAAAAATTATGAAAATCACACATATTTTCTTTCTCATGAGAGGCTAAAAGTTGAACTATTTTTATTAAACATATAAAGTAAAATTAAGTAAAAATCTTATAAAGATAAAAAGATATTGTATTTTAAGGAAAAAGTCCAAAAACATTTGTACACCGTTTTTTTTTTTTTATTCCTTACAAGCAATCTCACAGGAGAAAAAAAGCAACCTTTCCGTAATTTTTCTTTAAAAAAAAAAAACCGGCACCGACGTGGCAATATCCTATTTGAACATTCAACTTCATCGCCCTATCACCAAACCACCACGTGTATGGCCACAATTTCTCGTTAACACCAACAAATCTGAAAAATGGAAAAAGAAGGAATCACGTTCACTACTCACCATTCACCAAGCAACGCATCCACCTAGCAGTCTCTAACGTACACGCAGTCATCACGCGTAAGATAAAGCGACCTTCATCTACTCTTTGTTTTTATTTTCTCATCATTTTTTTAATTTTTTTTTCACTTTCTTTATCCAATCGCATTAAATAATCACCAAATAAATAGCCTCCCCCCATTCCCCGTAAGTCCATAACCGACCCGATTCAGTCCAAGTTCAACAATCAACAACTCCAACGCGATTTCCCAACGCCGTTGAACTTCTCAAACACCTCCAACGAAGCCAGCAAAACCTCGTTTCCAACTTTCCGTAAACCTTAACCAATCCCTCCTTATTACGTTCCCACCAACCCCAGTAACCAAAAAGGAAATCAAGCCCAAAGCCCACACAATTTTCTCGAAATTTCTCAGATCCCATTTAAAACCAACCTACATTAACCCCCTTTTCCCAAACGGAGCAACCGGTCGTGCTCTCTCATGAGAGCGCGGTCGCCGCGGTGAAAAACCCGATGCCGGAAATCGAGCGCGCGGCGGAGAACCCCGCCCTGTTCGGGAAATACGAGGTGGGAAGACTCCTGGGATGCGGCGCGTTCGCGAAGGTGTACCACGCGCGGAACGTGGAGACGGGCCAGAGCGTGGCCGTGAAGGTCGTGAGCAAGAAGAAACTAAACTCGACGGGGTTAGCCTCCAACGTGAAACGCGAGATCTCCATCATGAGCCGCCTCCACCACCCCAACATCGTGAAGCTCCACGAGGTCCTGGCGACCAAGACCAAGATCTACTTCGTCTTGGAATTCGCGAAAGGCGGCGAGCTCTTCGCGAGAATCGCCAAGGGCCGCTTCGGCGAAGACCACGCGCGGCGCTACTTTCAGCAGCTGATCTCCGCCGTCGGGTACTGCCACGCGCGCGGCGTTTTCCACCGCGACCTGAAGCCGGAGAATCTCCTCCTCGACGAGAACGGGAACCTCAAGGTCTCCGACTTCGGACTCAGCGCGGTCAAGGACCAGGTCGGGGTGGACGGCTTGCTCCACACGCTTTGTGGGACCCCTGCTTATGTGGCACCCGAGATTCTCGCGAAGAAGGGCTACGATGGGGCTAAGGTTGACGTTTGGTCGTGTGGGGTTGTTCTCTTCGTTCTCGTCGCTGGGTATCTTCCGTTCAATGACCCTAATTTGATGGTGATGTATAGGAAGATTTACAAAGGGGAGTTTCGGTGTCCGAGGTGGTTTTCGATGGAGTTGAGGAGATTTTTGACGAGGCTGTTGGATACGAATCCCGAGACGAGGATCACCGTTGATGAGATTTTGCGGGAACCGTGGTTTAAGAAGGGGTATAAGGAGGTGAAGTTCGGGGATTTGGGCTTGGAGTGGAAGAGCGAGGGTGAAGGGGTGAAGGATTTGAATGCGTTTGATATTATCTCGTTTTCCTCGGGGTTGAATCTCTCGGGGTTGTTTGATTCGTCGTTTGGGGTTGAAGAGGGGGAGAGGTTCTTGCTTAAGGAGTCGCCGGAGAAGGTGGTGGAGAACGTCGCGGCGGCGGCGGCCGGCGAGGGGGTGGTGGTGCGGACCAGGAAGGAGTGCGGGTTGGAGCTGGAGGGGTGTGGGGGTAATTTCGCGGCTTTGGTGGAGGTTTACCGGTTACCGGGGGAGCTGGTGGTGGTGGAGGTGAGGAGGAGGGATGGGGATGGTGGGGTTTTTAGGGATGTGTGGAGGAATAAGCTGAGGCCGTATCTCTGTGCTGCGAGTAGCAGTACGACGTCGGATCGCGAGGGAACTGGGGCGCAGCCGGTTGCCGGTGAATGATGTTTCGGGGTTCTCTTTATTATTATTTTTTTTATTCGTAAATTTAAAATAAAATCGGAAAAAGGTAGGAAGGTGGGAGTCTGAAAATTGAAAATGTGTTGTGGTCGAAATGTAATTTTGGCGGCCGTTGTGTGGTGGGGCACAAATGGATGGAGAGCACATGTGTGATTAAGGCTGCAAGTTCATGGTGTATATTTATGATGCTTATATGTAAAGTGGATACCATTTTTATTCGGCTTATATTTTTCTAAAGTTGTTACTTGTCGCAGGTCTATTAAAAATTATGAAAATAATTGGTTCTTTAAATAAGTTATTTCGCTCTGATTTTGCTGATGATGGAATGCAAGAATTAGAATGATTATAAATTTTTATCAAAAAAAAAGAAAAGAATGATTATAAATTCTGCACAAAATTGCACTTGTAGATTATTCGTGGTTTGTGAATTTATGACTATAATTATTTTACTTTTTCAGAGGACAGGATTCTCTTGCACTGTTTTTGGGTTTAACCATTTCTAATGGGGTGTTTGAAATAATTTATTTTAACTTTCAAAATTGTTTATGACTTTGTAATTGTAAGCAACTGATTTTAATAATTTTTTTCTGTAATTTATAAAAATATTTTTTTTAACATATATTTTTAGTTTTGTAATTAAAATCAACATGTGATTAGTTTGAGTATACCTGGGCTTGGTTCTCATAAGTAGGGTCTTGGTTTTGAGTTTTATAAATGAAAAAAAACTTAGTTAAAAGAGGAGATTTCACTAAAAGTAACTAGTCAAATTTTTGACAAAAATTAGTTATCGACAAAACGGGTGATGCTTCGTACCTACAACATGTGATCCCTAGTTTTGTAATTAAATTTATGGTGTAAACCTGTTAATTTATGTTTTTAAGATTTTCGATTAAATTTATGACAAACTCTCATGTAATAGGAATTTATTAATTAAACACTTAATTAAATTCATTGCGCAAACACATTTTAAATTATTCATTTATTCTCAATTGCTAGTAAATACACTATTTAATTGGTTCAAGTTCTTGTAAATTTTTCTAATTTGGAAACAAGGCCTACTAATGGTTTATTTGCATAAAATTCTCCACAAACATTTCAAATGTGTTTGAGAAATAAAAAGAGAGATAAGTCAAATTCTAAAAATAAAAATTTACAATTTTCTTTCTTCATACTCTCTTTTTAATTTAACATTACTAGTATATTATACTCAAACTTGGAAGCATTAACAAATTTAGGATGGATCCCAGCACCAAATCACAACCTCACAAATTATAACAATAGAATTTTATAATTATAGTATAACACTAATTCAAATAAAGTGTTATTTAAAGATAGTTTGATACAGAATTTTTTATCGGAAAATCTAACATACCATGTGAATTAAAAGAGAACGATTCTTCAGCTCCGTGATCAGGTTCAGTCACATTCAAAAATTGGTGTTATATTATTGTCTTTAATAGCAAATGGACACGCTACAGTACTTTCATTGTCACTGCTGTAAGATTTTTCAATTCATTTGGTACAAGCTCAAGCGGTCCAAAATTGAAAGAGTACACTATACTCTTAAAACGATCTTCCCTTCCCACTATGGTTCTCTCGAGGTTGGGTTAATTAACTGATGCCATGCGTATGGTTGACGTTGGCCATGCAAAAGCCTCTACTAGTGGATTAATAATCGCCTCACGATATGTGTGTGATTGAATGTTACTTGAGCCAAACCAATCTTCACGAGAGCATGATACATATAACTTTGCAATGAATTAATCAACTCAACTTTAAATGTGATTTTTTTCAACATTATTTATCCCAAATTATTTTCATTCCTTCATAATGCCTTAACTATCTATATTAATTATGGGGGATAATTTTATATAATTTTAAAATATGATATTTTTGTGCTTAGAAAGAGACTTTATTTATGAAAAACAACGTGGCATGTTCGGACCTGGAGTCGTGCCCTCTTTTCAACTATCCTCACTAACAACAACAATAAAACTCAGAGTTAAAATTTTCCAGCAAGCTAATATTTGGTGTCAGCATTTGATAATTGGAAGAATTGAAATGGATAGGAGAATGGGTTTTGGAAGGCTGGATTCCAACACCAACCATGTTTTCTGGGTAATGAGACAAAATGCATCCCAAATGATCAGGACAGCCAACAAAAAAGGACAATGAACTTATATCATGCATTAATAGAGGAAGTCTCCGGAAGAATATATACTTGGATTGGAAGGGTTTTTTGGTGAAGATTAAGTGTAACATGGATATATACGTGGTTCAATGTAAAGGTTCAATTATACGCAAGTAACGCAACCTTTCTCATATGCTATATGCTAGGAATTTAGATAAATGCTCCCACCTAGATCTTTCCCGTGGTGGTGGCATACCTGATTCTCTCTTTTTGGGGCACACCTTTACAACGTGTGTTTGAATGAAGAATTTTAACATTTAAAGGAATTTGAAATACTTAAAATTTAAATTGCTTAAATTTAAATTTCTTTTATTTATTAAATACTTTGTTTAAATAAATCAATTCAAATTTCTTAAATTTTAAATTCTTAGTTTAGATTTGATATTTCAATTTTCACCATATGCAAAATTTAATTTTTAAATATATATTTAAAAATTAAAATTTTAATATTAAAGTTTGTCAAAAATAAACATTAGCCAAATTTTAAATATCTAATAATTTAAAAATAATTTTAATATTATATAATATTTAATAATTCAAAAATATAAATATTTATACATTGTCAATATTGATAAAGGAAAAAGAGAAAAGAAAGAGTTGGGAGAAAGGAGAGGGAGGAGAGAGAGGAAAGAGAAGAGAAGAGAAGAGAAGAAAGAGAGGTCATAAAGAAAAAGAAAACACAGAAAAAAAAGATAGAAAGAAAAGAGAGAGGTGAGAGAAGAAAAGAGGAAAGAAAAAATAAACATAGAAATAAGAAAAAAAAATAAACAAGAAGAATTTCAAATTTTACTTTTTAAGTAGAATTTAAAATTCTATAATTTTAAATAATTATAATACATTCACAAATTACTAAAATTTTAATTTTTTATTGAATCTCCTATTCAAACAACATACTTCACAACAAAACATTTTAAAATTATTAAAAGAATGAATTATCATCTCAAAATTCTTCATCCAATCTCAAAGAAACTAAATCCAATGTGCGATGCCTAACATGACTTGTCAGTGATGAGAGGCCCCTTTTTTTTGTTTTTTATATATATGGGTGTGGAATTATTATCTCTACCTTTGTTAGTCATGCCATGGGAGAGAATTGTAAACTAATGAGTTAATCATGCGAATAATTGAATCAAGAGATTGCAGACAAAATTTACTAAATATTAACAATGAATACTGAATGACAACAGTCTATTCTCTTGGGCCCACAACAGAGAATCATGTAATAATACTAATAATTTATATTTATATATAATAATAGTAGTGATGATGACGTCGTCGATGTAGTCAATACGAATCAAGTTAAACTGGAATAACTTGAGTAATTGAGTTCTTGGCTTTTCTCTTATGAGGACTTCTCTGTACTGATTCCAAATTAAGCTAAACTGTTTTGGCTAGTTGTTTAGCTAATTAGATTTGTCTCTGGTTCGTGGTAAAAGGGTACATGAAATTGTTTGTTGAAACGGACTGACTTGAACCTTAGAGCATTTACTTTGGTGTTTAGATACAATATGGGCATTTTTTGGAAGAGTAACACGCCGATTCTTAGGCAACAGAATGATCTGAAAAATAAAGAATTAATCTCTCGTGTGTTATGAATATACTATATAGTATCATCATTCATTGCAATTAGACATTAAATTAATCAAGGTATAGTTAATCAGTCTTAGTCACGAACTAAAGCTGAAGATAGCAACACTTTTGTCCCCCAAGATTCAAGGAAACAAGAAAACCTATAAACTAGGTTGATTAATTAGATGGCTGTGATATATATATATAAACTAGGTTGATTAATTAGATGGCTGTGATATATATATATATATATATATATATATATATAAGGGGGGTGTTTCAAATGAGAACACCTCTTAAAATGAGAAATAAGAACAAACATTGTTAACCTTTAGATTAAAATTAAAAATAATAAAAGGCTGAGATTAAATCCTAGTAAAAAGTAACTCACGTGCGTTCTTCTCCTTGTTACGTTTCCTCTTCTTTCACTCTTTCTCATTGTTGCGCGTTCTCATGTTACGATCGCAGCTATATGGAACCAAGCTATTGGGAGTCGCCTAAAGCTATTATCCGAAATAGGTTCACGTTGCAATTATTAAACAAACAAAGAGAAAGAAATTGGGAGTCGCAAACTCGTAAGCCTTAACGTTGAAATTAGGGGGTTTTGCAATTATTAAACAAACAAAGAGAAAGGGCAAACTCATAAGCCTTAACGCACCACTATCGTGTCACATCCACGCCATAACAGAACCGTCCTTATAATATGAAATTGAGAGACAGCATTTTCAATTGAGAGAAATTGAATCAGGGTCTCAATTGGAAAGGGGGAGGGGAATGTGAAATTGTGGAAGGAGCAGCAATTGTAACATGAGAATGCGCAACACCAAGAAAGAGTGAAAGAAGAGGGAAACGTAACAGGGAGAAGAACGCACGTGAGATACTTTTTACTAGGATTTAATCTTAGCTTTTTATTATTGTCAATTTTAATCTAAGGATTAACAATGTTTGTTCTTATTTCTCATTTTAAGAGGTGTTCTCATTTGAAACACTTCCTATATATATATATATATATATATTCAAAATTGAAACACTCTAATGCGCTTCTTGTATCTACACTTTTATAAAATATTTTTCTGACAATATATTTTTCTTTTACAACTCATTTTTTCCCGTCTCTTTTCGTTACATTACTAATTTTGTTTTAAATTTTGTTTCTTCTCTTTCCTAATTTATAGAAAAAGTTGTAAAAAATAAAGAAAAATAGAAATTTCTTAAATAAATGCCACTCCTGATGATAATTGACACATTTCCAGACTTGTCAAGCGTATTCCTAATTGGAAACAAAATGAGCAGAACCTGTCTTTTGAGCATATACGAGAAATGTTATTTATACAATAATTTGTATAACAACATTGATTATCTCTTTCCTGCATAATATTTATTATATTTCATAATGATAGAAACAGATGAACATAAAAAGTATTGTTGTATAAATTATTGTATGTATATCATATCTCTATAGTTTTATGTCTGAAGTCAAGAGAATAGACTGCATGACCAAGCCATGGGGACCTTTAAACATGATCATAATTAATGCTCACGGATGAACATCTTATTAGGTGGTTATCAACTATTATGATCCCTGTCAATCTTTACATAACATGTAATCAAGTGTTATTAATTTTTTTTCATAAATTATAAAAGTTTAATATGTGTTATACACATATTGATTGAGATTATGAATACTTAGTGGTGCTGAATTATCAAATAACTTCTCCCTGCTCACATCTATCAAAGGTGGGACCCAAATTCCTGAAGTTAAAAAGTAATTATAGGGTCTTGCAGTCATGATTTAATGGTTCAAAATTTTTTAAGTTGTATTTCCTTTAATTATTTAATGTATAATAATTAATTTTTGTGGTTTGGATTTCATAACGTAGGGAATATATTTCCATAACAAGCTAGATGCTTCATGGGTATCCTTTTACCCTTTACAGACATGTATTTCTTTTTAGTTTTTTCTTCATTTCGGCATTTGATGGAGGTTGTACCTAGGAAATGTTTGATTAAGCTTAGCTATGCATACGAAATAAAAAGGTGTACATTAGCTGTATACAGGAAATGTTGTCAAATGAGGGGGCTTGGCTCACTTTGGTCATCTTTTCTAATTAGTGACGGATAATCTTGAGTGGGTGTGGTAATTTATTTAAAAAAAAAAGAATTAATAATAATTATTTCCGTACATTTAAAATAAAGACATAAATGTTAAAATCATAAAATTTTAATATATTCAATCAAATAAATTACATATCTTAAAATTGAAAATACAAAAATTGGAGGTAGTGGGTCCAAATATGTTAGGAAGAGACACACCTTTTACACACACAACACAAAATATAAAAAATAGTGGAAGGTCATAATTTATTTAATGTAGTTTGGCACTTCTTGTCTATATTTACGAAACATTTCAATATTTATTCATCATCTCAAATCACATTACATCTTATTACAAGTTTTTTAGACAAACTTGACAAAACCTTCCTTTTACATAATCCCCTTTCACTTAAGGTGGTGACTCTTTCTCTAGATTGGGTGGTTCTTCTCATCTTAAGAACTCTTATTTATATAACTTGCATCCTAATCCTAAAAGAGGAAACAAATTCCTAAAATAAAAATAAAATCTTTAAATCATAACAATATCTTAAAGATTTGAAATCAAAAATTTGAATTGTTTCCCAACAATTCCCCCCTCAATTAAAATTTTCAAACTTCATCTTCAACTCTCGCCGTCATGAATGGTCGTTGCAATCTTCTCCAATTACACTTCTGCTCGGCAAACTTTGATGTTTTCCCACTTCCGCTCCGCGAGTATTGGATGGTCATTACAATATTCTCCAATTACACTTCTTATACTTGCGCGGCTGTTAGCTACTATGACACGCCACTTGACTTCTTCATTGCTAAAAAGACTTTTGACATAAAAATTTGCACCGCCGTTAGCTGCCAGGACACGCCTCTTGACTTCCCATTGTTAAGAAAACTTTCGATACAAGGATCCCACACGAATCCACCATCGATACTCATCCCACATGTCACCAGGTTCCACAACCATCAATTTTGATACCACTATTGGGAAGATACACACCTTTCACACATTACGCAAAATATCGAAAATAGTGGAAGGACATAATTTATTTAATGAGGTTCGGTATATCTTGTCTACATCCACGAAACATCTCAATATTTATTCATCATCTCAAATCACATTACATCCCATTACAAGTTTCCTGGACAAACTTGCTAAAACCCTCTCTTCACATAACCCCCCTTCTCACTTAAGATGGTGATTCTCTAGATTGGGTGGTTCTTCTCATCTTAAGAAACCCCTATTTATACAACTTGCATCCTAATCATAAAAGAGGAAACAAATCCCTAAAATAAAAATAAAATCTTTAAATCAAAACAATATCTTAAAGATTTCATATCAAAAATTTGAATTGTTTCCCAACAACATATATAAAAATTGAAGGGACAAAATATAAAAATTCATGATATTTATTTATAATTTTATCAAAGCTAAAGGTGCATTTGCACACCCTGAAAATATATGTAGGTTCACCTTTGTTTCTAAATATTTCTACAAAGAGAAATTTATTGATAGGTAGATAATTCTATTACAAATATGAGTTTAATTGTCATTGTTAGTATAAAAAATTTTATTTTGTAAATCAATTATTTTTGGAATGACTTTTAAAGTAGTTATTAAAATCAATAAACTTACTATATATGACAATATTTGTTTGGATGATAGTGTAAAAATTTATTAATGTAATTCAATTAAATTCTATAAATCCTTATTGTAGTTATTTTTCTTTCTTAATCTTACATGTGACAAGTCTTTCTCTAGTCTTATTATTTTGTGTACCAAAAGGAAAAAAACACTTTATCAATTTAGCATGTAGAAGTAATTTATCCCCATATTCTTATACTAAATAAATTTGATGCATTCACTTAATTAATTACTTATTCTTGTGTGGAGATGGAAACAAGCTAGATCAGACTTTGGTACGTTTGAATTTGACCTAATTCATAATTACAAAGTTTGAGTCTAGCCCGTTTACATGTTATAGGCCAATTTTTAATGTATATCTTGACCTGTTTATAAGTCTAACCTGGCTTGAAAGCCTACTTACCAGACCTGTTTTATGTATACACATGCCAAAAGGCCTATATGCCTAGATAGGCCTTTTAAAAAACTATTATTAATAATTATGTTTGTATATTATCATTAGGTGTAAATAATAATAATAATAATAATAATAATAATAATATGTAATTACATATATAAATAGGTTGACCTATCAAGCTTAATGGGATTTTTTTTTTCTAAAGCTTGAAGCTTGACCTTTTTATTTAAAGAGACTTTTTAAAAAGTTTAGGCCTGATCTTTTTAATAAATAGGCTAAGCCTTATATTGGCCAAGTTGCAAGCCTTGATAGGCCATCTGACCTATATATATATATATATATATATATATATATATATAGGTAAGAATCAAGTTATTCCAAGAGTTATTGAATGAAGTAATTCTATCATTAATTACTCTTGGAGTCACTTGATTTTCAATTTTTTTTCCCGCAAACTTAGGTCCCTTAACAAGTTAACTATATGTCATATTATATTATATTTTTAATAAAAAAGTTTGAAATGAAGGGATAGAATGGCCAATGGAATTACAAATGGATTTGAGCTAATTAATTATAAATAGAAATTTAAACATGTGATTCAATTTTTAAATGTCAATCCTTATTATTATTTTCTTAAAATTTAGATACCCTTACAGGGAAAGAAGTAGTGGAAAAAAAAAGTAAAAAACCTTAATTTCAATGTGATAAATAATTATTAACCTCAATTTTAATAAAAATATTTATTAATATTTAATAACTAAAAATATTCAGGTGATATATGCCATGCGTTTTGCTAGTTATAAAATTACTTTCATATATCAAATTGGATATTTTTGTTAACTTTTATTGATAAAATATACTTAATAAAGCTAGGTTTTTTTTTTCGTACATACTTAGCGTGGATACCTTAATGATAACAATAAAAGTTCTGCTTTAATTAGTTTTTTATTTTTTAATGTAAAGCGCTTTAATTAGTTTGTCATAAACTTTAGGTCGACGAATATTATTTCATTATGTATTAATTACTATTATTAAGATTCTTTCAAAACTATAGATCAATTTCTATAATGAAATTGATTACATTTTTGTTGTAATTATTTATTTTGGTTCGTGGTTATTTGAAGAGATCGTAGGAAAAAAGGGGGCTAAAGACACATAATAAATTCAAAGAGAAGTACCAAGAAATAACTAACACATTGTTATTTTCATTTGCTAACATATATTTTAGTTAGGTTTTTTTTTTTTTTTTTTTTTTGAGAATCAGCAAGACGTTACTGTATCAAAAATAAAAACAGTATTCAGATCATGTATTACCGCTTATGGATGTAAACACTATTGGAAAAAGATAAGTGCTAGCAACACATTTTCTAATACACACTTTGTCATTGGTTGAAATTTATTGAAAACCACAAAATTATGAGAGAGTCATTAAATAAAATGTAGGACTTACAATTTTTTTGTAAATTTCAAAAAATTTCAACTAATAAAAGAGAGTATATTTAAAAGAGTATGTCAGAAAATGTGATACTAACATTTCTCTTAGAAAAAAATGTTTTTATTAAAAAGTATACAAGTATATATTTTTAAAATATTTTTTTCAAAGCCAAAATAAACTGGGCTTAATTTTCCTTAGTTAACCACCGGTTGCGTGAATCAACTAGCGTAAAGTTGTTTTAGCTTAACAACTAGTGGTCTCAAGTTTGAGTAAGTTACGTTAAATACTTGGAAGAATAACTTTGCCGCCTATAATGATCTTAACTGAAAACCGCAAAAAACTGAAATTTTTTATTGAATTGGATCGGATTTTGGATTTGATTTTGGATTTGATTTTAAAAACCGATCAAATCTAATCCAAACCAAACTTATACATACGTGTTTATTTTTATTTATAAATTTATGATATCTCATATTTATTATGTAATTTATACTTATTTATAAAAAATATATTTAATTAAAGATATTTTTTAGTAACTATTTAAGTAATGATATATAAATGTAATTATCAAGTTGTGTAAATTTATTTTTAGTAGTGTATATTTAAAGATTATACTACTATTAGCTATATAATGACTTATAGATGAAATATTTGATATTTTTAATTATTTTTCATTATGTTTATTATATTTCTTATTATTTATTTAATACTTTATTCAAATAAAGATAAAAATAAAAATGAAACTAAAACCAAAAACTGATCCAATCCAAACCGCTTTAGATTGGATTGGATCGAATTTAAATCTTAAAAAACCAATTGGATGGTGAATTAAGAAAACAAAAATGATTGAATCGAATGATTTTTCTTTTCAAAACTAATCTAATCCAATCCGTAAATACTCTTAATCCTTTATACTTTCTGAATACATTACTTATTATCGCGTAGTGTGATGATCATATATACCTAATCCACCATTGCACCCGCCCACGTGAGAAAGTTATATTTGAAGTTATTTTATTTAAAAATTTAATTAAATACTCATTTATTTTTTAAAATAAATATTTTATTTTTTATTTTACATTATTTGTATTTTAATGTAAGACAAATTTCTTAAGAAGTTTGTTAATTATTTTTTTAATAAAAATCTTTTTCAAAAGAGTTAAAATGTAGTTATGAATTATTTAAGTATTTAGGTTAGAAATAAATAAATGAGGGTACGTATTAGTAAAAAATAATTAATAATTTTTTAATTTTAGAAAATAACAAATATTTTACTTTAGGGAATAAGTGACATATATTTTGAGGCAAATTAAAAAACTCAAAAGTGACATATAATGTCAGCAAAAACAAAAGTATTAAATTTAATTTTAAATTTGTTAATACACTATTTAAGTTGTTTAAGAATGACTAAAATGATTCTTCTAAAAAAAATAAGTGTGATGAGTATTAATATATTTTCACTATTTTTAGAAAAATAATTTAGTAAATTATAATAATTTTTTAGCAATTTAATTATTTAATCATAATAATTTAATTTTGCTGAAACAATTAAAGCATAATGGATAACTTAAGTTACGTTTTAACTTAACACACTATTAATATCCTTTATATATATAAATTAGAATAATTATCTTGCACGAGAGTGTTTTTAGCTGTTATTCTTCAACGAGAGTGTTTTTAGCTATCATTATTTAACGAGAGTGTTTTTAGATATTTTTTTAACCTCTCATATCTTTTAATCGATCATTTTGAATATTTTTAGTTCTAAATTGAATTTCAATATTTTTAAAAGAAATTATGAATAATTAGAATGACATTGTATCACAATATAAATTATATATTATAAATTTAAAATATAATCTATACGTTCAAAAATATTTATTTATTACAAATTTTAATTATAAAATAATTTATATTATATATTCAAAAATATTTATTTATTGTAAATTTATATTATATAAAATAAATATTTATTCTATGTAATGCACATGTTAAAATACTAGTTTAAGTACAAACTAAAACACTCATTTCATTAGAGTATACTTATTTTTCTGGCTATTTCAAATTTGCATTTATCTTGCTTATATTTATTTATTACGTATATTTACATATAAGGAGTTAATAAATTATTAAACAACAATAATAATAATAGTAACAAGAACAACAACAATATTCAAACATTGTTATTGTCATAGTTCAAGGCTTCTTTTAATTTAATATAAAATAAGTTGAGATCAACACTTAAACTTTTTATAAATATATTTTTTTAAATTAGATCAACTCCCCTGTAGGTATTACTAAAAGGTTAAATTTGTAATACTAACTAGATATAATTCTAGAGAAACTCTAAATTATGATAAAAATTAAAATAATGACATAAAACTATTTTATACATGTCATTATGCTACAAAACTATGTTATAAATGTGTTATAATATAGTGATGTAAATATTTTCTCTTTTAATTTAAATACTAAAAAAATGATTAGATTAATTCAAATGGTTTAGTTCTTTATTTTTGAATTAAAACTACAAAGATAAATTATAAAAATTTGATAACATGATTTCATCATTCAATTTAGAATTATAAATAAATATGTCAATCTATAAATATTTATTATTTAATTAAAATTTATATAAATAATATAAGTGTATTTAAAAAAATATTAAATCATAAAAATCAGTCAAGCATTATAACGACCTATCTTTATAGTAAGAAACTAATTATATAACACTGAAAGTATGGATGGAAATTTAATGAAGAAATATTATTTTTACGATAGTGTTAACTTTTTTTAATGTGTGTGTGTGTGACACACACACATTAAAAAAAGTTAATATTATCATAAAAATAATATTTCTCCATTAAATTTTCATCCATATTTTCAGTTTATATTCAATTGGTTTCTTTTTAACTTTTTTATATAAATTCAATTTAGTGCATATTTAAGTTGGATAATTTGACAAATTATGAAATTTTGTCCCCATTTGATAATGTAAATATTTGTGCAATTTAAATATTTTTACATTTTTCAATTTTAATTTTATTGCACTTTCAAGTAAAATTTAATTCATATCTATTACAAACTTTTATATATATGATTTAAACATTAAGTGAATAAAAATACACATTAAAATTACAATTGAAATTTGAATTAGAATTGAAACATATAATTTTGTTGTTTCTTGTATATAAATTTATATGTTAAGAAATTAAAAATAATTGTAAAACAATGACAGAATTGAAACATAATTTTGTTGTTTCTTGTATAAAATTTATATGTTAAGAGATTAGAAATAATTTTAAAACAATGATTCTCAGTAGTAGAAGAGTAAAACAGGTAAAAAGATGTGATTGAAAATTATATATAATGAAGCTATATGATGAAAAAAAAGATGTGATTGATATTTATATATTATTTCAGAGGCATTGGTATAAAAAGAAAAGAAAAAATATATCAAATAATATAAGATGAAAAAATGATTATCCGTAAATAGTGATTGAATCAATAAAAATATATTTAATAAATCATGTAAACAAAGAGAAATATTTTATAGAGATACTTTATCAAATAGCGAAAAATATTATCTTGAATTTTTTTTATCAATGTATGTAAAAACATTATATTCCAATCCAACACTTAAATCTCCTATAATATAAAAATAAAAAATATTGTTAAGTAGTATTTATGTAAAGCATGGAGCAATTAAAAATAATTTTATTTAAGATGTTAGTGAAGAAATAGTTTAAAATTACTTCGTAACAAAAATATATTTAATAAATTAATTATTCTTGTAAATTCAAAAAATAAAAAATCTTATTGAAAATATTACATACATAAAGAGGATCTGCTTATAATTAAAAATTATTTGTTGAAAAATACAATATGGATATACTTAAATAAAAAATTATATGCAGACATAATAAATAATTTATTTTTATGGTTCATAAAAAATTTAAACATTGTCAAAACATAAAAATCATAATTTTAAAATATTATTAAATCAATTACTCAAATAAACAATATTAGTAAATTTCATTAATTTATACTAAAATTGTTTTTCTAATAGAAATTCATATGTCATCAAAATTTTATCATAATATAAAATACATGTCTTTCAATTTTAAAAAAATCCTAAAATAAATTTTTTTTAATAAAATGCCATATCTTAATTATTTTTATTATATTATCTATTGTTCTATATTTTTTTGTGTATAGTAATCGTACTAAAATTAAAACTTATGACCTCATATATACAAACATATTACTCCAACTCCTACCACTAGACCTTTTTTAGTAGGTTAAAAATTGTTCTATATAATTTCACAGTGCATATAAATTTAGTTAATTCATTTAATATAAATAATAACATGTTTTTATTTAGAGTAGTCATTCATCATGTACTAAAATAGTTACTTTCTAGTGTTGCATACACATTGTCGGATCAGCAAAGCTTTTTGTAGGACCGAGTCAAACAAGGACATTGAAAGTCTTCTTTAATTGAGTGGGAAAAATTTTCTTGTAAGAGTGACATGTAGCTGAGAGGGTCTTCTTTTACTGTATGGTAATAATAATTTCTAGTGTTGCATACACATTGCTGGATGACCGAAGCTTTCTGTGTGACTGAGTCAAAATAAAGACACTGAAAGTCTTCTTTAATTGAGCAGGAAAATTTTTCTTTAAGAGTGCCACGTAGCTGATAGGGTTATTTATTTATTTATTATATAGCAATTTCTAGTATTGCATACACATTGCCAAATGAGCCAAGCTTTCTGTGGGACCAAGTCAAAATAAGGACATTAAAAATCTTCTTTAATAGAGCAAAAAAATATTTCTTTTAAGAGTGCCATGTAGCTGATTGGTTCTTCTTTTATTATGTAGTAATTTCTAGTGTTGCAGATGAACCAAGCTTTAGGTGGGACCAAGTCAAAATAACGACATTGAAAATCTTCTTTAATTGAGCAGAAAAATTTCTTTTAAGAGTGACACGTAGCTGACAGGGCCTTCTTTTATTATATAGTAATTTCTAGTGCTGCGTACACATTGTTAGATGAGCAAAGCTTTCCGTGTGACCAAATCAAAATAAGTACATTGAAAACCTTCTTTAATTGAGCAGGAAAAATTCTCTATTTAAGAGTGAGATGTAGTTGATAGTGTAATACCCCAAATTATATAAATATATTAATAATAATATTATGTAGCATTTTTTATGTTTGAAAATTGTGAAGTGATTTTTTTTTTTTATATTACATTACGAATAGTAGATACATACAAATTTAAGATACAATATTACATTCTCCTAAAGCTAGTCATACTAAAAATAAACTTTACTCATATAGAATTAAAGGGGCAGCGAGTTGTCACCAAAAACGTGAGAAAATCCTACTAAGCTCCTGTTGTGTTATACCAATGTCGACTGCTACCATCTAATGGGGTGGGGGAAGCACACAACAAGCCACAAGCAAAAGAGAAAAGAAACAACACACAAACAAACAAACAAAGAGGGAATGAGGTTCTAACTTAAGGCATCAATATGATAATAAACATCCACTTGGCCTAATCTAACATACAATCACACTGGAACATAGCAAGTCAAGGAATTCGTATTATGTCACAGATAATGATCAATCAAACGAAATGCATTAATGCATAGATGTTGACTCATGGTAAGACACAATGGAATGTATAGGTGTTGACTCATCTCCATGGAGAACTATTTAACAATAGAGTAGTAGGATTAGGAGCTCATACTCCATCGACCAAAGTATGTCAAATCAATATCAATATTCACCTAATCTAGAATAGGAATAGCATTAAGTGACTCACCAACCAAAACTAGAATGCGAATAGCCTTTGGTGGTAACAGGTACGCGATAGTATTCACCACCGATCGTGGATAAATTGTAGTTATTCGTTAGGAATGTTAATGCACAAAATTGCCTTAACCACGACACCTAGTTGCGACCCTTTGGCTCTATGTACGATGATGTGCACTGAATATCCTCGAGATCTCCTTGGCCTCTACTACAAGATTCACACCCCATCACAGGGTGTAGCTACTTTGAGACCTTGGGTCTGATAACAATGATATGACTATAGTCCGTCTTATTAGAGTTGATATCAATTAAGTATTTTAGTAGAGGGTCTCAACTTCACTCAAAACAAATTTTCAATTCGCTAACAATAGGCTTCACAACAAATCCTCTCAATCAGAGGTTAAAATTCAATAATATAACTCGATATTAACTCTAATATAAAAGACCAATCACTATGCATATGACAGAATATTTAATGTTCATTCGATGAAATCAATTACAACAATAGTAAGGGGCTAAATTTAACTTTTACCTAATCAATTAATTAAATTTTTACACTCATTTAATTATTTAATTTGACCTTTTACTATTTATTTATTTAATTAATTTATTCTTACACTCTTCTAATTAATTTAACTATCCACTAATCATTTATTTTATTTTAGTTAATTATTTTTACACATACAAAAAATCCTAATCTTATTATTAAATCTCCTATTAATATTTAAAGCTTCACAAATCTTATTTTGATATGTGCACAATTTGTTAATTTATTTAAATTTCTAATATTTTTCTAAGCTAATTTCTATTACTCTTTTTAATTACCTTTAATTTAGCACAAATATAATTATAATACAATTACTTAAACTAACAATCAGTAACAATAGCAAGCAATTGACATAAAATATTAATTTATACACTAACAACAATTCTCGTAATTAATTAATTTTTTTAACAACTCTTTTTAATATTAAAAACTTTAAAACTTTATTTTAATTTACGCATAATTTTTTAATTTATTTAAACTCAATATTTTTCCAAAACTAATTAATATAATTTATTTTAATTATCTTAACTTAATTCAAATATAATTACAAGTGTAATTACTAAAACTATTAATTCAAATAGTAACAAGCAAAAATAAACTAAAGTACTAATTTATTTATTTACCCATTTATTTATTTTCAAATAAAATAGAATTAGAAAAAAAAGGATGTTACAGGTAGGGTCTTCTTTTGTTATGGAGTGATTTCTAGTGTTGCATACACGTTGCCGAATGAGCGAAGCTTTCTGTGAGATCGAGTCAAAATAAGGACATTAAAAGCTTTCTTAATTGAGCGAGAAAAATTTTCTTTTAAGAGTGACATGTATCTAACAGGGTCTTCTTTTATTAATAATTACTTCTTTTATTATATAGTAATTATATAATAATAAAATAATAAATTTATTTAGAGCAGTCATTCATCATATATTAAAAAATATAGTTGCTACATAATTTATCAACAACAAAAAAATAGTTGCTAATAGGTTTTTCTTTTATTATTTAGTCATAATATATAATAATAAATAGAAAATAGATATCCACCAGAAGCTGAAGCTAAAGTAACTCATCAAATAAAATATAGTTCATTTTATTATAGTCAATAAAATGAACTTTATATTATTTCACACACAAAGAAAAAGAACTATCCATTACTGTTAGACCAAACAAAAACGCATCATACTTGGAGAAAATATATTCATGGCTTGTGCAACTTGCCGCCACACGTGCACATCCAAGCCCCCGGGTAGTACTCATCGGTCACCGATGTCCCTGGCGGCAGGTAATACTCAGCGGTAACCGGCGGCACTGTCACAAAAACTGGTTTCCAGTTGTACACGTGTCACACTTTGAGGTACAATCCAGTGGCGATGACCCAGGCCCACCAAGAAGCCTCCTGGACCAGCCCATTGATGAGACCTCTATTTGACCATCAGACACCAAATTTTGTCCAATTTCACCCCCAAGTTCCTGCCCACCAATCATAACAAAGTAATTAACAAATAATCAGTGCCAAATTAAGATAACTGTAATAATCATCTCTGTTCTTTTCATCCAACATCAATCAATTTTAACTCTAAAAAAAAAAATCAATAAATCTTAACATTATAAATTTTTTTAACAAAAACAACACAAAGTAATAATAAATTTTCAACTATTCATAAAATAACAATTTATTAAAAATAATAATCTTGAAGTTGAACCACGTTTTCTAGTATGGTTTGGTTGTGATGATGTAGGGTTACATCCAAATCAGCAATATATGTACAAGCCGAGGCTAAAGTGCACTCTCATATTCGGCCATAATAGAATTGTAGTTGTGTTTGCGGTAAAAGCGCTGAGCATTGTACACTGCCTAAAATCTAATAATAATGTTCATCATGCTACCGTTAGAATTAGACCTAGGTAGGTTAATCAATTACATGATGCGGTAATTTTTAATTAGATGCTACATGCATGCGATAACTGAAGAGCAGTGCTTCTAGCTATGAGCCAATAATAGGGTTATTGCAACACCAGGGCTTGCATGTACCATGCAAATATGAGCTAAACAAATACCTAATGCTTGGCCCATTTGTCTAAGACAGACAAACTCACACCTCTTTTTTGCTTTTCAACTCTATATACGATGTCACGTAAGAGGCTAATTGACCAATTTAGTGTAATTTTAAAAACAAAATACCAAAATGGGGCTCTTTTAAAACATATTACCGGCATGGGTTTATTTTGACTATTGACCGGTCAAGCTCATCAATTTGACTAGAGGGAATAGGTTCACGTTAGCATTTTTTTAATTTTTTTTTTTAAAATTACACGTAAGCATCCGATATAGAAAATAAATTGCAACACCAACTAGCAGAAATAACGAGATGTTGACATGTGGCGGAATCCTGCTATTTTCGCTCTTCCCACTAGCGGAAATAACAGGATGATGCCATGTGGCATCATCTCGTTATTTTTGCTAGTCTGAATAGCGGAAATAACTGAGGTTCGCCACGTGGCTCACTGTAATAGGACCACCATGTCCATCAATTCGAAGTGGACACGTGTAGTGTACATTGATTTCCGCAAGTGTGAATAGCGGAAATTAGCAGGTTGCGCCATGTGGTGCATTGCAAGGGGACCGCCTATAAGTTTAATCGAGAAAGGCCATGTGTAAGCGCCCTATGAATTCCGCAATTGTGAATAGCGGGATTAACAGGGTTGTGCCACGTGGTGCACTGCGTGGGACTGTCCATAAGTTTAATCGGGGAAGGCTACGTGTAAGCCCCTTGTGAATTCCGCAAGTGGGAATAGCGGAATTCATGTGCGTTCGCCATGTGGTGTAACGTTATTGGTGACCGCCTTCCCTGCCAATCGGAAGGCAACACGTGGCAGGCGGATCCGTTGCTGCTGCTGCGAATAGCGAGAATGGCACAGCAAAATTAAAAAAAATGATTTTTTGCCTCCTTTTAAGTAGTTCGCAAGCCCCACATCGAACCCCACCTGAAAGCAACGGCCAGAGGGAAAAGCGGTGTTATTTTGGTTTCTGAAGTGTATTTACCATATTCAAATTACAGGTAATAATTTTTTTTGTATATATTTTATAAAAATTAGTTACTTATTTAAATAATAGTTGTACAGTTTTCTAGTTAAATAATAATAAAAAGTTGCTTATTTTTAAGTTTTTTTTGTGATACAATTTATAATCCATACTTATATTTCAAATATTTATTTGGTATTGTGTTAATTTATATAGTATGTAATATATTGTAATTATTTTATTAATTATATGTTTTATTGTATTCTAAAGTGGTGATTTTATTCAATGAATGATTTAATTTTTTCAATTATAAATTTATTTATATTTTATTTAATTTTGATAATTGTTTATGTTTAATTTAATTTTCTTTAATTTAATTTTTATTTTGCATTAATTTTAATAATTGACTATGTTAATTTGTGTTTTATTTTTAACTATATATATGGTTATTATTAGGCGTTAGGAAATTATATGGGAACTTGTTTTTTTATATACACAAAGACTAAATACACTATTTATTATGGTAAATGAATTTTTTTTATTGTTTTAGTATATATTTTATGAAAATTAGTGTTTTTTTAAATTTATTGTACATATTTGTATTTAAATAATAATTAATTTATAAAATTAGTTTTTTATTTACTTATTTAATTTTTTGGTTATTTAATTTGTAATATGTATTTATATTTCAAATATTTGTTTGATATTGTGTAAATTTTGTATTTTAAGTTATGTATTGTAATAATTTCATTGATTACATGTATTATCGTATTTTTAGGTGGTGAATGTGTTTTTTGATAAATTATTTAATTTGTTTGATAAATTATTGTTTGAGCATATATAATGTTATTTAAATTTTTGGTTAATTATATTGAAAGTAAGTAGTGTTTTTTAAATTTTAAATAATGTTTTATTTATGTTGACTGATATGTTTATATTTTTACTAACATTAACTCTCTTAATAAAGATAATATGGTTGGGATTTTATTATTTAGGATGATAATAATAAAAAAATTTATTTATTTAGTTATGTATAAGAAATTTATTGACTGATTATATATTTTTTTGTTGATTGATTTACGCAGTGTTTTTTACAGATCTTCACAAAATGGCGTCTTCTTCATCTTCCGGTACAAACAACATTTATTCCAGACCAATTGATGATGACGTCTTATGGATGCTAAGTATGCATGTCTCGCAACATGTGTGGAATGGTGAACCAGAACGCAAATTAATTGTTAGATGGGCTCTTCCTACACATAATGGAGTAGAAGGTGTTCCGGAAGCAATTATTGAATTTCTTACTCAATCTGGCTTCTATTGGGTTGCTAGAATGAGTTTTTTAAGGGTCAATGCCAGTTTGGTGAATGCTTTGGTGGAAAGGTGGAGACCTGAAACACATACATTCCACATAAGATTTGGAGAGTGCACGATCACTCTTCAAGATCGCAATTTTGTTAAGACTTTTTGTTGATGGGCTGCCTCTTATTGGGGCAACACGACTTGATTGGGAAGCTCTGTGTGAAGAGTTGCTGGGTATTCAACCAGTAAACCTAGATGGTAGTTTTGTTAAACTAAGCTGGTTGGTTGAGCATTTTGATGACATTGGTCAACATGTCATCAATGAGGAACATTGCGGAGATATGCTCGAGCATGGATCCTTAGATTCATCGGTGGTGCACTGTTAGTTGACAAATCAAGTAGTAAAGTCTCGTTGTGATATCTTCAATTTTTACAAGACTTTAACAAGACAAGGACTTATGCATTGGGAACTGCTGTACTTAGCTGCTTATATCGTGAGTTATGTTTAGCCACTAATTATAGGACACAATCCATTGGTGGCATGTGCTTATTACTGCAACTTTGGGTGTGGGAAAGATTTCAACGTATAGCTCCAAAAAGAATGCCCGACTTCATTGTTGGTCAACCCCTAGGAATGAGATAACATTAATGTTGTTAATATGCACTTGTTATGATTTTCACATTTGGCTTAAATTGTTGATGACTCGATATTTTTATAGGTGGCTTCAACGTGGACATAGCCACATAGGGAACGATGATTTAACATCACACCGACGAGCGTTCGACATTATGAGGAGGCATGATGTAAGTATTTATCTTGTACAGCTTGTAATTGTAATTGTAATATGCTATACATGGTGTTAACTTAATTGTTCTTTGTAGATTGTTTGAGAGCTATACATTAAGGCTATTATGCATGTAATGCCTCCAGTATGCTGATATGGACATATTGTCTGGAAATCAGTTGTGCCATTAATATGTTTTAATGTATGTGAATGACATCAACCTGATAGAGTGATGAGACAATTTGGTCTTCGACAACCAATTCCACATTCTTCGCTTTAGCCACAGGAGTTACATGCGTTGACTTTGCGTGAAAAGTACAATGAAAATTGGTAGAACATATTGGTACCAGCGATCAATGCATGGAATCACAGACACGAACTACAAGTTGAGGACACTGGCCCACAAGTAGGAAGTTTGGGTCATAATTCTGAGTACATAGTGTGGTATAGACGGAAGACAAAGATGTTTTGCGACCCCAAGAATGCTAGGGCAGCAACTTTGGTATCATAACTTACGTAAATTGACTTGTAATATTTTTGTTGATATTGAAGTCGCTGTGTGTCTAATTTAGTTCTCTTACAGGGAGAGGTAGGGGAGACATTAACGTACATGGTCTCCGAGGAAGGCAGAGGTACATGGGGGGTTGAAGATCTCGTGCCTTATGTCGAGAAAATCATGATTTTAGCTGACGTGGAGGATAGCGTAACTAAGGCTGCTGTACTAGCTCCACCTCCTCCATCGGTATTTGAGGAACAACAATTTCATATTCCTGAGCATCGTGTTGAATCGCAAGGACTTCGAAGAAGGAGAAGGGTTGTTGAGGCCGAAACATATCAATTTCCTACAATGCCTCAACGTCAACCTGGGATGTACTACACACTTGCATAGTTTGTACATTATCCTAGTTCATAACCCATGTACAATTATCCTTCTCAGCAACAGGCTGATGCTGGAACTTTGCAACAACACCCTCCTCATGCTCATCCGTCCACGCCGAATTTCACAATGGATCAAATATATGAGACTATGTACTTGACACCGACACTGACACCAAACATGCCTTCGCCATATGCAACTCCAGGCGCCCTGCTATATAACATACCTGGATCTCTATGTTTACAGGGGATGGATCATATAATGGGTGTAGATCTACGCGCCCAATTTTCGTTAGAGGCAAATAGTGCTAGTCAACTATCTGAGACAAACGTTGCTGTTACAGCGGATGATGTACGACTAGCAAGAAGAAATCCTACACGACTTGCTAGAAACTGGTCACGTCCTTGTGTTCTGACGCCTCCAAATGAGGGTCACGAATATTCGGCAGATGATACTTGGCATCATCTCGTTATTTTCGCTAGTCTGAACAACGAAAATAATGAAATGATGCCATGTGTTACCATCTTACTATTTTTGCTAGTTGGTGTTGCGATTTATTTTTCACATCGGATGCTTACGTGTAATTTAAAAAAAATGAATAAGAAATGTTGACGTGGACCCATTCTCGCTAGTCAGACTAACGAGTTTGATTGGTCAACGGTTAAAATAGACCCATGCCGGTAATATGTTTTAAAAGAGCCCCATTTTGGTATTTTGTTTTTAAAATTGCACCAGATTGGTCAATTAGCCCATGTACGAGCATCCATACTAGTGCAACTGTTTCAGATTTTCCAAACAAAACCCCTAGAAGATACGATGTGTCTAGTGTTTGTACGAATGAGAACTGTTAGATGCCTCACAATAATTTATCTAGAAAAAAAAGATGCCCTACAAACAAACCATCAAAGTCTTCCTGCCCTGCTTTCAAAAGTGTTTAAAGTTGGGTAAAATGTAAATTACACCTTTAAACTTTGCTTGGTTCGTGGATTTTTATGTATAGAAAAAATATTTTATAACATAATGGCAAGTATCTCATATATTGATTGATTAAATACTTGTTTATACATATAAGATATTAAAAAGTATAAATTAAGAAAAGTGTTTTAAAAATAAGTGAATTAATAGAATATTATTTTATTAATTATAAAAATATAAATTAAAATATAAAAATACAATAATTTAAAGCTTTACTTCTGAAAATATTAAAAGGGGTCCTAGTAATGATAGAAGGCACCACTCAAAGTGAGAGAGAGGTCGTGTGGAGGGAGGAGAATTCCAAGTAAAAGAGATGTGAGTCTTTGAGATATGAGAGATTATCTTGTGAGTAAGAGAATGTTTATCATTCCTTGTAACTTTTGAGTGTGAGGCTCGAGTTTGTAGGGTGATATACTATCTAGAGAGAATTTTTCAATTTTTTTTAGAAAACTTGTAAATAAGAGGATTTTTTTTCAAGTTTGTCTAGAAAACTTATAATGGACATGATTTTCACAAAGTTTGTGTAGAGAACTTGTAATCTTATTTGAGATAGTAGATATTTTTTGAGATGTTCTTGTGAATATAGACAATAGGTGTCAAAACACGTTAAATTCGTGTTTTTCGCTAATTTTATGTATGGTGTTGTTTGTGTATGTTTTATCTTTTGATCTTCATTGTTTTGTGGATGGTTTTTTTTTTAACATAAATAATAATTTAATTGATAGAACATTGTCTTAATGATAATCCACAAATAATTATTACGGTTAATATTGTTTGCAAAATTTTGAATATTGATTAAGAAATTAATAAATGCAAAAATCATTTTTCATTAAATAATTAATTAAAAATTAATTTGATTTAAGATTTAAATATTTTTGCATCCCTAAAATATACCGCTTTTTTAGTATTGGTCTTTGTGATTTTTTTTTATCAAGATGGTCCTTATAAAATTTATTTTTTTGTTTTGGTTCTTTCTATTTTGTTTTAATCTTTATAATATATCCATTTTGTTTTTGTTTTGGTCTCTATAATATTTTGTTCATTTTGAATTAGTCCCTTTGAAAAAAAATTGATAGGGACTAAAAACAAATTACCTACATATTACAAGGACACAAACGAAAAAAATATATTAAAACAACTAAAAAAAATAACAAGAACCAAAACAATTTTTTTCACAAGGACTATTTAAAAAAATAATTTTATAAGATATAAAACCAAAATGGCAGCAATTGCAGTGACAAAAAATATATTTAAACCTTGATTTAGTATGAACGTTCAGATAAATGTGCTATAAAACAAAGAAAAGACATCATAACTTGAAAAATAAATACATAAACGAGAATTTTCTACTCTAAAAAATGAGGATTCAATTTTTGAACTTATCACTTTAAAATACATAAATTCATAATCTTCAACTTCTGTTTATAATATATATGAAAAGAAGGCTAAGAACATTTGATTACTAGTCTGGAGTAATTGATTACTGCCTTAAGTAATTGATTATTACTCATAGAAAATCAATTTTTTAGCTCTCTGGAACATTTGATTATTATATCAAGTGGCCCATTACTTTGACTTTGAAGAGTATTTTCAAAATAATCTATTACTAGATGTGGTAGACAGAGAATATCATCAGATTACTCAGACTACTTATGAGTTACTTGCTCAAATAGATTATTATAAAAGAGATGATGAGTTTCAAAAAAAATTTCACAAAAATAATGATATGAAAACCTCATATGTAGGAAAATCATGCCAATGCCATTAATGATCAATGAAGGTAAGCACATCTACCCAAAAATAATAACTTGGGGGGCACGCAAAGTTCATCAAAAGATATAAAACAAATTAGAACTCAAATGAAATACAATGAAAGTGAAAATGAAAGGTAAAATAATCAAAACTAAAGGCTCAAAAAAATATAACATGTGGAAGCTTGAGAGAATGCATCATCCACCATCTCTAATAACTTTGAACATATAACAATGCTTTGATAAGAATTTAGTAAATAAGTAAATAGGTTATGTATTTTACATTGTCATCTAATTATAAACTACCATGTATGGTAAGTTTGTTGACTTTTACAACAATTATCTTAAAAGTCACAACAATGGTGATTTGTAATTGGTTGACAGTGTAAAACTTTTTGCAATGACAGTACATAGCCATTAAACTCTTAATGAATATATCAGTAATATCACAGTAGAAAAAAGTTGTTACGAAATTTTTTTAATATGCAATTCATTATAATTGAAGCAAGAATTAAATAAAAGAACGAAAGGTAAGTGTAACTGATATTTTATATAATTTTTATGTGGGAGTTTTATAACTTTTTATTGAATTTTAATACATAATTTAAAGCAGTTTAATATTTTTTTGGGGGGTTTTGAGTAATGATAAAGTAATAATAAAAATGACTTTAGCTATTGGTATAATAATATAATAATATTCTATAGTGATAGACTAAGACAAAGAATTAAGTTGTACTTCTTTGATAGCACAATAACAATAATTAGTTTACTAATAATTATAAAAATATTATTTTATTTTTACTTTATTTTTATATATTAAATATATTTATTTAATTTGAGTTAAATTATTGATTAATAAAAAAATATATTGAAACAATTATTGGAAGAGTTACAAAGTAGAAAAATCTAAAAACTTTGTTTTAATTTTAAGGGCTAAAATTTTCAAAATTAAGTGAAAAATAGTAGGAGAAGTTAGTAAATAATCATTTTGTAGACCTTGCTACTTGGTATATCTTAAAGATGTAAACAAATAAATTCTTTTCTCCTAAGAATTTAGCTTTCAATACTTCCTTCTTGTTATGGCTATAAATTTTGTTAGGTATGTAATTGTTTAATTCTTATTTAAACTTGTAAAATAGAATTGCAAGACTCCCAAATGGAGTTACCAAAATACCACATCAAATTGGGTATAACTTCAAACATGTAAGGTTATGTCTGCACACCCAATACTACTCTCCATCCTTTCTTGAAGTTACATGCAAAAAAAGATGGATTATATATACACAGTGTTGATGAATTTTTTTTTTTTAAATAAAAGATACAAAACATTTTGATGCTCATATTGAATTTTTAATTGTTAGAATCAAATCCCAACATTCAGACCCAAAGAAAAATGATACAAAAATATAGCTCATTTTAGGAAAATAAGTAATGAAGAATGTGAAAATTGTCTCCGTAATGGATCAATTGCATTGGGGTGAACAAAACTAACCACAAAGGGTGAGAATGGGGGTGAAATAATAAGATGGGTGCATTTGGAAGGTTTAACGTGGATGGATTGCAAAAGACAAAATACTTGTTGTACTTCAAACCATTAAATTCCATTAATGTTAACATTATGACATTTATACCAAAGAAAAATGTTATAACAAGCAGTCGATGATTTTCTTTTTTGACGTATAGCATATATATATTATAAATAGACTAATGAAAAGGATAAGATAAATTAATATGATAAACTTATCCATTTTTATTTGACCATCCTACTTTTTCTTCTTATCCTATTCTTTCTTGTCTCAAATATAAGCAAAAAAAAAGTCTTATGTGTTGGTCTCAAATATAAACAAATTTAACTAATTTCACCTTATTTAATGAAACCATTCCTAAAATACTCTTCATTTAATTAAGATTATATTTCTAATTATTCTATTTTATTTTTGATATTAAGTTTGAATAAAAAACAAATTAAAAAAAAGATTATTTTCTTAATGATATTAATAAAATTAAATATTACTAACTAACTTTCTTTATTAACGTAAGTTAACTTTTTTTTATATTCAAAGAATATGTATATTTAAATTTAGCAAGAAAGAAGTAACCATTAAAGCACACCGAGCCACCAACCTGTGTTTTTTTTTTTTTTTTTTTAAATTTATTTTTCGACTGTCCAAGTCCATTCCCAATTTCAACGTACTTCGTGTTCGTGTCTACAGAGTTATACGCTGATTCCTCTGACAAGCACACACGTTTGTGAATCAGAGGAAATGTGTCCTCTCAGGTTCATTCTCATATTCTTGTCCGCCACTCTTGCCGGCTTCTTCGTCCTCAGAAGCCTCAGATCTCAACCTCACACCACTGACACCGACTTGGATGCAAACAATGAACACATGCTGCTTCTCCTTCCTTAAACAATGCAACTTCCAAGGTAGAACCAACCCTTTTCACACCCTTTTCTTTTTATGCTTCAGATTTTATTTAAAAGATAATGTTGTCTTTTGAGGTTCATGCTGCATTGCAACCTGGGTTCTGGACCTTCCTTGACATGGCTAGCGGTCGCTATCTTTGGAGGTACTTGGTCTCATCCTCTTCCCTAAAGCCTCAATGAACGGTTCCTATATATATATATATAGTTGCTTTTAATGGTTGGTGATAT
This sequence comes from Spatholobus suberectus, assembly GCA_004329165.1. NCBI lineage: Eukaryota > Viridiplantae > Streptophyta > Magnoliopsida > Fabales > Fabaceae > Spatholobus > Spatholobus suberectus. The sequence goes on along the minus strand of CM014734.1, from coordinate 64,124,631 downwards.
TCATAACTGCAATAATATTACTATCCACTCTCTTAAAATGTGCTTTAGACTTCTCTGCTAATAGTTGCTTACTTTTTAATGTAAAGTTGTAACTGGAATATGGGTTTTCTCCTTTGGAAACTGCTCTTCTCCTTCTTCTTCTTCTTCTACTACTACTACTAAAATAATTTTTTTTAATAAAATTAGAGACTAAAATAAAAATTTATAAAGTAAAAAACTAGAGTGGTCAATGCTTATGAGACTAAAACGGGGGTGTATTCGGATAACCTACCAATCACAATTAAGGATGCTACTTGCTTCACCCAGTACAAAGAAAAGATCTTCATAGCTTCTAAAATTCTTCACTAAAGAGAGAAGTGTAATCTTCGGTTTCTGAACTTTATTCTCCAATCATTTGGAATTGATTTTTAATGTTACAAGGATATAAACTTTATGCTATTAGACGAGGCTCACAAGTGATTGCTTGGAATTGCTATGAGATTTTTGCCGTGCGGAGTATTGTCTTTATTAGAATTGGTTTTGGAAGAAGGTAATTCAGGTTGTAAACAGTAGCTTCATTTCTGAAAGTTAGGATCTGTCTGGTTTTCATAAAAAGTGAATTCTCTCTCACCATCTACATGTTCCAATATAAAATTTGTAATTACGATTAATTTGTATATACATCCTAATTCTATTAAAATTAATTCTATTTAACTTCAAAACAAACGAACACTTAATCCATGGATATTGTTTGTGATAATCACTATTCTAGACATAGAAGAGTGATGAGGTATGTTTTAAACCTCAAAATATTAGGGTTAATTTATTGAGATTAATTATGTTTGATTAAGGACACAATTACCTTTGCCGGTATCAGAAGCAGGTCTTTGTATAAAAGGGGAAGCTGTATGCAAGAGAAAATCAATGAAGAAACTAAACCATTCATTTTTTATTTCTTAGGCCAGTCTGACTCTCATTATTCAGTCATGTCCTTAAAACATGAGGAGCCACTAGAAACGGTTGTTAACCATTAAACATACATAAATATTCATACTAAACATCTGTCAACAGAATTTGAGACACGAGATGTATTACATTAAGGTCATGGCATTGTAAAACAGAAGAAAGATATGCAAAAACAACATCATTTAAAACAAAATTACACATTATGTGATGCACAAACAAATAATTAGGCATGAGACATTGAAAACTAAAAATATGTTGTACTTATCACTGATTGCTGCTGCTGTTGCTCCAACTGTTGTGATTGCTCTTGTTGGTCACCTTGCCAAACCCAAACAACATCTTTAAGAGCAGGCCTTATGTCCTCTTTCAATATTTTCTCATATTCCAATGTATCTCCCTTTGATTTCTTCACCTCCACCAAGTGCAAAAGTGGAGTAACCTCAAAGATCTCCGCATCAATGGATAAAATCCCCTTCCTTCCTTCATGAAGGCCCTCCAATTTCAACAAACCTGCAGCCCTTTTCTTTATTTTCAGCTTCAGCCGCTTCGCAGTTTCTTCCAGCCTGGAGATGATGACCAATGCTGGTTGTCTTGAAGTAAATCTTGCTTCCCTTTTCTGAACACTGTCTTCAAAGAATCCACAAAGATTAAAACCAGCTGAAAGGGAGATGATATCAAAGGCATTTATACTTACTGGCACAACTGACTCTTCCCTTGCTTCTGCTGCTAAACCATCACTTTCATCACCACATTGTTCAGAATGATTTGTAACTGAAGGAGAGACACTCTTGTTTTCCCCTTCTTGTGTTTTTTGTCTACCATTTGGCCCCTTTCTAAACCAAGAACATTGCTTAATCTTGTCTATGGAAATCCTAGTGTCAGGATTCGGATCCAACATCTTCCTCAATAACCTCCGAACCCCTCGCGGGAACCAACTAGGACATGTAAACTCTACCTTGCTTATCTTCCTATACATCTCCATCAAATTTGGGTCATGAAAAGGAATGTAACCCGCCAGTAAGACAAACAAAACTACCCCACAAGACCAAATATCAGCTTTGGCACCATCATAACCTTTCCTTTTGATGATCTCAGGAGCAACATAGGCAGGTGTTCCACAAGTTGTGTGCAGCAAACCATCTTGCCGTTTGGAATCAGCCAGGGCACTTAACCCGAAATCCGAGACCTTCAGACTCTCATTTTCATCCAACAGAATGTTCTCTGGCTTTATATCTCTATGGTATACACCTCTGCTGTGACAAAAATCCACTGCATTCACTAGCTGCCTGAAATATTTGTGTGCAACATCTTCTTTGAGCTTTCCCTTGGCCACCTTCTCAAACAGCTCTCCACCTTTAGCATATTCCATAACAAAATAAATCTTACTCTTGGTGGCCATGACCTCAAAAAGCTCAATAACATTTGGATGTTTGACCAGTCTCATAACAGATATTTCCCGTTTAATTTGATCAGCTTGCCCAGTTTTGATAACCTTATCCTTGTCAATCACTTTAACAGCCACACTTTGGTTAGGTATTGTACTACGTGCATAGTAAACCTTACCAAATGTGCCTTGGCCTAGTAACCTTCCCAATTCATATTTTTGCATCAAGATATTTGATGTGTTCTCCATAGGAGACATTGAAGTAGGACAAAATAAAATACCACTCCCTCAGCCAATTAAAATTTCTATATCATTCACAATTATAAAGATTATATGATATAAGTGATTCAACCGTCTTCACGCAGGTAATGTACTAACACAACAGGCACAACAAAAAAACTCGTGTGCCAATTGCACATCAAGGAATAGTGAAAGAATGAGCCAGAGATTTTTGCTCCACTCTTACCAGGTATTAAGCAGGGAAGCAATAGCAAGGACGTAACCTTATGGATCTCAGAGACAGAACACATTTTCCTGCATCCCCTGCTGTGTCTATGTCAAGCACAGCTGAAGAATATATACATACATGTGTGACACAGATCGTAGATGAGGAACTTCAGAAGTATACTGAAAAGAAGATGATTTTCTTGAGAGTGTAGCCACAGTCTGAAAAGCATAGAAACATTAATACTCAATTCAATAATTGTTTCAGAAGATTTTGTGTTTTTATTTGACTATATATCAATCAAAATGATAACCAAAGACTAATAATAGATCCAAGTCAAGAGTTCATGACAGAACTCGTAGCAGTAACCAAATTCGTCCTCTCAAAATATATGATCTTTAAAACATCTACATGAAAATTTGATTGCAAACAACAGTTTCAGATTTTATACTTCGATATAAATTGTCAATTGCTCTCATGGCTCCGTGGATTGAAGATATCTTCCTGAACTAAGAAAGCGTGGGTTCAACCATGATATCAAATTAAAAAAAAAAAAACTTCGATATAAATTGATTTCAAATTGAACACACACATACATACAGAGTGACAGTACTATAATTATAATATCTTAGAAGCTCAATTACACATTCACTCCATGATTGTTTGCTGTAAACAAATAATAATATATTTTGAGCCTCAAAGTCGGTCTCAAAGTTTCAACACCTAGTTCACTGATCATTAGCTAGATGAATGAATTTATGTGCTGAAATCATCAGAAAATTAGGAACATGTTGGTGTAATCACACAAATTGAAGCAGAAAATAAGACAGAACCAAAACACTTAAATAAATAAACAAATGGAAAAATAATGGACCTAACCTTCAGAATTGAGATAGAGCAGAGGTAGGCACGGTTGTAGCTGCACCAAACCAGAGAAAGAGATGAAGTAGAGATTTGATACAAGGTTCTAAGAAGAAAATGATTTTATTAATTAACTACCAGAGCTATTACTTGTTAGTAGTACTTGTCATTCATATTATATATTCTCGTAATGTTTTTATATTATTTTAATTGGTCGTTATGGTATGCTATTTGGCGATTACTATCACCACGTAAGAAGACAAAGTAAAAATAGCCAAAACACGTGTAAGCACATTAATGCGTCACGAGCAGGGTTGAATCCAGAAGTACCCACGTCATGGTACGGAGCGTAAGCTGCATTTATATCTTGCCACGTGGCTGGTTATTTAGGTAGGAGATTGATTTATCAGCGCCACGTTGGCACGCACACCCTGCCTTGATGATCTCGTGCTATTTAGGTAGGAGATTTGATTTTGACCGAATGACCGACACACCTCATAATGTTTTGTGTGGATGATGAGTGAAATAAAAAAAAAATATATATATAAAAAAATAAAATGAAAAAGAATAAAATAAAAATAAAATAAAATGAAAAATATATATTGTTTGGATAAATAGAAATAAAAAAAAAAGTAGAGAAATTTCTTTTTATTTGTTTGAGTAAATAAAAAAGAGAGTGGAAAGAAATAAATAAATTATATAAAAAAATATTTTTATAATAACTAAAAAAATGTAATTTTTTAATATAATATTTTTTAACATAAAATTATTTATTATTTTTTTAATTCATAAGCTTTTTTTTAAAAATTTAAACAAAAAAATAAAAAATGAGAGAGATCATTTTCATCCTATTTCATTCCTAAAGTGGGAGGAAGTGTTTTCTTATAAATCTCACAAAAATAACTTTATTTTTTCTTATTTCTTTTCTCAAACAAATAGTGAAAATATAATATTTTTGTTTTATTTCTCTTCTTTCTATTTTCTTCCACTCTATTTCCACCAAAACAAACATAGGATAAGAGTTGGACCAAATTCAGACAAATCTGCATTCACCAATTTTTTTTATGTATAACTTTATCAAAGAGTAGCGTAATTCTTGTTTAATTTTAGGCTTAAATGTATTTTTGTCTATGTAATTACGTGTTATTTTTGTTACATTTTTTTGAAATAGTTCTTATAAAGTTATTTATTTATTTATATGATTAAAATATTAAAAATTAATGTTCAATAATTTATTTAATTAATTAAAAATGTGAAATAATCTGTATTAAAATTAATTTTTTAATTAAAATAAATAAAATGTTTGTTGTAACACAACATTTAGGTAAATCCCAAAATATTAGTCGAGTGACGAGTAGAGTAAAATACCGTTTCGCATTTGATAAGTTGCATATTGAAATTCTCACTTATATAATAAGAATGAGGTAAATATAAGTCTGCTATACATGCTTTTTGAGTCTGAAGACTTTTCTTGGGTTGGATTGGAGTACCATCTTTTCCTCCTAAATTCTCTTTAAAAAGAAATATTTAGGTGATTTTTAAAGAAAGAAACTTAATAATTATAATAATTAGTTATGATAATTTTTAATTTGTAAGAGTTGGTCAACATGCATTAGATTGGGTTAAATTGAGTTATATGACATCAATACATCTTTTTCAATAATTTTATTGACTTAATTTGCATACTTTATCAAGCTATTTAAGTTAAGAGTTTAATTTTTTTGCATTGTCAGTAGGAAAAATTTACACTTAATTAATTAAAAATTATCATTTGTTTAACTTCTAATGTAGTTATTTAAAAATTAACAAATTTACCACAATGACGATTATTGTTTTACTATTATATTGCTACCATGTGAAACAATTATGCATTTCATTATTTTCTTACATGCGAAATGGGTTGGGCTGCGGTTTGAAATCTATTTGGTAAAATGCTAAAGGCATGTTTAGGGTGCTTGTCAGTTTTAAAATTTGAAATATTTAAAAATTAAAACTAATTTTCATTTTTAGTTTCAATTTTTGGTAGCTTTCACTTTTAAAATTTAACACAAGATTTTAAGTTTAAGTTACACAAATCACTCTACTTCTTCATTTGTGTTTATTTGGTGGCAACCGTGATTGATTAATTAACAATAACACTAACAATGATGGTGATGACAAGTGGGGGGAATGATGGTGACGATAATGAGAGTGATATGTGGTGGTGGACTAGTGATAGTGGCAGGGAGTAATGGTAATGACAATGAAGATGTTCATAGTGACCCCTACCAATGGTGGTGACAACAATGTTGAGGGCAATGACGATGACGATATCAATGGCAACAATGGTCATGGTGGCAAAAATGATAATTGATTAGTGGCCATGATAGTGATGGTGGTGACAACTAGGGATGACAAAAAATTCGCACCCCATGAATATCTGTGGATAAAATCTACCATAGGTAAAAAATTGATAATTTTAATGGGTACCTGCAAATAACTTAAACGGGTATATCCGTTACTTGTTTATTAACAGGGCGGGGGCACGAGTATCATGGTACCCATGTCTACAGATACCTGTTGTAACGCCTGGCTACTTTCAGGATCAGTGACTGTCTTTACAAACTAATACAAGACTTTTCAATATGCTTTGTCCTCACTCACATGCTTCTTAGGAAGCTTCCTAGGAGGTCACTCATCCCAAAATTGCTCTAAGTCAGGCATGCTTAACTGTGGAGTTCTTAAGTGATAGGCTACTAAAAAGTAGATATATCTTATTGGTATAGATAACACTTATTAATTTTTTTAAGCAATCCTCAACTTTACAGTCCTACACCTGCACAGCCTCTGGATTCCTCTCATTTCGGTGTGTATTCGATTCATTCATGTGCCCTTCCTGATGAAAGCCTGCCAGGAGCTGCTTCTTGTCCGTGCCTTATCTCTTTTTGCATCAACGATTACTTCCTGCCCTCATCAGCGACCGAGATGTTACATGCCCACCAGCTTCCGCTTGGTTTGCCGTCGAACCACACCATATTGGGAGAGAGACCTTACTCTGATACCACTTTGTAACGCCTGACCGCTTTTAGAATTAGTGACTGTCCCCATAAACCAACACAAGACTTTCTAGCATGCTTTGTCCTCACTCACATGCTTCTTAGGAAACTTACCAAGAGGTCACCCATCCCAGAATTGCTTCAAGTCAAGCATGCTTAATTATGGAGTTTTTAAGTGATAGACTACCTAAAAGTAGATACATCTTGTTGGTATAGGTAACACTTATTAATTTCTTTAAGTTATCCTCAACTGTACAATCTTATACCTGCACAGCCTCTGGATCTCTCTCATTCTAGTGTGTATTTGATTCATCAATGTGCCCCTCCTGATGAAAGTTTGCCAAGAGCCGATCCTTATTCGTGCCCTATCCCTTTTGTACTAGCGATCACTTCTCGCCCTTGTTAGTGCTCGAGATGTTACACCCGTTACCTGCCATTGTATATTTACTTAAATACCCTTATATATTAATATATATAAAATTACGCAAAATTTGTTGTAAATTTTCAAAATGATTGTTTCGTACGGGAGAAATCTTATACAATTATATTGTGGGAGAAAAATAACATAAATTTGTGGGCCTTTAAACTATTTTTTTAGAAAAATTGTTAGAATAATTAAAATTTATGATAAAAGTGATTATTTTAAACAACTCCTCTTTAATTTATAAATTCAAAGTGATATTTGTAGCACCTTATGGCAATCCACAAATCACAAAATAAATTTGTTGTTTTTTATTTTTTAAAAAGTATCCCTGGATACCCACAAATATTAAAAAATCTATATGTATCTGCCTAAAATGTACCTATGTGGGGTAATGAGGCGGGCACAGAGCGAGTTTCTATCCAATGGGGTGGGTAATTACTACCCATGCCCGCCCTGCCTCATTACCATGTCCTAGTGACAACAATGAGGGTGGTGGTGGTTGTGGTGCTAATGGTTAACTAGTGACAGTGATATATATAGAGAAGACAAGTGGTGGCAATAGTATACGAGTCTTTTTGAAAGTAACAAGAGAAATAAGAGAAATTGAATTATTTGTTTTTACTACTGAAACCAAAAACTAAATGTACTTTTTTTGGTTTTAAAAATTAAGGTAAAAATATTTCAAAAATGAGTTAAAAATCAATTCAACTCTATTTTAATCGAACATGTTTTGTTTTGAAATTTATATTTGAAAACAAGAAATTCAAAACTTGCAACTACCTTGAATAAGCCCTAAACTAGCTAATTATGAAAAAGAAAAGTGATTTGATTTTAAAACCTAATCCATATATTTAGTTTTAAATTTGATTTGGTTTGGTTTTACACAAAACCAAAGCATGTGCACCCCCTACACAAAAGTTCTAGTTTCCATGCAGGTAGTGACTATATATGTAAGTAGTGCCTACTTGCTTGATATTTATTTCCTTTGCTATTTCTTTTACCTGACTTTCTTACACGTCTAACATATGATAGCTAGTAAAATTAGTGTACTTTTGTGAAAAGAAAGTTGGATGTGATATTGTATCTGAAAATATTTATTGAAAATACATTGTACTAAATGATCTATCAATTTTGAATCTTCAATGATCAATTTTGATTATGGTTTATGTTGAATTGAATCTCCCTAATTTCCTAATCTTAGTTGCATTGCTTTGTAGGTGAAATTAATTTAACTATTTTGAAATAGATAAATATCACATAACCATGTTGAATACAAATGAATAGATATCACATAACTGCTTTTGGCATGGGGGGCGCAGCAATAAAAAAAAGTTCAAAAATGAACAATGTATTATGTAAATGAATACAAATTTAATACAAAAGGTCATGGTCAGGGAATGAGAACAACAATGGCAAGCTAAAGATTAGTAATTAATTTCTATAATAGCAAAATAGGCAATTTCGAGATGGACACAATGTGCCTAGTGGAGGATCCATATATGCAAGAGAACAAGTTAACAGAACAATCAGTAATTCTGATAGAAAGTATGACTATTTAATTAAATTTGTACCAGCTTCATGCTTTCTTGTTAGTTTTTCAGGTGGAAATGAGTAGGGAATTGACATGTTTTGAACTTAATGGGAAAACCATATGAATGGTTCACTGAAAAATAATCAAAGATCATTGTATTTAATTGCTAGTCATAAAGTTATATCTTTTTCAAATATAAATATAGACTAATAATAATTTTTTTGGAAATGTACCAAACCAAAATATCTAAGAGACAAACTAGAAGTCGTGACCGCTGTAGCAACAATCTACCTATCAGTTTGGTAATAATGTATACTTAGATGCTGTTATAGAGGTATAAAAAAAAATGGATGTGTTGTTGGATTGAGATCTCAATTTACTAATGTTAGAGAATCATTTTCAGCTTCACCTTTCATTTCTAGTAATACAGTATCATTAAAAAAGGTTGCTCCAATGATAGCTAAAATTCAAGCATTAATGATAAAACTTCAATAAAATAATCTTGAATAAGAAAGGTTAAAACAAAAGATGGAATAGTGGGAACATAACTTTGAGAGCATTACATGCTAGATAATAATTTGAAGATTTCGTCACTTTAACTTGAAGGGGAGGATGAAAATGACAACGAGGAGAATGGTGAAGATGATATGAATGATAATTATTGCTTTGATTAATTTTATTTTCATATTTTTGTTAAATATTTTGTAATATTATTTTGATCTTTTTGTTACGGACAAATGTATATTGAACCTGTTTTTTAACTATAAACTACTTTTTGTTGTGTATTTGGTGGTGCATTTTTTGTATAAATGAATTACTATGCACTTTTATGATATGATTCCAAAATTTGTCTATTAAAATTTGAATTATTTGATACTGTGGAGTCATAATTAAGATTGATTTTAATTTTGGAAAAAGTACAAAAATAGAGCAATTGTTTTAAAAATTAAAAATTGGAGACGAAATTTAGAGATCAAAATGTGAATAAATCTTGAATTTAGAGGTCGAATTTGTAGTCTGGCTCTAATTAGAAAGAATATTATTCTTTTAGAGATAGAATACTTTCCCCTTTGATAGAGAAGCGTTTTTATTTTTCAATTGTAGCCACAAAATCTGTCAAGTTAGGGGCAAAATATTTTCGTCTTTAATTAGTGATGAATACATATTTCTATCTCTAAATATTTTGTGACACCAATTTCAACGACAAATATTTATCCATCTCTATATTTAGTGATGAAAATGATTAATTTTAGATATGCAACATGTCAGTCTCTAATTCTATTTTTTATAGGAGTTTAATGGCTATACACTGTTAGTGTAAAAAGTTTTAAAATGTCAACCAATCAGAAATCACTATTGATATGACTTTAAGGTAATTATTATAAAAGTCAACAAACTTACCATATATGGTGGATTGTGATTGAATGACAGTATAAAACTGCTTTATACTGTCAATACATAAACTATGTTCTCTTTTTATAGTAGTGTTCAACATGATGACATTGGATCATGTGCTACCTTTTTTATCTATCAAATTTATTGTTATATTTAATTTATTTTATGAATTTTTCTGTGAAAAGTTAGTCCACCCCTGTATTATAAATATAAGTCTTTATTTTTAAATGAGAGTATTTTTAAAAGTATTTTCATCCTCATTAAGTCAACTGACTTCTATATTGAGCATTTAATTTACTTTTTTATTTTTTATTTCTTTCAAAACTATTTCTTAGATTTAATTTGATTTAAATTTTAAATCTTGATATATCATATTAAATAGAAAATATTTTATTTTTAAAATAAATTATATTTTAATATTATTGTAATCATAATTTGAATTTGTATTATAAATTTTAAATTTTGATACACCATATCAACAAAGGTGATGTGTCTTGCTTTTAATAATTTATTTTCGTAATTTTTTTTATCAATTTTAAAAATCTTATGCATCTCTTTAATTTATTCCTTTTTAATAGAATAAAATATTTGTTATTAGTCATAAAAAAATCTACTCTTATTTTTGATTTGTTTTTATTTATAAATTATTTAAATTTAAAATGCATAAAAAATTATTAGTATATACATAATCCAATGGTTCGATATTATCCAACTCGAAATTCGTTCAATGTCCGAAAGAAATTTTTAAAATCAAATCAACCAAAACTAAAGCTATATAATTGGTTCGAACTCTATTTTTTTTCCCTCCCAAAAGGAAAAGTTCGCACATATGGAGAGAGACGTAGATTTGGGAATTTGATTGGTTTCACATGGTGGATTAATTGCAAACTTGCATTTTGATATAATTTATAGATAGCTACTACTTCTTTTGTTTTAAGTTGTTTCTAAAAAAGTCAAACAAATGATTCTTAATTTTCTGTTGGATAAAATAAATGGATTTTAACTAGAGGTAGAAATAGATTAGACTCTTGCTTAAGTCTAAATTAACTTGTTTTATAATCTCATGATCTAAGTTTGACTTGTTAGTTTGTTTAAAGACTTATTTCATATTAAAATTTTAAACATGCCAATGAGAATATCTTTAAATAGACTAATAAGTTTATAGGTTAATGAACCTATAACTAAAAATTAAGACTAATAGATTTACTGGGAATGGGTCTATTACTAAAAAGTCAATATTCTTGTGAGTAACGGGGCTATCCCACTAAAATTGGTTAAACCATAAAAACATACTGCATTTTATAGTCATCAAAATCAAGTCAAATTAGAAACATAATATTTTAGTTGTTAAAATAATGATATAATATTATATATTACATACTAATATTTTTATTAAAAATAATATTATTTATAAATAGATAGTAAACTTTTATTAAAGCTTGTAGCTTACTCTACTTAACTAAAATGGCTTTTTAAAAAGTCTATAGTTAACCTTTTTACTAATCAAGCTAGGTCAAATCAAACCTTATGGCTCAAGTCGTAAGCCTTGATGAGCTATCCAATTTATTTTCACTCTTAATTTCAAGCTAAATATATTATACAATGATTTTTATGGGTACTTCATGTAATTAATTCTCAATTCTAAATTGATTTATATAATAGGCATGATTGGACACTAAATGTGAACACCTCTCCTAACAAAGATTTGAATTTTGATTTGTCATATTGTAAGGGACTAGCTCCTTCCACTAGACCCAACTTCTGTTTGTGATTTTGTTGCTTTTTTTTTTTTTTCTCTTTCTTATATTGGTTTCTTTTTTAATGTCTTACATTGGGCTTTTTGGTTGATCTTACCTGTGTATTTCCTACTTTTATATAAAAAAAATTTAATTATAAATGACAGAGAGATTAGATAACTGAATAATAAATTATTTTCAACAAGAGCCAAAGTTCATTTTGTACGTGTTAATTATATCTCTTTAAGGAAAAAAGAAGAAGCATGTCAAATATGATCAAATGCCACGAACATAAGATTTAATTACCGATCTAAACATTTGTAACAACTGGGATATTTTACATTTCATACAAGAACAATTTACGTGTAAAACTTTGCTGGTAATCTAGAAAAAGAACAAAGATTCATTGTCTTCTTTCTTGGTTCATTCGTTAAAGAAAAACTATCCGTCGCTTTCCCTTGGGAAGAAGGAGACTTTCAATTCATGAACTCCACTTTTATCATCGCTGCTCGATTGATTTTTGTTAGGTCAGATCGCAATTCCAGAGTCTGATTTAAGTTAAATATTATGCCGTTAGCTAGTCATAATTCATGTCTCAAAATTGTGCCTGCTCACATTGTAGTCTTGTGGTTCTTTCAACTCATAAAATGTTAACATTCCATTAAATTACAAAGAATTGGTACTAACAGTGATTGGGATAGGCTAACTGACGTTGTTTGTTGGGCAACTGCCATTTGGGAGTGGGTAACATCTTTATTGACTCTCTTCTGATCTTTAGGCGGCAACTCATACAGTGAGAAATTTCTTCGGTATTAATCAGAGAAATTATTTTTGTACAACAAGTTCGTACAAACTTATCTGCAAATATAAGAGATATGAAAAAATGGATAGCATGAAGGGTGATCACTGTCAAAGGGAAAAAGAAATAATGTTATAACAAATGTTGTTTAAATAATATATTTTTATTAAGAGTTTAAGTAGATATACATTGTGTGTAAAATGTATTATACTGTCAACTAATTTAAAATCATATTTTGGTGTGACTTTTAAAGTAACTAGAGAAGTTCCGCTTGCTTTGTACACTCAATAAACCTGTGAGAGTGAAGGGGGAACAAATGGGCCTGTACTGTATTGAAATTCGACACATGGTGATGGCTGGATGGATTTTATGTTACTGTTGATTATTATAAAAGTTAATAAATTTATTGTACGCGACAATTTGTAATTGAATGAGAGTGTAAAAATACTTTACACGTGCTAGTGTATATATTATTTATTTATTTTTATCAATTATGCATTCATAATTCTCACTAAGTGCTAAACTATTATGATTAAAAAAAATGTAAGAATTAACTAATAAAAATACTCCTTATTTGGTCTGTAGGAGAGGGACGAGGAGTGGATCCAATAGTTGACAAAAAATTAAAATATAGAAAAGACACCTGACATAGCACGTGCTTCGAGAAGGAGTAGCACGTGCCATCTTCATCTCCCATTCATTAATTAGAGTTGGTATTGCCATATGCCATGTTTTGCTTTGCTTGTCTTGGCGTTGCTCTTGACATGGATGATTAAGAAGATATATTGTATTCAAACAAATAAAAGGTAAACACTGAATTGCGTAACGCAATCAGGACCATCTAATAATCCCATAGCGAAGGGAGATTTTTTTAACCTTCGATTATATATATAAGATTTATTGTGAGACTAATTCATAAGAAGTAGTTACAACTAAAAGGTCCTTCCAATAAAAAATTACTCCATTTTTTTTAAAAGTGTGACTCATTCTTTTTGATAGCATAGGAATAATTTAGATAAAGATGTTTTGTTTTCGAAAAAAAAAATGTCAGCTTCATTTTATTCATTAAAAACAATAAAATACGACTTAAAAATTTAGTAATTATATCGATTTTCATAAAGCTTTTTATTTTATTGAAATACAATTTGTCCCAGAAAAATGGTTCCTGAAGAATTAGTTTCTGCATCAGTATTGATATATAACCATGATATATTCAAGATCATTATATTCCATATTCATATTATATTCAACTAACTATACATTAAGAAAGCTTTTCAAAAAAAAAAAAAAAACTATACATTAAGAAAAACATTATACCAACTAAAAGAAATGCTTCATTTTTAATTGATACTGAAAAGAGGATAAAAATAAATGTAAATGTAGGAAGCAAATAGTTTGATTGAAAAATGGAATAATAAATTAAGTAGATGAACAGGGTATAGAAAATATTCGATAGTAATATGTTAACAATTTTCTAGCGCCAATGCAATTTAAGTTTTCACTGTAGCTAGGGTTTCTCGTACGACTGTATTGTAGAAAGAGAGGGACATATAGTCAATAAAGTTTTGAGATCATGGCTTAAAAATTTGAGTAAATAAGATTTAAAAAAAGAAACGCGAGTGCCTTGATTTGAGCCTTGTATTCCACTGCATCCTTTGTTCATTCCCTATATTATATTTGATATACAATAAAGAAATAAAATCGATCTGACTTGATTCTAGGAACTATAAATCTATCAGCAATTAATCATTAAAGAGTCATTTTATTATCTTTACGTGAATTAAGCGCCATTAACTAACCTGCCACTTATAATATAAAAAAAAAAAAAAAAAGCTAACCTGCCACAAGTGCATATAGTTGACTTCCTTTTTTTCCTTATTCAACGATCCCAAATTCCACTGGAATGTGGAAACCACTTATACATACACAAGCCACCCACTACCTATCCCCAACCTCATGTTATAGATTCCCATTGTTAACTTAAAAAAGTCTTAAACTACTCCTTCACATCACCAAAACCCTTTGAACATGTCTCTTTTACACTTTCCCATCTTCAACACAAAATGATATATACATAACATATATACACACTATTCTGCCACAGCTACATAGTCTAGCTAGTAATTAAGGATGTCAAAGTCTTCAAACTTTCTCCAAAGGCCTTCTAACATTGTTGTACAGAGGCAGCACAAGAAGGACACAATGGTGTGCCTTGATCATGAGAAGCTTACAAGGGAATTGTCCAATCTCTCCAATGAAGGTTACCATGGTGAATCTGCTTCAGTTCCCTTTGTGTGGGAATCTCAACCAGGCACTCCAAAGGTTAGGTTCAAAGAAAATTCTCTCCCTCCTCTCACACCACCACCATCTTATTTCCAAAATGCTACAAAAAAACCCACTATTAAGGCCAAGAATAGGAACTCACCAAAAGCTAGCTTTTTGCAAACTCTATTCCCCAAGCGTGCAACTAACAAACGTGGTGTTCCTCCACAAGCTGGATCTTCAAATTTTTTGTCCTATTCTTCTTCTTCCCCTTCTTCATCTTCTTCTTCTTCTTCGTCATCGTCTTTGTCATTCTCTTTGCCGCGGCCGACGTCGTATTCAGTGCCATCTTCTCCGATGATACACTCGAGGAAGGGTGTAGAAGATGAAGATCTGTGTGAGCTGACTAGTTCGGGTTTGTGCTTTGGTAATGCCAGGTCACGAGGGTGCTATTCATCCATATTCAAGAAGGTACTGCTTGGAGATTTTCTGTGACATGTTGTAGCTACTTTTCTCTGTGGTTATTGTCAATAATAAGCGCGGCTAGTTGGATAGATTGTATGTGCCAAACTGATTCTTAAAGTAATGAAGTGCATCATATCTTTAACTTGCTATGCTTACCTTATGTATGTTGATTCCTTCTCTTCCCTATTCTGATTTAATTTTTCCGAATATATATATATATATGTAGTAGTATCATGGTTCTAAATTGCGGTTACAATTGTAGTTTCATTGCGATCCTTGATATTGCAGGAAAATGCAGCTGCAATTACAGTCGCGATGCGATTACGGTGAGTTGAAAAACTTTTACGTTGCGGGTGCAATTGCGGTTGTGGACTACAATTTAGAACCATGAGTAGTATCTTTATGTTGGGTAGCAAGCCTAAACCATATCATCATCATCATCATTTAATATTTAAAATTAAGATACTGCACAACCTATATCACGGCTTCCAATCTTAAAGCAAATGAGATATCTGATGTTAATTGACAGCGTTTAATCCTCAATTGGTAGGAGGTTGTAAGTACTTCCAATCTTGTTCTTCAACAATGCTGCACCAAAGTGCTATGATATATCAACAAAAGAATTGCATTTCAATAGGGATCGATGGATAACCAAAATATAAGACAATGCCAAAACATAAAATAAATAAACAATTCTGCTTTTTAGTACAACAAATTTTTATACGAATGCTATACGAGTTGAGTATGACCAAAACGAAGAATTGGCAGAAATCAATTGGAAGATATGCATATTGACGAAAAGTCACTATCCAATAAAAATCATTCGTGCACCACGCGAATCCTTAAATAACTTTAATAAATTAGAAATCCTCACCTATTATGATGTTATTGCAGCGTAAATTAATCCAGTGCGCTGGTAGTATCCGTATGGTATATGCGTACATCATGAGGGACATACACGGGCAACTCTCACATTACTTGGTGATATGTTAATTAAATATAACTGAAGCAATGGGTTAAACCAGATTGACAATACTGTTTGATAGGCAAAGTTTTATACCTTGGCCAGTTAAGATGCATCCATGTGCCTTGAATAGGAGCCGTTGATTTTGAATAAAATGGGATTAATGGTGTGGGTGAATCACGTGATCAACAAGTAATTGGTCCCTGAAAAGTGCGATTATTGGGCCACTCTCACAGAGCCTTCACCTCCGTTGGGTGAACAACCAGAAATTGTGAGGTACAAAAGCTCAATTACGTGGCCATGGCAGACCATGTTATTTCCCGTAATTTTCCTCATTATGACCTTAAATCGTTGAGTTTAATTATGCGTTATAGCCTTATAGGATTGATTTTTATTGGCTTGCCTTTTTCTCATGAATGGCATGTTGGGGAAACAAACACAAAACAACAGCAACAAATAAAACAGTGGAAAAAAATACATGTTTATTTAACATGATTTACCACCTCTTGTTTATATTTATAGAAATGTCTGAATATTATTTATCTCAAATATTCAACTCCATTACATGTTTTTTAGACAAACTTAAAAAATTCTCCCTTCATATAACCCCCTCTCACTTAGGGTGATGAACTTCTCTATAAGCAAGTGGTTATTCTCATTTCAAGAATTCTTATTTATACAACTTGCATTCCAATATTAAAAGAGCAAACAAATTTCTAAAATAAAAATAATATCTCTAAATTTAAATCATACCTTAAAGATTTAAAAATGGAAATTTGAATTGTTTCCTAACAATTCTTGCCTCTGTTCTGCGACTATTGGATGGTGACACTTCTTGTACTTGTACCGTTCGCTAGCAGGACACATTGCTTGACTTTCTATTGCCAAAAAGACTTTTGACACAAAAATCCTACACCAATCCACCATTAGCTTCATCAAGCTTTAATACTCCTCTTCTAATTGGTCACCAGGCTACACAATTATCAACTCTGATACCACTGTTGGCAAAGCAAACACAAAACAACACTGACAAATAAAATTGTGGAAGAAAAATATTTATTTAATGTGATTTGACACCTCTTGCCTACGTTCAAGGAAACACCTCAATATTATTCATCTCAAATATTCAACCCCATTATAAGTTTTTTGAACAAACTTGAAAAACACTCCCTTCATATAACCTTCTCATACTTGGGGTGGTGACCTCCTCTATAAACTGGTAGTTCTTCTCATTTTAATAACTCTTACTTATACAACTTGCACCTTAATATTAAAAGAAGAAACAAATTCTTAAAATAAAAACAATATCTTTATATCTAACTCATATCTTAAAAATTTGAATGGTTTCCAGGAGTATAAAGTAGATGGGTCTGGAGTAACGCGTGGAATCAATTTTCTTCTGCTGAAGAAGAATGTAACGAACTTACGAATTTAAGGGTTAAAAATTAAATTATGATAACAGGTCAAAACTACCAAAGCTGGTAGCTGCATGTTGGGTATAAACTATAAAGTATACCAATGCAGTCAAATTGTAAGTCGGTGCTGTGAATGCAGAATTAATTTAATTATCGGGACTATTAAAACAAATAAGATAATATTAAAATAATTTTAATACCAAATTTTGGTACAAATTATATTATTATTTTAATATATTGAGTTTTTAATTAATTGTACAAGAAAGTTTAAATGTATTTTATATTATTTGTTCAAATTTATTAAAAATAAAATATATGTCATTTCATGAGTTTTGATAAATTTCAACTAATAATAAAGGATATTTTTAGAAAAAATGTGTAAAAAAATGAATTGTTAAAGTCTCTCGTAAATATTCTATTTATACCATTATATAAAGAGAATACTTTGTTTGATAATTGTTTTTGGTCTCCATTTTTATTGAGACTATTTTAACCTTCAAATATTACTCCTTAATTGTTATCTATAACAATAAATAAAAGCTAATGTGGAAAAAATGTAAATACAAAATGTTAATCTAATAGAAAAGTAACTGCACACGTTCTTTGAAATCGTAATTCACGTTTCTTCCTTCCCCGCAAGCGAGTAACTGCAAAGTCTTCTTCATCCGCTAGTGTTTATAAATATTGTATTCATGCAAAAATGACCACCTGATGCGCAAAAGAATCCTCCTCAAAGATAGAGATTTTTTTTTTTTTTTGGGATTAGTTAAAGTTTAACAAAACTTATTTTAAAATTCTATATATAAAATATATTTGCTAGTGACAGCGATTTAAATACATTACCCTAATCTTCTTTAGTAACTTTTTTTTTTCGATAAGCAGAATATAATACTAAAAACAAAATAAAATCTTCCTTAATATTTATCACCTGAACTCCTTTCTTGTTTGCGAAAGGATACCATATTTCTCGTTGTATTATTTCCAAAGAAAAATAGTGTATACGCTCCATACATAATGCAAGAAAGATTAATATGATATTAAATAAAAAAATGTGTCAAATATAATAATATTAATAAATACGCACTTCAAAGTAGTTAGTACAACAATTTCCAAAGAACCTCCACGTACGTCTTAAAATTACAACGAAATATCTCCATAAAAAAAATCTATCAATGCATGTAGTTTTCAGTGTCCAAAAATACTTGCCTCATGATACTCCTAAACAATTTAGACCTACGTTCGTTTTAAATATTCTAAGAAAGTATATATGTAGGATGAGTTTAGAGTTTTACACCCTGCACCGCACATAGTTCTATACTGTTTACATATCAATTCCACAATTAGAAAGACTCATACATTAATACTTTTGTTTGCCATGCTAATAGCTTCAGTAATTAAATTGGGGGAAAAGAATAGATGCATGTTCATATTACGATGTCATGAGCTGCTGCTAACACAGTCAACGCGTTTGCTGCAAGAGTTTAATTTCTTAATATATACATGGTCCTTTTTATAAAATAATCTATATATTCCGACGTGAATAGAGCACATAGCATCGGGTTAGGAAGAATCGTTTTGTGTTAATTAACTTTGTTGTCTTCTGGCATGTGACTGAAGGAAGTGACAGGAACTAGTACATATGCTTGGGAGTTGGTACTTGACCCCGATTTGTCTTCAATATTATTATATTTTGTTTTGGTTTTCAAACAAAAAACTATTTTCATTTTTGAAAGAAAGAGTCTCAAACACCCAGTTGCCATTGGAAAATGATCTCTTAAAAATTATAATACATCCCCGAAGACTAGATGATACTTTTAATATATTTTATACACATGAGTAGATCCCACGTTCCAAAATCCATTGATTTAAATTTTGCCACCGCAACCAAGCGTTACACACTTTTTTCCGTGAACTACTTGCTCCAGGCAATGTAAAATCTCTTTCTACTCAGCTGGCGGTTTAGGTGAATATAATTAAAACTTAAAGCAAACACGATGCAGATACATATTTGATATCTACATTTTAAAGCCAAACCTATATGGGTGAAAATTTCCATTTAGGTTTATCTTGTTCAACTACTACACCATATCATAAAATAACTCATAATATATATAAAAAGTTAAATGATGATTAATTGATTCATCTAGTTAAACTGATTTAATCAAATTTTGTTTTACATAAAATGGTCTAATAATAAATTCACTAATGATATCAATGAATTAAAACCTACTAATTATTCAGCTCGTTACTTATAAGAGCATTTAGTTATTGATAGAATTTGTCATTTTTTCTTTTCCAAAAAACCTCTGCAATGGAGATAATCAGATTCAAGATTGTCGGCAGCAGAGAACAGATTAGTGGGAAGGATGTCATGATGTCAAGGCATGGAGTGTTTGATTGAAAATGGCAATTTTTGACTTGGAAACTAGCTTTCCTTCTCAAGTAAATGGACGGTATGGATATGACCTATTTCATTTTCAAATTAATTATTATATGTTAATTACCAAAACTTCAAATTAACCTTTTATTATGTGATTCTTGAATACATATATAGGGGTTTCGGTTGACTGACTTTTGAAACACTAAATGAAGTTTTGGTAATTTGAAGTTCATCTGAATGACTTTTGAAACACACACAAAATGGGGTTTCGGTTGACTGACTTTTGAAACGAGTTACTGAGTTCTAAATTACGGAATGAATACCAGAATGAAAAATATCAGGCTTTATTAATTTAGTTTTATTTAAATAAAAACATATATATTAATTAAACTGAACTGTTTTAATTGATTTAGTTTGGTTTTTAAGTTCATTTGAATGGTTCAAATCAATGAATACTTTTAGTCTTTATCTTTTTGAGATGACATTTTTTTATCACACCCTTTTCTCCTTAAAATAATAAAAAGTTGTTATTATTTAATAATTTTTTATTATTTTAATAGTTTATAAATTATTAATTACTTTCGAATTCTCTTCTTATATATATATATATATATATATTTTAAAATTTTAGTTGTTTTAAAATGATACTTTACTTTATATAATAAATTTAAGTCTTTATTGATAAAAAAATGTAACTTTCTCATGCATTCATGTATTTTTTTTTTCTCTTTTTTAAGCTTCTATATGAAAGTAAATCAATCCTTTTTTTTTTTTATTTGTTATTCAATTCAAGGAGATCATTTTCAATTTCTTTAATGGATACTAAATTTTCCTTCGTCAATATCTTAAGTATAATAAAAATATTTTTAAATTATCATCAAAATAGTATTCCATTAATTAAAGTAAAAATTTAAGATTTTCTCACACTCAAAGTTTCATTTTATATCCTAATTTATATTTTTGGGCTTAAAAATCTTTTTGATCCTTCAAATTTGGGTCAAGTTTGTTTCTTATCATTGAAATTTAATAGTGATTTTTTTAGTCCGAAATTTGAAAATTGTTTACTTTTGGTCCCCAGTTTGTGACCTCTATGATAAGGATAAAAAATTGGCTATTTTTAGATTAGAAGACTGAAAAAAAATTTACTTTTAAATTATTTTATTGATTGGTCATGTCATATAGGCTCGAGTCGGACATCCAATTGGTTCAATTTGAATTATTCGGAGAATATCTTTTATGTGTGTGTGTTCTGTAACATCCTGGGTGTTAATGAGGGCGATGAGTGATCGCTGGTGCAAAAGAGATAAGGCACAGACAAGGAGTGGCTCTTGGCAGGCTTCCAACGGGAGGGATACATGAATGAATCGAATACACACTGGAATGAGAAGGATCCAGAGGCTAGGCAGGTACGGGACTGTACAGTTGATGATAGCTTAAAAGAATTAATAAGTGCTACCTATATCAACAAGATGCATCTACTTTTCGGTAGCCTATCACTTAAGAAGTCCACAGTTAACGTGCTTAACTTGGAGCAATTATGGGATGGGTGATATCCTGGGAAGTTTCCCAGGAAGTGTGTGAGTGAGGACAAAGCACGTTGAAAAGTCTTGTGTTGGTTTGTGGGGACAGCTGTTGATTCTGAAAGCAGCCAAGCGTTACAAAGTGGTATCATAGTAGGGCCTCTCTCCCAGTATAGTGTGGTTCGAGGACGAACCAAGTGGAAGCTAGTGGGCATGTAACATCCCGGGCGCTGACGAGGGCAGGGAGTGATCATCGGTGTAAAAAAGATAAAGCATGGACAAGGAACGGCTCCTGGTAGGCTTCCAGTGGGAGGTGCACATGAATGAATCGAATACACACCGGAATGAGAAGGATCTAAAGGCTGTGTAGGTATAGGACTGTACATTTGAGGATAGCTTAAAGGAATTAATAAGTGCTACCTATATCAACAAGATGCATCTACTTTTCAGTAGCCTATCACTTCAGAACTCCACAGTTAACATGCTTAACTTGGAGCAATTCTGGGATAGGTGACTTATTAACATGCCTCCCTCCTAGTACGGTGTGGTTCGAGGATGAACCAAGCTAAAGCTAGTGGGCATGTAACATCCTGGGTGCTGAAGAAGGTGGGGAGTGATCGCTGATACAAAATAGATGAGACACAAACAAGGAGTGGCTCCTGGCAGGCTTCCAACAGGAGGGGCATATGAATGAATTGAATACACACCAGAATGAGAGAGATCCAGAGGCAGTGCAGGTATGGGACTGTATAGTTGAGGATAGCTTAAAGAAATTAATAAGTGCTACCTATACCAACAAGATGCATCTACTTTTCGATAGCCTATCACTTAATAACTTCATAGTTAAGCGTGCTTGACTTGGAGCAATTCTGGGATAGGTAACCTCCTGGAAAGTTTTCCAGGAAGCGTGTGAGTGAGGACAAAGCACTCTGAAAAGTCTTGTGTTGGTTTGTGGGGACAGCTGTTGATCCTGAAAGCGGCCAAGCGTTACATGTTCTATATAAAAAAAATGGACAATTAAACTTATTTCTCAATTCAATTGAAGTCCAAGGAGGTGAATTTAATGGGGTCCTAAATAATGAGAGATATGTTAAAAAAAGGCTCGATTATGCCTATTCCTAATCCTAAATGGAATGGACAACATAAGGATCTATATGTAAACATAGTATCTCTTTAGATATGCTCAAATGACCCCTTCTCATAATAAGAATGTATATAACCCTATTCCGGTCATGTGCAGTATGAAATGAACTTATAATTTTGGAATCGACTTGATCATTAGATTTTAGATTATAAGTTCATAATCCTAGCCTATTCATATTTTGGGCGAAACAGATCTACTAATTCTTTGATTTCAATTAGAAAGATAAAAAAAAAAAACAACAAACTTAGCCCAAATTTGAAAGATTAAAAAGATAATTAAGCCAAATTTTTATTGTCTATAAAATATTTTTTAATCAATCAAAATATTTCTGTTAAATATTTTTGAATTTGTATTTAATTTTTACATTTTACTTCTATTTATACATACCACAAAAGATATTGTGAATTGCAATTGTTAAAAAACATTTTCTGGTGGCTATAAACTGGCACAAATATCTTTTGGAGTTTAAGAAAACTACTAGTTTTAAGCACGCTAATAGCAACTTTTGGCAAACCATTGGTATTTTTGCTAAAAAATAATAATAACTAGTATTTTAGCCTGTACATTGCACAAAATAAATATTTATCTTATGTAACTTAAACTTATAATAAATAAATACTTATGATAATATAAATTATATTATAATTAAAATTCACAATAAATCAATATTTTTGAACATATAGATTTTATTTTAAATTTATAATAAACAATTATCGTAATATAATGTTAATTTTTAATTATTGATAATTTCTTTTAAAGATTATTAAAATTCTATTTAAAACTAAAGATATTGAAAATGATATATTAAAAGATATAAGAGGTCAAAAAAATTTCCAAAAACGTTCTCGTTGAAGAATGATAGCTAAAAAGGCTTTAGTTAAAGAATAACAACTAAAAATAGTCTCGTTCAAGATAATTATTTTAATTATATATATAAAGGATTATTGACAGTTAAAACCGTCTACAACTTTCCTTGGTTTCTTTAAACATAGCATTTACCAGTTTTGTTTGATTGCCACAACGTAATGAGACAATACTACCATTTTTTTTATCGCTAAGAAAGTATGATGTTTTGGTAAATTTTATCAATATTGGCATTCTTTTAACCACAATAATATTGCTTGTGACATAGGCCTATTGATAATTGCCATTCTTACTTTTATTGTTAACATTTAGGCAATTATCTCCTCTCTTTTACAATTTAGAGCATTGTTTAGAGCCTTTTTTGTTAGTTTCTTGCATTTTTAGAATTGATAGCTTTTCTTCATTTTGGTAAAAATTTATTAGTTTTTCTTTTGATTTATATAGGTTGAGAAGAAGGGGGATGTTTATACTTTTTGAAGCCTTGTCAACATGATTGCACTTAGCGTGGAATACCTTGCGCTCAACGTAAGAGGCCCAATCTGGAGCCCAAGTTTGGAGTGATCATGCTTAGCGCCAGTCCATTGGCGCTTAGCGTGGACACTTTAGAGAGCAGCATTTAGGAAGCACATATAGGGCTAAGCAATACTTGGTGCTTAGCGCGACATTAATGCATTGACATTTTTAGGAGCGACAAAGGCATATTTAAGTGTCCCATCAACACTTTTTGACCTAGTTTGAAGAAGCCTAGGTTTGGGATTGTATTGTGACGATTAAAGCTCTCCCACGGTTGCATTCATCACCTTTTCCCTTTCTTCATGAATTTTGGGCCTACAAATGTTAATGAGTAGCTAAACTTTCCTTTGTTAGGGTTGGATGTAACTAAACTAAACTCTTATGTATATTTTCTGAGTTATTAATCTATTTATGCTTCTGTTTTTAGTGTTCTTGCCTCTTTTACTTAATGCTTGTTGTGGCTTGACTTCCATAGCTCGTTATTTGTTTGATTTGTGGTTGGGAAACACTTGTTGAACTTGAACTAAAGTAAGAATACCTAATATTTCTTATATCTAGGAATAGAGGTTGATGTATTAGTCATCTTAAGATCCTTATGCTTAAAGTAAGTTCCTTTGTTAAGCTTACTAGGGGATTAGGAGTTTAACCAAGGAACTTACACTATTGTAGAAAACACTTTTTAAATTGGTTAAAAAAGGCTTTTTAAATCAGTTTTACAACCTATTTAAATACAGACGAAATAGAAAGTATTATCATTTTAAATTGTAACTTGAACCGATTCAAAAAACACTTTTTAACTTGGTTCTCTAGGGAATCGTGTTAAAAATTCACTTTTTTTAAATCGGTTTTAATTAAAACTGAGTTGAAAAGTTCACCTTTTAACTCGGTTAATGCACAAATATCATTTTAGGCAAAAACCGAGTTAAAAAGTTCAGTTTTTAACTTGATTAATGCACAACTGAGCTAAAAAGTGACCTTTTTTTAAATAATTTGATTATTTTATCATACAACCAACCCTATTATCATCAAATAGATACCACAAAAATAGCTAGTACATCAATATATTTATAATTATA
Organism: Spatholobus suberectus; assembly: GCA_004329165.1. Taxonomy (NCBI): domain Eukaryota; kingdom Viridiplantae; phylum Streptophyta; class Magnoliopsida; order Fabales; family Fabaceae; genus Spatholobus; species Spatholobus suberectus. The sequence continues at coordinate 64,099,473 of CM014734.1, read as the reverse complement.
ACCTATTTTAACCAACAAAACTTCATAATATGCTTTCAAACAAATAATGTAGCCCAATGTCTATCTATTACTAATTTCAAGGAAGAATGTAGCCCAATGTTAGCAGATGTCTACCATGTCCTCTTGTGAGAATAGTTCCCTATTGATGAATAAATGCAAGATAAAAAAACATAAAATAAATTCATTAGCCAATCAACTATAAAGACTATAAATATTGTAACTTGTTAAAAATTATATCACCTTGTCCCATAAATCCACAATATCTGCTGAAACTGTGGCCAGCATATGTTTCATTACATAATATCTACACTCATAGCCCCATTCTTGTTTGTTAGCCTACCAATGAGAATTGTTTTTAAATATGAGTTGTAGAAACTATTACAAATTATAATTGAACATGCAGCTGTAAACTACTACCAATGTACAATTGTCATTAGAATTTTATTTAATTCAAATAGTCCTACAAAAATGGAGACATCACTCTCAACAAAAATGTACAAACTTCCCATATCGATTATCTGTAGTTCGCATAAACTTTAACACACTCCAAAGTCCAAAGTCCCAAATGACAAGCAAAACAAATGAAAAACAAGCTTAGGCGCGAATGGAGAACTTGTGGGTACCTCAGGTTGTGAGTAGAGAACTCAAAATAATGGTAGCGTCTAGGAGCTTCCAACAATGGCAACCAACCACCTTCCACTAGCTTTGAGCTAGCAATGCAATGCAAACGAACTTGGAGATGTAGCACAACTCAAAGACGACACTCTCACTCAACAAAACACGAGATGTAGTAGACCTCGAAGAAGATGTGCAATGGGAGTGAGGGAGCTTGGAGATGGGAGTTGGGGAGGGAGGGAGGAAGGAGATGGGGTCGAACTCGTAAATGGGAGGTGGGAGAGAGCTTTAGGGAGCTTGAGGGTATGAAGCCGTAGTGCATTTCATGCTTTTTGCAAAATAAAAGTTGGGAGGAAAGCTTTTTTAAATCGGTTCATGTAGGAACCAATTTAAAAAGCATAGTTTTTAAATCGGTTCCCAGTGTAACCGATTTAAAAACTAGCTTTTTAAATCGGTTCCAATGAACTCGATTTAAAAAGTTTAACACAAAATTTCAAAATTGCCACTGGTTCCCCATTTTAAATCGATTCAACGTCAACTAATCTAAAATCCTACTCTAAATTCATATTTTTGCACTAGTGTAGGCTCTATTTCTAAAGGACTGGGACTGAGTAAGAAGTATAATATGGATTGGTGCTTTTATATTACATGAGAAGGAGGTTTAGTGAAGTATAACCCTCACATTCTCCATTTTATTGGTTAAACCCTTTTTTTCCTCTCACTTGTTAATCTATAAAACAACAGAAAAAATATTGTAATTTTGTTTTTATTTACTTCTATGCAGCACTTTACATTTTATAGCTTGTTTACAAACAAACAATCTTATATTTGTGTATTCTAAATAGAAATTTATGTGTTTTATGCTAAATATTGCACAAGTCCTCGTGGGAACAATACTGTAACTCATCATTTGACTACTTATACAATTTAGTATACTTGCTAAAGAAGTAACACCAATTAACCAAAAAGCTTAAACAAAAATAAAGTTATTTCTGGCAAACTTCTACAATAATTTATCAAACAAATAAATTCAAAAATAATCTATGGAACTAATAACATTTGTGAGAGCACACAAATACCTTAAGGTTGTGCAAAAACAAAGGCGTGGCCATATCCAAGCATTTCCATACGAGCCTAAATTATGTAAAAAAGACTCTTGTAGTTACTTCAATCTTGGAAAGCAATTACAAGATATGACTTAGGTTACAATTCAAGATCTCAGCTATCTCCAATGAATAAAGTCTTATTCTCTGCTCTCATCTTCAACTGTGTACAATTCAATGCAACAACCTAAAATAGACAAATTAACTTAATATTAATGGGTAGCAAAACAAAACAAATCAATACCGAATGGAGAGGAAAATATGAAAAGTACAGAGCAGCTTTGATCTAGCAGAATTATCATTCAAGGACACATCATTGGTATTTCATCCTTAATTTATGTTTGCTAGTGAACTAGTGGAAACTAAGAAACACCTACCAGTACAAGTGAAAGATAACCACTACTGCATATTCACATGCAATATTTGCGAACCAGGTAATTTTGCAATCCATACAACTCCATCTCTCTTTTAATTTTGCTGATTTTCTTTTCCATGAAAATCCTCTTCCTACCAGGTAGTTTGTTCATTAGACCAGCTACGTCCTCTCATTTATCAAGGAGTTCATTTAGAAACTCAAGATTTTTCTCCTTAGGAGGCCCTTTCCAGTGTGGTATAATTTTTCTCCTTCTGTAAAATAAAACATTTGATGCACCATAAAATTAAATAAAAAGAAATTGACAAATGATAAAACAGACTTAGATCCTCTGCAGCCAGTTTCTTTACAGCCCGTCTACAGCCTCTCTATCTCTCTAATTTTTCTTTATTTCTCTATCATTTTGCTTCATTTTTTTTCATTTTCTCTCCCCTTTCCCTCTTAGTTTTTTTGGATGGAGAGGCAGCACTATTTTGTGATAAAACAAATGGTGCAAACTAAAAATAAATAAAAGAGATAACAGTGTCCGAGATAATTAAGATCATGTCCCATCTTCAAGTTGTAATACATATATCTATAGAAATAAGGTCATTCAATCTCGGTTATTCTAGGGAATATAACAAATCTTCGTACAAAATTAAGTCTTACTAGCAAATAACTCAAAACGTATAGAATTAGATTGGACATACATTGAAGAGTAAATTAAAAACTTGAAAATTTCAGAAAAAGATACACATCCTTTATAGAATAAAGACTCCTTATAATATAAAGAGTAAATTACACTGACTTCTTTTGATTTTTTTTTAGATTATACATAATTTTTCTGTTTTTTTAACATTTACAACAACCTTTCTTATAGGAGTACATAATATAATGTTTTTTAAACAATTAAGAGGTTGGTATAATGCATTAGGAATGTCAGTGTAATATTTTTCAAACAATTAAAATAATTAGTGTAGGGATAAAAAAAAAAAGTATCATATGTAATATGAAAAAATCGTAAAAGGTGTTAGTATAATTTACTCTACTATAAATTAGTTACCTTTTAAGAATTACTTTCGATGATTCTAAAAAGATATGAGGAATAACTATATGTATTCTTTTAATAAAAAAATGTTTTGATGAGAGGTCTGATTCTCGAACAAATAAACAAAACAGAACACATTCAAATGGAACCACTGCATCAAGTGTCAAAAAATATCACATTATAGAATCCTATCCTCTTAGAACGCTGCTCTCAGTCCCTATTCACGACTTATTTACAAATTACTGGACAAAAAAGGTTGTAGATTTTAGAATGAATACCAATGCAGAAAACAATAAGCATTCCTGGCCTAGTAATCCAAAATCCAAAATTGAAATTCCTTTTAGATAATAGGTCCAATAGGCCCTTTTTTATTGTAGTTTAGTCTTTTAATTTGTTGCCTTTATATTTTTTTCTTTTCTCTTTATTGTGTAATCTGATTGCATCTAATGGAATAGTGTCTTAACACTCTTTTTCTCTGTTTTGTCTTATTCCTCTTCTCTACCTTTGCATTGTTAACAATTCCTACCTAACTAGCAACACCAGGGGTTCAAGCAAGCAATTCAGTTGCTTTTCTCATGTTTACATCCGGTCCTTTATATAAATAACAAATAATAGTGTTAAAAATACTATCATTTATTGCTTGTATAAAGGACTGGAAGTAGTAATAAATAGTAAATAGTAAATATAGTACAATTAGTGTAGCTTTTTCACTCTTGGTGGAAAAGAATAGAAAGATTCTACTAAAATATATGCAAAGAATTGAAAAACATAGAATTCAGCTCTTTACTTTCTTCAAATTAAACTTGACATGTAAAGTTACGTATAAAAAAAAAAACTTAACATGTTAAGAAAAACATCTCAGGTCGGTCTTGATATTTTATGGGCTCTAGGCAAATTAATAAATAGAGGCCAATTATGTATAAGCATTCGAAAATATAAATATATATTACATTAAAAAATAGACACAAAATTTAATTAAAAATGATATATTTTATTACATTAAACAAATAACATAATTTTAACAAATCTCAAAAAGATGTATCATGTTTTTTATTCAATTTACTTCAATACTATCATCTATCATCAACAAAATATTATTATCTTAAATTAAATCTTACATGTATTTTTGCTTTTTATTAATATACTAACTTTTAGTTTTATCTAGTGTTTTAGCCTTAACATTATACAAGTTAAATATTTATTTTTATATTATAATTCATAATAAATAAATATTTTAAAAATTTAAATTATATTATTATTAAATTTTACAATAAATAAATATTTTAAAATATATAAATTATATTTTAGATTTATGATAAATAATTTAAATTGTGATATAATGTTATTTTTCTCTAATTGAGAGACTAAGGGCTTTATTATCCAAGTTAAGGATTTTGAATTAATGTGTAAGAGTAGATTCCTTTATAATTTGAGTTTTAGTTTATGTTTTTTATATTGTTGAAAAAACAAAAACTTTAAGTCTATGCATTATCATATACCCATTACGTGTTTATTTGTCACAATAAGCTAGAAATTCAATCAACATGAAATTATGAATGTAATACATCATAAAAAAAAAAAACTAACAATTAAGAGAATAATACTTTATAATCACATGTCATATTTTTATTTAGATATAAAAAAAGAGATATGATAAGACATAGTAATTTCAATTTATTTATAAAAATAACATAAAATAATATAAAAAATTATTATACAACTATATAATTTTTTTTTAACTTTTTGGGCCCTTCCCATCTATGGGTCATGGGCCATCGCACCTCTGGACTATGCCCAAGGCCGGCCTTGAAACATCTAATTATTATTTGACATGTTATGTATCAAGAAAAAGAAAAAAGCTTGACATGTTATGAAAAACATCTAGTTATTATGGTTCTGTTTGCACACCAATCTTGCAGGGACTAGTGATGCCCAAAGTTTTTTCTTATTAAGTGGGATTCTAAAATTTGAGGAATTGCGGAACTGTAGTTCGTTGCAATGATAGTGATGAAACAAATACTCGATGTTGTTAGTTAGGTGTTCTTCTTCATGCTCTATAATCCAATAAAGACAAGGTAAGACCACTTAAAAAATATTCATATTATTTATTTTGTAAAATAAATAATTAATAAAAGCAACTATAATGATAAACAAATATAACTTTACTGTTTATTTAGAAGGTGCATGCTCCAACTGTTTAGTGCTTAACTATGTTTTAGAGGTTTTCATATGGAAAACCAATAAAATTAAAGAACATGAACTTGTGTAGGAGTTTTACCAGTGATCTTGTTCAGCAAAGGTTAGGCTGTAAAATAAATACACACTTGAGGAAGTAAGTAATGTGGCTGTAAGTTATTAGATCTTAAAATTTCAGAATAGCGGTCCCCTTGTTAAGAATTCTAGAGTATAAATTCTGCTTCAAGGCCCACTTGGTGGTTTATCAGGAGTAGACTTTCTGGTAGTAAAATTAGTGTTTTAACATTTGGACCGGTCATCGACTCGGTCGAGGTACTGTGTTAATGGATTACTGGTCAAACCAATGAGTCACTAGTTGAACCGTATGAATTGGTGTAATTAACATAATGATTAAGAACATGTATAAATATTATTTTTTGCGCATATTTAATAGCAAGCACTGGTAGTTTAGTGGTAAGTAGTAGTGCAATAAGCAAAGTCCTTAGCTTGATTCTTTGGAGGCTAGATTTTTGCATTTTTTTAAATCAGGCTTACATAACAGTGTGAAAATACAACAAACTGCCTCAGTATAGTTGAGGAACCTAGTGAGTCAGTACAACAATGGAGGCCTGTCAGTGCAACCGGTAGCTTTATGCCTTGGGTCATGCAAATTGTCATCCAACTTTTCCTTGGGCCACGCAAAAAGTTACTCACGAATAAAATAAGTGGTCCACTCAGAACCAGTTTGTAATGGTTTAATTCGATTTTAAGCTAGTTTGATGACATCATTATTGGATTAAAGGCATTTTCGATTCAATAAATGAATTGACCCAATAACAAGTTCAGTTCCCAATTAGACTGGTCCAACCAACCGGTCCAAGTTGGGTTTTAAAACATTGAGTAAAATAGAAAGAAAAACTAAAAGGCACATGCTATATTGGTAACAAATAGGCTTTACACTGTTGAAAATTTGATTCACTCACCACTAATGCTCATAAAAACTAAGTAAAATGATAAGTCACAAAAAATGTAACTGTTAATATGACTAACATAATGTAACTACTAATAGGATTAAGCAAAATTTTATCAGCTGCCCGAGACCTGCGAAACCCGAACTCAAATTGGCATTTTCGGACGGACTTAATCGAGTTAGTGGATAGTTGAGTTAAAAAAACAGTTTCAAATGGGTATATTTGGTTGAATTCAGTTTAAAAAGTTTAGATTCGTCAGTACCCGAACTCAACCGATTATATTAATTAAACATAAAAAGATCCTTCATATAAAAGTTACTCTATTTACTTTGGCTTTCATTCTCCCCTAACCCTAATGCTGCTCTTGCCTCTCTCTCGTCTTTTTCTCCATCTCAACATTATCTTGCTTTGAGTGTGTATATTGGGGATGGGATTAAGGTTCGTGATGGTGTTGGTGGTTCTAATGTGGTTGTAAAAGTGCGAAGGTGGATCGTGACAGTGGTGCTTTGAAAGGTGGTGTCGTTGATGTTGGCTTGCCATGATCAGCAACAACGTCGACTTGATGGTGGCATGAAGGAGTGATTGAAACAAAGAAGGCAAGATGATTCTTCTTTTTTTTTTTTCACCTCATGTTTTCCACAAAAACATTTGCATGTTGCAAGATAGTTTTGTTCTTTTAACGTGCTCTTTGTTCTAAACCCTTCTCTAGGTTCTATGTTACATGATCCTTTTTACAAAGGGTATAAGGCTTCAAAGTTTGAGTTTTTCTTGCAATGGGGAATACAGGAAGCATTTTTTATTTAGGGTTTTCATTTACTTTATTGATTGTGCCTTGTTTTTTTTTTAATTTTTGTAAAAAAATTACGAACTCTTCCTTCATTTACTGTATTTTTTCGGCTTAAGCCTACAAGTCATAAAGTAAAGGTTCATCACTAAAACCTCATATAAGTGTAAACCTGCAAGTCACAAAGTAAAGGTTCATCACCAAAGGCCATTTAGGTGCTTGCTACTTCTTTTTTTTGGCTTATCCTTATTCTCTATTTTGAATAAATTTTTGCATAACCTTATGATTGGGCTTTGTTTGTTGTAGGTTGTCTTCTAGAATTATGCTCAAGCCAGGTAGTGCTTACCCCGTTTTATACTGTCTTTATTTGTTGTAGGTTGTCTATCCTTTAACTTAGTATTTTTGTAATTATTATAATATTTTCCTTGTAGGGAAAAAACATAACATGTTTGATGTACTTTATGCTTGGTTCCTTTATGTTTGAAAAAAAAATATTAGATTTCCAATTTTTAGTCTTTGATGTTGAGTACGCCCAGCCAAAAATTCGGTGGGTTGGAAATTTACCATTAATGCAATGTGAATGCAAGAAGCCATGCAATGCAAGGTTGAAAAATGGTTCAACCTCCAACTAAATATTTCAGTGGATTAATTGCACCAAGTGCAAATCTCGTTTGTAAATAGATGGAGAGTCCCACAATGGAGCACACAAGCAAAGTGATAAGCACATCCTCACAAGAGAGAAAAATTGTGAGAGAAAAATATAGAGCCTTAGAGAGAGTTTTTAAGAGAGAAAAATAGTGAGACAATTTGTGAGTGTTATCCACAAATTGAAGATACATTATTGTTGTATTTTTGTAATCCCATTATTGTTATAGTGGAGGTTTTAAAAGACTTACGGGTCCTGTGATTTTTTTCCTTGCTCACATTGAGAAGGTTTTCCACGTTAAAAATTTATGGTGTTATTATTCTACATTTCCTCTTAGTGCCTATTTTGAGTTTACAGAAGAGGAAAATTATGCTGACATTTCCCAACAGTGGTATCAGAGCTCTTAGAGCTCACAGATACTAAGGTGCCATATTCATAAGAAAATTCTTAGTATGCTTTATGGTTGCAACATTGCCTGATTTTCCACATTAGAAAATGATTATTCTTATTGTTGGAAATAAAACATGATAGAGTAGAAATGCATGTTTAGGAAAGTTCTGGCTAAGGAAAGACTTAGTATTTAAGTGTGTCTATTGACTCACCTCTCTTTCTTAGGAACTTACCTCTTGCACTATTCACAAACTACAGTAATTGTTCTGGTATACGGTAATTCTTAGTTCGCTATTTATCCTGTGTAACTCAAGATGGAAGAAACTGTCACTTATGATGGAGACATATTCAAGCTAATTGTTGACAATGTCTCATATTGGAACCCGATGATGGAAGACCATTTATACTTCAAGGATTTACACAAACCAATCATCCAATAGGATAAACCGGAGGGAAAGATTGACAAAGATTGAGAGGTCCAGAATCGGAAAGCAGTAACTGTAATCCAAAAATATATTGATTGAAGCTTGTTTGAGCATGTCTCAACTTATATTAATGCATATGAGTTGTGGACAAAACTTGAATCTTTGATTCAAAAGAAGGCACCCAGGAACAAAGCCCACCATTTTAGACGACTAATAAAGTTGGAGTACATGGACGATTAAAACATGATCGAACATTTGAATACCTTCAAAGGTATTGTGAATCAACTTACGAAAACAGAAATAAAAATAGATGATGAGGTGCAAACCCTTCTACTCTTTAGTTCTTTGCCTTTGAGTTGGGACACTTTAGTTGTCACTCTCAACAATTTTGCTCTAGAAGGAAAGCTCAACACAGGTTTTGTTATAGACAGTTTATTGAATGAAGAGTCAAGACGGAGAGAAAGAGGCTTAAATAACCAGTTCGAAGCCAATGATGTTGAAAATAGAGGAAGAAGTAAAAGTAGTGGAAAAGGAGATCGAGGAAAATCATAAGATGGATCCAAATCTCGCACTAGACTAAATTATTATTATTGTGGTAAACTGGGCCATAAGAAGTCTGAGTGCAGATTCTTGAAGAAAGACCAACAAACTAGAATAGTCCACCTTGACTAGATTGACCCAAAGAAGAAGAATGAAAATAGAACAACTACTGTGGTGGTCTCAAATGATGAGAATATATTTCTTGTTTGCAAGAAAAATTATCTAAATGTTGCATTTGATTTGGATAATTGACTCAAGAGCATCCTTTCATGTGACTCCCCATGAGGGATTTTACTCATCATACCAAAAAAGAGACCGTAGTACCGTGAAGATGGGTAACCATGTCACGAGTAAGATTGTCGGCATTGGTGAAGTAACTTTGATGGCTGAGAATGGAATCAAGCTTGTGCTAAATGAGGTACAACATGTTCCAGACATGCGTCTCAACCTTATTTTAGTGAGAAAGCTAGATGAAGTTGGAATGATAAACTCGTTTGGTACCAGTAGATGGAAACTCAGTCGAGGGAACATGATTGTTGCTTGTGGAAAGAAGGAAGGCTTCATGTACATGATGCAAGGAAAGATATGCAAAGGAAAGACGAATGTTGCTCAAGGCACATACATCCAAAGAATTGTGGCATAGAAGATTGAGCCACATGAGCGAGAAGGATTTGGAGATCCTCACAAAACATCATCTCCCAAACACAAAGGGGCAACCACTTGAATCCTATGAAGATTGTCTAGTAGGCAAACAACACAAAGTATCTTTCAAAAAACCAGATGATGCAAGAAGAAGAAAGCATATTCTAGATCTTGTTCACTCAGAAGTTTGCTTAACATCTAAAAAGTTCATTGGTGGTGCCCAATACTTTGTTACCTTCATTGATGATCACTCTAGGAAATTGTGGGTGTATCCATTGAAGACAAAAGATCAAGTTCTTTGATCTTTCAAGGAGTTCTATGCTTTTGTAAAAAGAGAGATTGGAAGAAAGCTGAAATGCTTGAGAACTAATAATGGCAGAGAATACATAGGCCAATTTGAGGTATATTGCAAAACTCATAGGATAAGATATAAGATAGTGCTTCCCAAGACTCCTTAAATGAATGGAGTAGTTGAAAGGATGAACAGAACGATTGAGAGAAAGTCAGAAGCATGCTTTCTCAAGCAAAACTTCCTAAATCATTTTGGGGTGAAGCAGTGAAAACTGCAATTGATTTGATAAATCTATCTTCTTCAAGACCTTTAAGTGGAAAGCTTTCGGATGAGGTATGGTCTTGAAAGAAAGCCTTTTTCGGTCACTTGAGAGTTTTCGGGTGTAAGGCATTTGTTCACATTTCAAAGGATGAAAGAGCAAAGCTTGATGTTAAAGCTAAGGAATGCATATACCTTGGTTTACCAAGAGATGAACTTGGCCTCAGATTATGGGATCCTGCAAATAAGAAGATTGTTCGAAGCAGAGATGTGGTATTCTTTGAAGATCAAATGATCCAAGATATCAAGTCTGAGAAGCCAAAGCAAAAGGTGGTTCAAGATTTAAACCCTGTCATGATAAATAATTCAGGGGAGATGCTCATGAGATGGAACAACCTCATCAAATGATGCAATCAGATGAGACAAATGAATAGCAAGCAGTGGATAATGTTCCGACAGAACATGTTCCCCAAGTGAGACGATCCACAAGAAACAAGCAACCTTCGAAAATATATTTTTCATACGAGTATGTCAACTTTACTGATGAAGGGGAACCACAAAGCTTTATGGAAGCCATTGAGACGAATGATAAAGAGAAATGGATATAAGTAATGGAAGAAGAAATTCAATCCCTAAAAGAGAATCAGACATATGACCTAGTGAAATTACTAGAAGGAAGAAGGGCATTGAAAAATAAATAGGTGTTCAAACTCAAGACTGAAGAGAATAACCCAAATCCTAGGTATAAAGCACGAATTGTTGTGAAGGGGTGCAACAAGAAGAAAGGCATAGATTTTGAAGAAATCTTCTCACCAGTGATGAAGATGACATCTATTAAAACAATCATTGGTCTAGTTGCCAAACTAGACTTGGAAATAGAACAGTTTGATGTCAACATAGTATTCTTGCATGGAGACCTAGAGGAAGAAATCTATATGGAGCAACCAGAAGGTTTTGCAGAACCAGGCAAGAAACACTTAGTGTGTCAATTTAAGAAAAGCCTCTATGGTCTAAAACAAGCTCCAAGACAATGGTACACGATGTTTAATCTCTTCATGACCCAACACAATTTCAAGAAGACCTCCGCAGACCATTGTATGTTTGTGAAGAACTATGGGAATGGTGAATCCATCATACTTCTATTGTATGTTAATGATATGCTGATTGTTGGGAAAGAAAAGACAAAGATAGATGTTCTCAAGAAGGCATTGAGCAAATCTTTTGTCATGAAAGATCTAGGTGCAATATAGAAGATTCTTGGAATGAAGATTATCAGAGATCAATCTAGAAAAATGTTATGGGTGTCAAAGACTAAGAGAGTTCTTGAAAGGTTCAACATGCATAATGCCAAATCTGTGCATGTCCTATTACCTGGCCATCTTAAACTCAGTAAGACACAATTTCCAAAAAATGAAGAAGAAAAAGAAGAAAAAGAAGAAATGAGCAAGGTGCCCTATTCTTTTGTAACGGGTAGCCTTATGTATGCAATGGTTTGTATAAGACCAAACATTGGTTATGCTGTAGGAATTATGAGCAAATTCCTATCAAACCCAAGAAAGGAGCATTGGAATGTTGTGAATTTTTCATATTAGTCAAGGTGTATTTGGATAAATGTTGATTATCTTGGTGTTGATTTTCTTTCCATTGTTTCATAGGTTGCTTAAAGTTTACATCTTGCTGGAATAAAATTATTAAATGTTGAATGGTCTAATTCAATCGAATGGGTCTTGGTCTAATTTATGTGAGTATTTATGTTTGTTATAACCCTAAAGCCATATCACAGGATTAAACTTGTTGCTTGTTTTCTTATTATTTGTCAAAATATTGTTCACATCTAAATTCTTTCTCTCTCCTTAATTGATGTGCTGCTATATCACAGGTTCTGATTCAAGATTAAGGTTGTGGGATGTTCAATCTGGCTGTGACACAGTCTATTCATATAATGAAATAGTCCAACTTGCAAATAATGGTGGTTTGTTGTGATTTTCTCTATTGTTGGTCGAGCATATATACATATGGATTTATTACCTTATTATTAGACTCATTGTCTTATATGCTAAGCTTCTAATTTAACAACATGTTTAAAGGAATTTAGACAAGTAAAGTTTCTAATTGAAGTATGTGTAGAGCATTCATATTTCAAGTGGGTTTATGTATAAAACAATTATCAATTGTAACTTTACTTATTTGCTTTTATATTGAATAGAAAAAACTCCTAGGGTTTTGTTTGTTTATATGACCAATGAGTTTACTTGAAATTTAACAATTTCAACTTTCACTTTTGTTTGTTTGTAGGTAGTAGGTCTTTAATTTGGAAATTATCTTTACGTGTAGTACATGAAGTTGTAAAACACATTCATGGTCTAGTAGCAAGTGTTTTAATCGGTTTTTTTTTTTTTTTGTAAAATATATTGTATTCTTTTTCATTTGATTCTATTAAGTACTTTATGTAATTTCTTGTTTATTTTTTTATTTGTTTTATAATATTGCAATATCTATAATTTGACCTTTGGGCCATTATAATTAAATTTTAAATGGCATAATTCATGAGTCTTGGTTCATTTTAAAATTTAATAAAAATGAAAAAAAATGGTCAAAATTTCAATGTGGCCCAATATAATAATAGAACTTGTGAACATAGCTTTTGGGCTTTTAAATTGAAATTGTCCATTGAAAGAAGTGGCCTATCTTTCTACATCTAGCTTAAAAGCTAAACTGATAAGAAATAAGAAATAATAGTTATAAATTTAGAGCTAAATAAATAAGGAGGCCCAATATTGGCCCAAACCTGAAAAAACCCGCCCAACCCAATCCGAAATTTGGCCCAAATCGAAGGCCCAATGGTCGAAAGTGGGCCACATTTTTAAGAGTTCGGTTTTCAACGGATTGGTCATTTTGGACTCGCACCCAACCGCTGCTCAGCTCTAACTACTAATACTTTTTTTTTTTGTGTACAAAAACAACAACAAAGTTTGAACCTAGGACCTTGTACATACTACCTAGAAGTTGTAATTGTAATTGCCATATTAATTTCTACTTCATAATCTTGCAATGCCATGATTTCAATTCCAATAAAGAAGCTTCAGCATTAAAAACACTATTTTTATTTTTATAAGCAAATAGTTTATGTTTAATGTGTGTTTGATTTTATGTTCATGTAAAACCAAAAATTAGTCACTACCAAATTTAACATAGAAGCAGCTTTGCATGGCTTTTGAGATCTGCATCATTGACGCGCATATATAAGTAGTAAATGTTGAACCAAACACTATTATTTCATCAACATAGTTGAAATTTTGAAATGTCACAAATTTTAAGGCTGTATGACATGCTCTTTTTAAAAATATTAAGCCTGTCGGATCTTTAATGTATCCATCTAAGCATTTTATTATTGAAACTATTGCTATTGGCAGTTTTTTTTTTCATGTATTTGTCATTAAAGATATATCATTACTTATCAACTTAACCATTCATCTTTAGGTTTATGTTTAGAAATCTTTGAGTTGTAATATAAACACTATATTATATAACATTATTGTATGAGTTAATTATATTTTTAGACTACACTAGTGTGCAAATTTCATTTTTATTTCATATTCAATCTTTATTATTTTAATTTAAAAAATTAACAAATAATATTAAAATAAATAATATAGTATAAGTGATGTGATAGAAAAAGATGAAAAAAAATGAAATAAAAAAGAGATAAAAGAGAAAAGTAATTGTATGTTTATATTTATTGTATGAAAAAATATATTAAATTATATTATTTATCAAATATTTTTATTTCATTATATAAATTTATCATTTATTATTTTTAAACTAGATTTAACATTAAATAAGTATTTTAAACTAGTGTTTTATAATTGTTATAATAAAAATAATTTTTTTTAATAAACTAGATTTAACATTAAGTTTTTATAATTTGAATAATAAAAATTAATTAATTAATAAATAAATTATATAATTTAATAATAAATTTGTATAATTTATGAATTAGTATAATTAAATAGAAATATTAAATAAATCAATTTATCATCTTAACTTTTAATATTTTTTATACAATAAATATAAATATATAGTTTAAAAGAATTGTACACTGTCATCCAATCACAAATCATCATGTATGATAAGTTTATTGACTTTGATAATAACTATTCTAAAAGTCACACAAAAGTTAAATTCTAATTGGTTGACATTGTAAAATCTTTTACATTGACAATGTATAAACTCTTATTTTAATATGATGATGTTTATATTATTTTTTAATTTTTAAATTAAAATAATGAAGATTGAATATTAAATAAAAATTAAATTCATACAATGATGTAGACTAAAAATGTAATTAACTCATGCAGTTATAATATATATAATATAGTGTTTATATTATAACTGAATCAAGTGACTTAGTACGTTTGATAATAAAAGAGAAGGAAGGGTCTTGTGATCAAGTAGTTGATAACAATTCTTGTATGAATGCAGTGTTAATAAACACAATTAATTAAAAGTTTAAAAAAACTTTAGTATAAATTTTCGCATTGATTTTATTATTATTTTAATACCCCTTAAACTTTTAATTGATTTGATAAGACCTATAGACATTGTCTTCACGCAAGAGTTACTCATAAGTCGAAGGGAGTAATCTTTGATAGTGAAATTACAAGGTAAATACCATCAAACACATAGATTAACTAGCGGAGGATTATTTTAGCTTAACTGATGATCTTGAGTTCAAGTCCTAAATATGCAACTGCGTTAAAATAAAATCATAAAAGTGATTGGTAGCTAACCGTGGAAATAGACTAACAAAATCTTGTCCAACGACCAAACCGAGATTTAATTTTAAAATTGTAGCCTTTGTAGAGTTCGCATTTAATTTTGGCAAAATGATTCATCTGCTGCTGGCGCTTTTCTACACGTACCAAAATTACCAAACAAAAACTAGTCTAACGACTGACTTTTTAAGCTAATTAAAGCATAATTAAAGGTCAGGTTGTGTCAAAAAGGTAACCACACAATCTCTAAGAAGACGTTAACATCACCTACTGGGTAAATTATCAAATCAATTCCTAAAATTATTATTACTTGTCAATTTAGGTTCTAAAATTATTAAAAAATAATTATTGAAAATTGACAACCATTATTTCTATCCATGATATTAAGAGTCAATGAATTTGATCTTTACTCAACAATTATTAGTTATTTTAGGTCATGTTTGAAGTAGTTTTTAGTCTTAAGTTTTTAAAATTTTTAAAAAAAAAAAAAAACTAGTTTTTGCTTTTTATTTTTTATTTTTTTTTGTTTTCAGTTTTAAAAACTTGTTGTCAATATTAAAATTTTTCTTTCAAAAATTCACTAAAAAAATGTGAAGCTCTTCACATGAGACTATAATGAGAGAATATGAAGTGAGAGCATAATAGAACATAAAAAAAAAAAAAAAAACTAAGTTGTTTACATGCTTTTGTTGGCTAAACTAGAACCATGACATGATTGAATCAAGTTAAAAATGTTAAGATTTAATTTGTACTCAAAATTTAAAGTCTAAGCTTGACATTTCATCAGGCAAATGTGAGTTTAGACCAGTTGCAAACTCAACGTGGATCGTAGGCTATAGCAAGTCAAGCCAAAAGCCCAAATTCAATTTAAGCTTTTAAAATGAAACCCAAGCCTGATGAAAGCCCAATCTGTATGAGCTTTTTGAAGGCTAAGCCTAGATTGGGTTATGATTGAATATGGCTAAAAAGGCTCAAATTTAATTTGTGTTCAAAATTTAAAGTTCAAGCCCTATATTTTGTTAGGTGAGTTCAGGTCGAGGAGGTCACAAACTCGATGTAAGTCATGAGCTATATATAACGGGTCAGGCCAAAAAGCCTAGATTCAATTTAGCCTTCTAAAATGAGGCTTAAGCCTACTTTATACGGGTTTTTTGTTGGCTAGGCCCAAATCTTGCTAAAAAGGCTCAAATTTAATTCATTCTTAAAATTTAAAGCCCAAACCCAATATTTCATCAAGCAAGTTCAAGTCAAGTTAGTTATATGCTCAATGCGAGTCATGGGCTATAACAGGTTAGGCCAAAAAGAAAAAATAAATTCATTTTAGGCTTTTGAAATAAGGCTTAAGCATGGTGAAAGCCTGGTTTGTAAGGGATTTTTGCGGGTTAAGCCTAGATCGGGCCATGATTGGATTAGGCTAAAAGGCTCATATTTAATTTGTGCTCAAGATTTAAAACTCAAGCCCTTCGAGCAAGTTTAGATTGGGTCAGTTGCATACTATAACGGATCAGACAAAAGTGTCTAGATTTAATTTAGGCTTCTAAAATGAGGCCCAAGCTCCATAAAAGTCTAGTTAGTACATAATTTTGCAGGCTAAGCTTAATGCATGATCGAATTTTGCTAAAAATAAAGGGTCAAATTTAATTCAAGATCAAAATTTAAAGCTCAATCCCTATATTTCACCAGGAGGTTTTAGGACGGTCCATTTTTGGCCTATTTTTTCACCTCTAGCAAAGCTTGAACGGGAAATAGAGAAGATTGGGCCAGAAGTGGGGAAAGGTGGAGGGGAAAGTACCGAAAAGGACAGGACAACTTCTAAAAACTTAAAACTAGAATTAGAAAACCACTTTTTCTATTTCTAAAAGTGAGTTAAAATGGTTTTAAAATCATTTCAACACCCTTTAATCCAAACATGTTTTGTTTCCAAATTTAAATTTGAAAACCAAAAATAGAAAACTTACACCCACCCCCCAACAAGGCCTTAATTTTTAACATTGGTGCTATAAGTCAATTTGGTTTCAAACATCAGACTCTAAAATTAAAATTGGTCAATGGTTGTTGTACTCTTTTAGGTTAGAACCATCCTTATGACCTAAGCACCCCCTTTTAGAATTAGATTGTTCAAGACTAAGCAATTTTACTCAAAGTGAACTTCAATCAATTTATTATTATGGCTTACGAACTTAGATTTATGTCAATTATATTTAACCTCATTATCGCTTTAAACTTGAGGCAAGGGTTGTGTACCCTCTTGGGTTCGAGTCAACTTTTTGGCTTAATACTTGTTGGGCCTTGACAAAAGTTAGGAGCCCAAGCACTAAACTAATCCCCTGGCCAGGACTCATAATGGACCCCCTTCAAGCCATTACATAAGGTGAGAATCCATATTGTCTTAACCAAACGTTAGGGAATTCAACGAATACCCCTACCAAAGTTTTAAGCCCCTAATACTCCACTCAGTGGCTTGATGCAAGGCATTACCATCCATGTATACCAGGACTACAACGATGACATGTAGTACATACTTATTAGGATCATTCCCCAAGGCTTGACCATGACTAGAATAGTTGTCAAATTCAAGAACCACGTTTACTAATGGTATCATCTTCAAGACCTATAAATTGACTTATAGTTGTTAAATCGAGGAACTAAATTAATTAACCATTACTTATAATTTTAAGAACTTAGTGTATTATAATATTTACCACTTATTGATGGTGGAAATTATTTTGATCTTGTGGATTTCCTATTTAAGTTAGACTCGAAGTTTTGGTATGTCTTTCCATTTTTTATTTTAATAAATAAATGTGCCTCTTGGGGACTTTTTAGAATCAAAAAACCAATTGTGGGTTCTTTTAGGTCAAATCAACAGTGTTTAACTTTCAATTGAATGACATGTAGTTGAATCAAAATCTTAATTTAGTAATTTGATTAAGATCTTGATGCGTAACCAATCATCTAGATTCAATTTAATAAAATTCATTTTAATTATAATCATGGCTTTATATCTTTGAACAAGTGTGGAAATTATATATAAATCATATGATTTTATACTGTAAATCAAATTTTAATTTGATTTAGTTAATGGTGCAATTTTTTTCTTCTTTTTTTTGCGAAGCAAAAGGAATTTATTAAGAAAGCCTTGACTTCAAGCATAAGATGTGCCCCAAGGTAGGCATGAACAAAAGTACAAAAATGAATAATGCTGCCCAAAAGAAGCTATAAGCCCATCTAATTCGTAATGTCTGGGTAGCCCCACCCCCGCATACACCAAAAAGTAGTTAAGTAAAAACTGCTCGTATAGGTAGCTTCTCAAATAGAGGTATTATATAATTGATCCTAAAGTTGCCATCCTCTATTAACTACCACATATATGGTCCTTTACTACTATATGAATCCTGAGATGCTAGCCGATGTAATGGCTCTTAAGCTCAAGCTTGGCACCACCCATCTAGACCCCTGCACAAGTAGTATTCTCCTTGCCCCTATTTGTTTAAGATGATTCCATGCTCTACATGTGACAGTATTTCCTTATAAAAACTCCCATCCCATTCTCATTATACCAATATCCAACATAGCATATTTTGCACCACAGATACCCTGTGACATGTAACACCCTAAGTGGTGTTACCTTAAGCTTTACATTTTAACAATCAGAGTGTGGATAATAACTACATACATATAACAATATCACAATATGTGATGCCATTACTCAAGAAACTTGTTGTTCAAAGTCTTACATACTTCTCAAGTAACATAATCACATACATCATAAAAAGGGGATCCTCTTACTCAAGGGAGCACTATACAAAAGATTTCATTTTCATATCATCGTCTTTCAAAAGGAATAAACTTTATCCTATCAATACATTAATAACAAAACATGATGTCCTTTATGCTGCTCAATCTTCCCTTTATACCTGTCAATCTGGAACACACACAATAACGTAATGAGACAATTTCTCAGTAAGTGTTAAAAACATGTAATACCGTATATGAATCTCATGAATGCATCAATCACAATAAATATAAAATACTCATCCTCAAAACATAAGCCTTTCATAACATTCATTTATATGCTTAATTTTATCTTTACTCTTTTCTGTTCTGTGACAAAGTAGTGAGCTCAAACTTTTAAAAAGCGTCCCCCTTGTTCTTATACCATGACCTCTTACTTATATACCCTTTCGGTCTAAGGGGTTTAGCCACTAGCCTTTGGGGAATGGAAAGTGGCGGAACCCGCCCATTCACCTAAAGAAGGCACTTGAGTCTTATGCATGCCTTTCTTTTATTAGAACATGGATATCACTAGTTCTAAGACTTTTCTTAGTCTATTAGCCTTTGTAAGAATCTTATACACACATCCTATGAGAGAGATTGATCTATAGTCGCTCACCTTTTGAGGGCTTTCTTTCTTTGGGACTAGAGCAATAAAAGTACAATTCAACCTTCTAACCATCTTTCCATCGGCATGAAACTCCCCTAGAGAGGATATGAAATTGGCCTTAACCTCTACCCAAAAATCCGTTATGAATGTGAAGCTTACGCCATCATGCCTTCACTCACATCTACAAATATTCTCTTAAAGCTGAAGTCTTGCATAGTAACTAGGGGCCCTTATTTTTTCTCAAAATGCCTACTAAAGTATTTTGCTAACCCAGATTTCAACTACTCAACACCCTGAATTCTAGTACCCTCCACTTACACACTCAAAAGTTTATTACCCCTTCTCCTCTTCTGAATACATCGATGAAAAAACTTTGAATTAGCATCTCCCTCTTTCAGCCACAATTGACGTGATTTTTGTCAAAGCTGGCTACATCTCATGTTTGACAAACTAAAGATTCGGGCAGCACACTCCCTTCGTGAAGACAACTCCTGCATACTTAACCCACCCCCCTCACATTTCAAATCCCACTGCATAAGTTCTTCCTTTGCCTCCCTGATCCTTTTCTCAAGATTTCCTACATGCATGACTCTTGCTCCACTCTTTAAGCTTCCGCTTGATACTTTTGAACTTTTCCTTCAGCACATACAATTTCTACCCTTGTATTTCCATGGCTTTCCACTGGTATTTAACAAAGGTCGTATAGCCTTCCACCTCCCTCTAACATGTCATCATACGGTGTAACTTAACTTGAAGTAAATTGAAGTTTCAAGAGAAACTTGATTGCAAAATGCCAAAGTAAATAGAAATGCAAGTTAAGTTCGAATGTAATGCAAAGAAACAATTAAATTGCAGAAATTTAAATAAACTTTAAATGTGAAAGCATGAATTTAAAGAAAAAAACATTTAAATTGAAATTTATAAATATACAAAGTTAAAAGTAAAAAAACTAGAATTGTAAAAAATGCAGAAACTAAAGTGCTTAAAAAGGTAAATGTGTAACGAAGTAAATTCAAAATGCAAGGCAAAAATAAACTTCGCAAGAATATGAATAACTTAAAAATGTATAATGAAGGAATAAGAAGAAAATAGTGTAATAAGTGGTCAAAAAGTAAATTGAAAGCGAGGATTTTGCAATTAATTAAAATAGAAAGCAAATAAAATGCTTGAAATGTAAAACAAAGATAAAAAGAAAAGAAGAAAGGAGTAGAAGAAGTGCAATAATTTCAAATAACTTGAAATGAAAAGATTTGGAAAGTAAATCAAAACAAGAAGCAAATACCATAAACATAAATATTTTAATTTAAATGTGGCTAGAAGCATACACGTAACTCTTGAAACCAATAGCCATTTCAATGTGTGGGCCGTGTTAGGTACTATAGAGTGTTTGTGTAATGTGTTTTAATAATGAAAATGATTTACAAAAGCTCTAATCTATAGATTTCTGACTCTAACGATCAAGAAATCTGATACAAACACATGTCAAAGTGCCTAAAATTGACTAATTAAAATTTTGACTTTTATCTCGATCTAAGGGGCACTTGATTATTGTTGTTAATATGTCTTCTCAATTAGAATTCTCAAACCCTTATCTTGAATTTTCCTTCTACTTGACACGTAGTCAAATTTCTTCATCATTCTTGGCTTCTGTGGTTTCAAGTTTGATCTCAAATTAATCCTTTCTTGAAATTATCACCATTCTTTCAATAAGACTTGAATAAATTCCAGACTCTATATCATGGCCTGTCAAGAAATCAAAATTTAGTCAATCTCAGAGTAATGCTAATTCCAAACTTAGAAAAATTTTGAGTTTACACCAACATCATCATAATATCTGGTCTTTGTTATTAACAATTTAACGTAATGATGTAAAAAAGGATATATATCGATCTCAACAAGGAGCATGTTTTGAGGAAGAAAATGGAGATTAAAAACGAGAAAGTGTAAGAGCAGTAACTATAAATGGCATTTGGAGCTGTCTTTGGAGACAATTTGATCTTAATTGAGATTAACACTTTTTATTACAAAATTAATACGTGAAGAAAAAAACCCCTCTTTATTAGTCCTCGGGATTATCCGGTACGTTGATTTTTTTATTTATTTTTTATATATTTTCCGGTGCGTTGAGTTTTAAAACACAAATGACAGCGACAAATTTATAAATTGAATATGGAATGATTAGATATATGTTTTCGGTATGTATAGGCCTGCATTAAATACTTGAGCTGATGATTATTAACCTGTACCATTACATGCTAGGTTATGAACAAGAGTCGGTGTTTCTAAACTTATATGTGCTAATTAAAAATTTCTTGCCCGTTTATTTTTATTCCCATCTATTAACCTAGTAATATAATAAAATGTTCTCTATTATTAGAAGAATAATGTTCACGCGATGTTCTTTTTATCGAGTTAAAGGACAATTTCTTTTTAGAAAAAAATAATGATGAGAACAAGATAAAAAGAGACAAGATTTAACGAAATAGGGGAAAAGGAGATATATATAAGGATTCTTGCATCGGATTTTGTTGTGTGTGTGTCAGCTCATCAGCTTATAAGTAGGAGTATTCATAAACTGATCCAATCTAATGACAACCGAAAAAACCGATCAAAAAAACCAAAAACCGAAAAAATCAAAAATTGAAAAAACCGAAATTTTTTATTGGATTGGATCGGATTTTGGATTTGATTTTGAAAACCGATCCAATCCAATCCAAACTGAACTTATACATGCATATATATTTTCACTTGTAATTTCCTAATATCACTCATGTTTATGTTTTTATTTCTTATATATTTTTAAAATTATCACATAAATTATACTTGTTTATAAAAAATATATTTATTTAAAGATAGTTTTTTAGTAACTATTTAAGTAAAGATACATAAACATAATCATCAAGTTGTATAAATTTATTTTTAATAATATATATGTGAAGAGTTATACTAGTATTAGTTAAATAATGACTCATTAATGAAATATTTGATATTTTAAATTATTTTTTAATATATTTATTATATATCATATTATTTATTTAATACTTTTTTTTAAAAAAATAATAGTATGATTAAAATCAAAACCGATCCAATCCAAACTGTTTTAAATTGGATCGGATTGGATTGAATTTAAATTTTAAACCAAACTGATTGGATGATGAATTAACAAAACCGAAATGATTGAATCGGATGGTTTTTCTCTTCAAAACCGATCCAATTCAATCCGCGAACACCGCTACTTATAAGTGTTCTGTCCAGCTTGGTCAAGAGGACTATGCATGTTAGTCAGAACAATTTATTTTGGAAGCCATGTACTCAAAATCTCTCTTAATAGCATGTTTGGATCTGCTGTGAAGATCCACGTTCTCTTGTAATTTCACGTCAAATTGCTCAATAAAACGTCAATAACTGGACAATGCAGTACCAAACATGCGGTAAATATATATATGATCTCACTCAGTTATCTGAAGTAGCTAGAACGTGAATGCATGTAAATTTTCTCCATCCAACCCACCACTTTTTAACGTTTTTGTTCACTTACTTCTTACGGTAATTTACCTTCTAGCTTTTTTAACCCATCTTATTAACTTATATCTCCGAAGTAATTCAATGTTAGTCATTAATTCTAAAGCTACCCAGAGTTGAAAATAAGAACTTTCGCTGTCCCTCACTTTATGAGTACATGGGGCTAAGCCATTTATTTAAATAATTGCAAACTGCCGCCTTTGAGGAAAAAGAGTGTATATATATAGAGTTTAATAAATATATACTAAAAATATTTACATCAATCAATAATTATGCTATGTATGACTTTTAGGGGGTGTTTGATAAGGGGATTCTTTTAAGTTTTCTGAGAATCTTAAGTTGGAAATGTTAAATTCCTATGCTTAGTATAAGAATTCTAAAAATTATTTCAAGAAATCTAACATTCCTAGGAATTGTTTTTTAATTAAGTTTTTTTACTAAAACTTTCTTATGGGAGAGGGTGGGAATCTAAGATTTTTATGAAGGAAAAAAGTTTGTTTATAATTATGTCTATCATTTCGAGAAATATTTTAAATATATCAAACATATTTCTGACATTTTCAAAAAACATGATTCTCAAAAAATATAATTTCCAGGAAACATGATTTCTAGGGATGAAAAAAGATTTCGTATGCCAAATGCTCCCTTAAGATAGTTACCACAAAAATTCAACACTTATTATACATATTAATTTTTGATTCACTACTACAGAAAATACTTTTTAAAGCATGAATTTAACTCAGTTCAAAATGAACCTGTTTAGAATAAGAACACGGTGACATTTTTGAAATTTGATCAAACTTTTTAACTCGGTTCAGGTTCAACCAGTTTAAAAACAATATTTTGAATTAAAAATAGATAATACGGGCCACTTTTTAAATCGGTTCCAACTGAACCAATTTAAAAAGAGACCTTGTAAATCGATTCCAGCTGATCGATTTAAAAAATTGACTTTTTAAATCGGTTTCCAACTGAACTAATTTAAAAAGTGACTTCTTATACATTTTACGCGCATGTGCACTTTCATTTTTGCCAGTTACCTGAAATCCTCCTTCCTCTCCCATATCCCTTAGCCATTTTTGAAGCACCTCCACTATATTTTACCCCATTTTTGAAGCACCTCCACTGTTTTCTACCTCATTCAAAGCTTCTCGCGCAAAGAACCTCCATTGTTTGAAACTCGTCCTTCCTCATCCATATCCCTCGCCTTGTTTGTAGCTTTCAAACTCTCTCCAAGCTCATAACTTGCACAAGAAGGTTGTCATTGTCGTTGTTGGAGCTTGCGCACTCATGGAAGTGGAAGCTAACTTCATGTACTCTGTGAGTAGCTCGAAGCACACTCATGAGTTAGTGATTTTTGATTTGATTCATTATTGTTGTTCGAAGCTCGTCCTTCCTCATCCATATCCCTTGCCGTATTTATAGCTCTCAAACTCTTTCCAAGCTCGTAACTCGTGTAAGAAGGCTATCATTGCCGTTGTTGGAGCTCACAAAGGGGAAGCTAACTTCGTATACTATGTGAGCAGCTCGAAGCACACTCATGGGTTAGTAATTTTTAATTTGGTTCATTATGGTCTATTTTGGATTGTATCTATTGTATTTTTTTGACAATGTGATTCTGTCCTTAGAACAAGTGTATGGACATGGTTATTAATTTTTATGTTAATTTAAAATTACACTTTTTAAATTGGTTGTAACTACAACTGATTTAAAAAGTGTTTTCCGCAGTAGTGATTAGTTGATGTGTGTGTGTGTGTTTTCCGCAGTAGTGATTAGTTGGTGTGTGTGTGTGTGTGTGTGTGTGTGTAGTTGGTGTGTGTGTGTGTGTGTGTGTGTGTGTGTGTGTGTGTGTGTGTGTGTGTGTGTGTGTGTGTAGTTGGTGTGTGTGTGCTTGCTAACGTACACCCACTTGTTTTTTAGTTAAAATACGTTAACAACATACACTATAGGTGTATTTTAAGATAATTCTTAGTTATAACCTGCTAACGTACTCCAACCAAAAAATAAGTTAGCAAACCCCATAAGCATTTACTAATATACACCCACTTGTTTTTAGTTGAAGTATGTTATCAAGCTACACTATTAGTGTATTTTAAGATAACCTTTAGCTATAACTTGCTAACATACTTCAACTATAAATAAGTGTGTATACGTTAGCAAATCTCTCTCTATATATATAAGCTAATAATTATTTCGATTTTAAGGAAGTAGATTGATGCTTCATTCATAGTGCCAAATATAGGACTATAGGTCCAAAACCGGGGACAAATGTTTGGGGAGGCTTGGCGTCCTCCCCTTATTTCTAGGTGCCTTCCCACAGGGATGGCGCATTTTGCCCTACATACATAGTACATATTCACCCAACATGCTTGAATCTTTAATTTCAACGTTTCCTTTTTCTATTTTTTAAGATATTTTTAAAATTTTAGTTTCTATCCTCTTCAAGTTAATTTTAATTTATTTTTAATTAAGAGTTTACATGTGATAGTCCAAATAAAAAGGATTAGGATCGTTTAAGCAAGTGGTTTCTGGTTTAATCTCAAAGTTTCATGAGTAGGGAAAAGAATATATTATTGGAAAAAATATTTGCTTTAGTACTTAACAGTATTTAAGAGAGAGAGAAAAAAAAAAAAGGCTACACATTAAAAGTGTAAAACAATTTTACACTATCATTTAATTAGAAACTATATATATGGTAAGTTTATTGAATTTTATAATAACTATTTTAAAAGTCACACCAACGATGATTTCTGATTAACTGACAGTGTAAAAAATTTTACACTGACAGTACATAATCATTAAACTAAAAAAAAATGTCTCACCCACGTATTGGAGAAGAGGAATTTTCTAAGAAACCAAAGTAAAATTGAATTTTCACAGTTTTCATATATTTTTTTTTAAAATTTTGTAGGTACTGATTGAGAAAAGTCCAAAATGTTCATTTAAATATTTTTTTATTCTATCTGGTACCCTCTCTATTTAACCATTTTGTATTTAACCTGAAAAAAGTTTGCATGTGAGAGAGGTGAGGTGATGTTGAGTCCGTGCAATACACAAACTGTTGATTGACTGCAGTCCACCATCACATTCATTGTCTGAACTGAAATTATCTGCCCCTCCAATATAAACTGTTTCCAAAAGGAGAGAAAAATGGCCAAAGATTGTTAAGAATTGCAATCTTCTTATCTAATTGGTCCCTCATACACGGCTGATATTTGAAAACTTTAGTGACAAATACAAGACACCCAATAAAGGGAGGCATACCACTTTGCAGCCCATAGCAAGTTCCCCAATAGTTATTTTGAGAAAACTCAATTGATGAGTAGTCTGACATTGATGTTTCTTGTTTTTTTACCAAAGTCAATTGCTAGTTTTCCAATAGAACTAACACGTGTGCAAGTTATTGACAAATAGCTCTCTCTCTCTCCCCCTTTAAATGGTTGATGCAACCTAATCATTTTGTTTTTATTTTCTCCTTTCCCCCGTGTTTCTTGTAATTAAATATTTCTTTTAAAAAAATAAATCTACAAACTTTTTTTTCTAATAATTCCATATCTTTTTCTGATAAAAAGCATTGACCTACTTTTCCTAATCACCACCTGGCCTTTTAAGGACTTGTTTCCCAGCCTTTTCTCACCTTGTTTGTGTCTGTGTATGAAACAAAATCTTTCCTCCTCTCAACCCACCACTTAGATCAAGACAATCAAAAGGCATGTTTGGACAACCCGAGACAGGTAAATATTAGCAAATAAACATCAATTTTGTTGCTCTCTAAGAATCAATTTACTCATGAGCTGAAATTAGTATCAGAGATTTTCACCATGTTTTTGGCATGTTCTGGTGCTGGGGGTATGATGCTCTAAAGCAGCCAAAATATGCATTATTATTTGTCTACAGACTCAGGGTTTTAACATGCAGTTTTGTGTTTTTCCCAAAGATAGATTAGATGAGATAACAAAGGTCAGAGTAGAGGGAGAAGCATCTTCTCAAATGGGAAGGAAGCATTTCTATGGTCCAACTTCTGGGACAACCTTAAACACAGTAACCCCTTGTGCTGCATGCAAGCTTTTGAGAAGAAGGTGTGCTGAAGAATGTCCTTTCTCTCCTTATTTTTCACCACATGAGCCTCAAAAGTTTGCAGCCGTTCACAAAGTGTTTGGTGCAAGCAATGTCTCTAAGATGCTAATGGTCAGTCCCTAACTAGCTCCACACATCAAATTAGTTACTTTTTTTTTCCTCTTCAATTTGATTCACTACACTTGTTGTAGTAAAATTTGATTTGTTTTCAAATTTTATGTATATGTATAGGAGGTACCAGAGGGCCAAAGAGCTGATGCAGCAAGTAGCCTGGTTTATGAAGCTAACTTGAGGCTAAGAGATCCTGTGTATGGATGCATGGGTGCAATATCAGCTTTGCAGCAGCAAGTTCAATCATTACAAGCAGAACTAAATGCAATAAGGGCAGAGATACTAAAATACAAATACAGTGAGGCTGCAAGTCTCATTTCTTCTCATCATGCTGCTTTAGTTTCTTCTGCTGATGCAATATCAGCAGCAATTCCTGCAGGCTCACAAGGTCTTTCTCAACCTCATCCTCCTCCTCCACCACCAAAACCATTACCTTCTCCTCCACCAAAACCTCTACCTTCTCCTTCTGTTATCCTTTCATCCTTGTCTTCATCTTCAACTACTTCTGTGTACACTCCTCCTAAAAGCTCTATGAATCTTGGATCCATTTCCAGCACTGAAAATGTCCCATACTTTGTTTAGATCCATTTGTTTACTATTCATTTGCTGTAGGAATAATTAATCATGCTTTTCTCAACAGAGTAGAATGTAACACTTGGTCATCTAGAGCTTATGGGAAAGGGAAACCCCATTACATATTCATATGCTTTTAGTGGTATTTTCTATTTTTAAGATGTGCCTTTTCACAAACATTATTATTATGATTTTTTTTTTTATATACAACTTCTTTTTATGCTTGATATGTCTAAGAGTAATGCATTCTAAGTGTAGGAACAACTAGCATAGGTATCAATTTTACCAGGTAACCAGATTGCAAGTTTCATGGCTTGTAAAACTATGTTTCCTTTTGAGATAGTATTAATCGTAGGAGTTTTTTTTTTTTTAATTTTTTGGTTACATAATCTTAGGAGGTTCAAACTGATGTAAAGATTAAAACAAAAAATGGAGAAAATTAAAGTGAATAAATTAAGTCAACTGGAAAGTCTAGATGTTGGTAAAAGGAGAAAGCAAAACCATAAAGAACAGTGTGAGAAACGCATGCTCTGAGAACTATATGATTTTATTATAGAATTGGCGCTGAAGATCACATGAAGAGATGAAGTGTAGTCTTGAACAATTGGCCATTGCACGTGGGGGAATATCTCCATTTGACTGAAGCTTAAATAACCCACTCACGAGTCTGTGCCAGCTGCAGATCATTTAAAGGATGTGAAAGATTTAACTTCTTAAAAGCGAGACAAGGTACGGTGGCTGTGTTATAGTTCCTGTTCCCATGTGAAGTTAAACGTCATACAGATATATATAGATCTAAGTACATATATTAAACTCTTTTCTCATATTAATTAGATTCTCAAACCTGATCACTCTTTGTATGAAAAATAAAAATAAAAATCAGTCACTCCACCTATATAATTAAAAAAGAAAATATAATTTTTTATTTTTTTTTTTGTTCTTTGTTGAATTAAATGCTTGTGGAAATGGTAGCTAGACTGTGATATAAACAACCAAATTATAATTACCACTGAGGGCATAGATTAGTTAACTGGAATTAATTGTAATAGCTTAACAAGTCACTCAAAATATATATAGTTATGCAATACCGTCCCAACTCCACTCATTAGTTTGATATCTAATATATATTGGTGGTCGACCTAGACTAAAGAAAAAGGAAAAGGCATATTGTGATAACAAAATGATATACATAAATTTTTCTGCCAAAATTTGTGATATTTAGGTAGTGGTATTGGAATCTTATGTTATCACCAAAAGGTTAGGTAGAATAATAGAAGAATAGAAAGATTGATTATCTGTTGGCGGTAATACTAGTTGTTAGCACGTAGTGTATTCTAGAATAAAATAGTTCTTCAATAACGAGCTTCATTTAGTAGCCAAAAGAGACAATTAAGCAGCTCTTGGCTCCAGCCAAACTTACACCCATGACATCAACTAACTCAAGCAATGAGAATGCTTGAATCAATAGTTTGTGTGTAACCTATTAAGATTGATTTAGTGGTGAAAGATTTGAGTAATTTGTACAAGATATTAAGTTCAAAACTCATTGCTGTCATTGTAAACAAATAAATAAATAACTTGTATGTATAACCAAGCTTAGGAGAACCTCCTTTATCTTTGAACAACAAAGAATAAAAGGAAAAAAGAATGGTGGAATCGTTTGCTTGCATTGTAATTAAAGTGTTCTATGTAAGTAAAGGTATGCAATCTAAGTCAATCATTCTACCAACAAAATCCGGTAGCCTATGAAGCATTCGATTCCTTTGACGTGTGAAACTCAACCTGAGCTAGTGTGAAAGATAGGCCTAGAAATTAAATAAGTATAAAAGATAATTGATACACATGTATAGAATGCTCCATTTGTATTTTTTATTCCCTCCTCCATCTCCGTTTTAATTTTGTGTGGTAGTTTAGACGAAAGATACGTTTAGATTATGACACAGATCGAACTTGGTTTTGTCACCGTTGCTTGAAATATTCGCATCTTTGGCTCAACATGGCCATTAGTGATTGTTCAATTTACTATTACTTAAAAGCTCACTTAATATTCAAAACTTCAGCAACTTCATCATCTTTCCATCAAAGTATATTGTCTTTCATGTCAAACACCCCATCAAGAAGGCACAAGAGCTTTGATTTTCTTTATTTAGTTTTTTTGAGAAGAGAAAGCAACAAATAGTTTTATAACACGTAATTCAAGCTAGTTGGGCGACTTGATGTAAATCATGTCATATTTTAAGTAATAATATTGATAAAAAAAATATTATCAAACTGATATCGCATTTATGTGGGGTTGACAACTTCTAATATGATATTAAATGTCAGAAAAGATAAATTATGTGCTTGCGAGGATTCCGAGATACATTTACATTAATGATAGGTCTTTGGATCTACATATATCAATATATGTGATTTAAAAGTCAAAGATACATATCTAATAAAGCATTCACATGGACATATCTATGTATGCCTAATTACCTATTAGTCGTGCTGTGTCACAGTAGTTAATCAGAGAGGTCCTTCTCAGTGAGAGGGACAGCTCAAAACTCGCATTGTATTAATGAGTCCTCACATGGAATCATCAACTAGGTCTGGTATCGTATAACCTAAAGGACGAGACCCTTAGAATGGGTCAAATTCCTCCCTTTGGTTCATTTTTATGCTAAAATTGGGTAGATTGGATTTAAAATAGTCCCTCAAGCATATTAAACAGGATTCGATTCTTGTTTGTGTCTCAAAAAAAAAAAAAAAAACTTAGAAAAGTAAAATCCATTTGATTGATCTCTATATATCGAAAGAAATTAGTCTCTGCAATATTGAAAGATATTTCTAGTGTACAACAAAAAAGATTAATTGGATTTAAAAAAAATTGAGTCACTTAAATATTTAATTTTAGTTAAGATAATTTAACTCTCAAATTACTCATGAGATGATAACCTATTGACACTAAAAATAAGGTTTTGTATTAATTGAAAAGTGTTAAATGTTGTAGTTTCTTTGTTGGTATAGATATTATAAGTTTATATTATAATATGATGCATTATATACTAATAACATAATGTGAAAAAATAGATTATGCACTAACAGTGTACAAAGACGTTTTACACTGTCATCCAATCATGAACCACTATGTATGGTAAGTTTGTTAATTCTTATAATAATTATCTTAAAAGTCATAATAACGATGATTTGTGATTGGTGACAATGCAAAACTTTTTACACTGACAGTGCATAGCCATTAAACTCATATAATATAATGATGGTATATATTAATTTTATATATTAACAAAATTAT
The DNA here is from genome assembly GCA_004329165.1 of Spatholobus suberectus. Taxonomy (NCBI): domain Eukaryota; kingdom Viridiplantae; phylum Streptophyta; class Magnoliopsida; order Fabales; family Fabaceae; genus Spatholobus; species Spatholobus suberectus. The sequence continues at coordinate 64,068,495 of CM014734.1, read as the reverse complement.
TTGTTAGTATAATGTATATTATTACTACATATTTGTAATGTTTATACTAAAAAATTAATTTCCATTAGATAAAAAGTAGTTTTACCAATGAAAACAATCCAACACTCACCTATTAATGTGTGTTGCGAACTAAAATCTGGAAAGATTTTCAAAGATGTTAATTACAAGGATTTATCCACTTTTAAGGGATAAGATCACCTATTATCTTTACTTTTCCACTTAACGGATGACTTTACTAATTATAGAATATCCTAGTTTCTTTATTTGTCAAAGGACTTCACTTTATATATGGGCAATCCCCGCCCCCCAATTAGGATCAAATCACTCAATGTTTCTTTCTCTCTCTCTCTCGCTCTCTCACCCACACACACACACACACTCACACACAAAAACATACACACCTACAACTCTTTTGTCAACTTAAACATTAGATTGTCTTTCTAGGTACTCCTTATTTACATTGTTGACAATGACCAAGATTGTCAAAAATATTAAGCATGGCTTTGGACTTAATCCCCAACATTAAGATTTTAGTAACAACATCAGTGTTGTCTATGAGAAGAAGGTAAAACTTTTCCACTCTAACATGGTTAGCACACACAAAATTGTCACACCCAAAGTAACTAATAATCAAGATTAAAATTTAATTATTCAAGAAGAGTGAGAAGAAGAATGAGAAGGCACCTAAGAAAAAGATAAAGTTGAGGCCAAATAGTTAATAACACAAGAAATGAAGAAACTACTCACTAAGCAAGCCTAGTTCACCTAACAAATGCAAAAAGAATAGGAAAGCAGGAAAAAATATTGAGAAAGAAAGAGTGAAGCCCCCGATCTTGAAACAATAGGAACCTCGACAACCTTTTCCCAAGAACTTGTGACATAAGGGTGAACGTAAAACTCTTTGTGCTATTAGATGTCTACATCCTTTCATGAAAAGATTATAAAAGTCCTAATGTCAAAGAACTTATGGTTTCCAACAAGCTTAGAGACCTACAACAGTACCACAGATACTTTTGGTCATATCAATGAATTATTTTCAATGATGGTTTTCTACAAAGAAATGATCTAATAATATGCATGATTTTCCTCTTTAACCTTATGAAAGTGACATGGTAGTGGTTCCTTCACTGTTATGAAACTCCATCAATTCTTGTAACAAGTTAAAACGATAGTTTAAACTGCAATTCACCACCAATGAGGAACACTCCAAGTTTTTTCATTGCCTTGTGAAAACTTGCCAAGGTATTCCTTTGGGGATTTCTGTTCAGGTTAAGCTCCTTTTGAGATAAAGTTTTAATGATAACAACCTATTAAAAAGCAAATTCTATGTGTTATGAACTTATGGTATTAATGGTTTGTATTAAGAATGTATTTAAAGAATAGGGCAACTCAATTTCTAGTAGAACACATCATTAAAAGCATTAATCAAGTTCAAGAAGCATCTTTACAAAGTATGCAAGTGCCCATAAGCACAAAATGTTAAAGTCTACACTCTCCAAAAGCATAATATTAGAAAGCACAACTTCAAAAGCATGTAATTTGTACATGTTTTTAAAATATCAAAGTGCAACATCAAAAGTTGTATGTGATAAAAAAATAATATCAGAAGATGGATCTAAGCAAAAGATTATTAAAAGGTAGCAATGTCAGAAGCAACATGTGATTATAAGTTATATCAAAAGTTGCAATCTAAACAAGGACTTTAGAAGTAACATCATCATTGTTCTCAAAGTAACACAATGTTGTATTAGAAGAAGCATGCTCAAAATTGTGTTCAAAAATGTTCCAAAAGGAAAAAATCAATTTGCATGACTTGTAATAGTGTAAATAAAGCAAAGGAAATAAAGGAAGACTAATTAGAATTAATTGCAACCTCCAAAAGCAAAATGTAAGCATTTTATAGAATATCAATTTTTCATAAGTAAGAATCCTAAAAGACATTAAAAGTTATCAAAATAATCCATGAAGAAAATCCCACATCTCAACCATTTAAATATCCTTGAATCTCATTCAAGAAGAAAGAATTTTCAAAAGGAAGGATTTAAAGCAATCAGAAGAAAAGATTTTAGAAGTATAAGTAGTCAAAAGATAGTAAAAAATATAGCACAAAGAAAGTGGCATGTCATGTAGCTTCTAAACAAGTTTATATTATGATGAATATATTTACTTTAAGCATTTATGTTATGTGCAACATTTTCCTATTTAACAAAAACAAAACTTACATGTGTTTTGCTGAATATTAAATGTAATATTTTCCACAAATTATTTACTTATTTGTGTTTGAAAGTTGGTTTAGTTAATGTAATGTCACGAGGCATTACACATACGAATCAAGGGATTCAATTCAAAGATACCTTTCACATATTATGGACAAGAAACATCATTTTGGCTCAATGAGAGCTTTATAAGTAAGCTTAACGTATAAAAGGTTTATATTATGATGAATATATTTACTTTAAGCATTTATGTTATGTGCAACATTTTCCTATTTAACAAAAATAAAACTTACATGTGTTTTGCTGAATATTAAATGTAATATTTTCCACAAATTATATACTTATTTGTGTTTGAAAGTTGGTTTAGTTAATGTAATGTCACGAGGCATTACACATACGAATCAAGGGATTCAATTCAAAGATACCTTTCACATATTATGCACAAGAAACATCATTTTGGCTCAATGAGAGCTTTATAAGTAAGCTTAACGTATAAAAGGTACACATACTCTACTTCTATACATTTCACCATCCCCTGCATATACAGACTTAGATGTCAAAGTCCTTGCAAGAGCTTGACTAAAAGAAGGTCGTCGAAGATTCCAAATTCTACCACAAATATTCCTTACCTTAGGCTAGTGCTGAACATAATAAGTATTTATAATTGACTGACAAGTAAATTACTGGTCAATAACAATTTATATGTTGAACATAAACTTAACAATTCATGTGATATAATTATGCTTTAATTTAAAGAGAAATTCTATAGGTTTTGAAATGAAGAGGCCGAATAATCCTCTTATCCATTACAAATTTGACACATTTCAATGATTTTATTGTAAAATAAAAAAATTAAAATGATGCTTGCAGGATTTGGATAATTGGGTATCAAATGATTTAAAAATGCTTGGTATTTTAGGTATGTAGTTATTGTAAAGCTTGGTATTTTGTTGGAGGACATGTTAATTTATTTTTTTATATTGTGTTTTCATTGATAAATTCTCAACAACATATCTAAAAGATTGGCCATCCTTTTTGTTGTTAGTTTTTGGTGCATTTTGCCTTGTACCAAGAGGTGGTCTAATTAGGCTTTTTATAATATCTTTGTTTTGGAGGGGAATTGGTTTATGTCATGTGTAGGTATTTTCCTATTATTTTCAACTATTAGAGTCCTAGTAGATATATGCTTTCTGAGTTATAGTAAGTACATAAAGTATGAGTCTTGTGTTAGGCACATCTTGTGCTTGATATAAGCATTATATTATTAATGAATCTTTTTGCTTATAATAGAATGATTTAGTATATTGATGTGCAACTGGTTCAATTTTATTTCCTTAGTAACAATTAAGGGTGAAATTTCATGAGATTCTATTTATTTAAGTCAAATGTTGTTAGTCTAAAATGATTCCACAAAGTAGCAGGAATTTATCTGTTTAAGCCATTGTCACTAAGATTCAGAACCTATCAATCTACTTAGATTTATATTTCTCCTAAAAACATAACCCAAAAACTTGTTTCCACTGAGGCCCAGTATTGTTAACAAATAACAATGGGGTGAACCAGTTTTATTAACTTATTAACTTATCAACAAATACCAGGAAGATGCTTGTTACTACACAAAACGTGAAGCCTTACCTTGTGAACAAAGGGAGTAATCATTCTCCCATAAAGCCTTGCCTTACCCAACTATTTAAGAAAGACAATTTGTAATAATAAGTATTGATAAGCCAATAATTTTTCCTTTCTTTCAACACTTAAAAACTCCATTTATTGTTCTACGTAAAAGAAACAAACAAAGCATGTATCCTTGGTCATAATAAAAACAATTTACACCCCAAGGGAATAAAGGAAAACAAAATCTACATTACATTAAAGATCTGAAACATGTAGCACATTGACGTTCAGAATTATAAGTTGAGAGTAATAGAAGTAAAAGACATAAAGATGACAATTGATAAATAGAGATTGCCTATGTAATCGGCAATTTACAACATTAGAGAGCAAAAAGACTCCCTTTAATAGGCTATTTACAACAAAAGAGCCTAAAAATCACTAAGTAACCAATAACCATTAATAGCAAATGTGACACAAACTATGAACAAGTCAACCTTTCACTACTACATATCAACAAGACCCTCATTCCTCTACAAAAGAACATGATTTGTTCTTTGTCGAGACCTAAGAAAAATAACTTTCAATCTCCCAAAAAGATAAAACCATCGAAGTTAGCAAGAAGTCATCTTCAATCAGATTTCTTTGCACTCTTTTGCACCTATAGCAGAAAGCATAAGATTTGAAATTGATTTCAACATGGCAATAACATATATCACAACCTCTCTCTACAAGTCTTTTGAAGACCGATACTCCACCATATGATCCATGTTTGTCCATCACAATGGCCAAAACTAAATAATAAGTGCAATATATTGCATTTTGATTTAGACAACAAAGAAACTTTAGAGAAATTATAAATGCACATGGCAACTTTTTTTCCTTTTCTTTTTATAAAATTCAACTAGATGTCATACCAAATGCTAAAACTCCACAAGTCATCAACAATTTATGAGAAGAAATACCAAGCAGTATAAAATCACTTTTATCAATTAAGGCAACAATTAGTGATTGAGATCAAAGCTTCTATCACTAGAAGTCATTACTCTAAATGCTTGATTTTTCTAATATAACATTTTCCAAGTTAGCTAGTCATACAATTAGTAATCACTTATATAAATAAAATACAATAATACTCATATGATGAACTTGTGGTTGCCTGACATATATGTAATTTTTCCACGTTTCAAATTGAGTTGCCATGTGGTGAGTTGGGGTAGCTTGTTCAGGAAATAAGATGTTATGAATAACAAAAAAAAAAAAACTCTCAATTCATATCAAAATAAATAAATTGTAATTAATATATATTACCATTTCACTAGTCATGTTTGAGCATGGTAGACTTGTATTACCTTGTCCTATGTCTTCTAAGTGATTATCTAGTGAAATTCAAATTAACAAACATGCATGTGAAATCTATACATCCTTTCGAACTATGATAAATCCAATTTGAATACCATGAATTGATGTTTTTATAAATTTGATTTTCATTCAATATTTTCTATTTTACTTGCAATTCAAAACCCCTTTTTCTAACTTTCCTAACAAGATTAGGATCGATAAGTTTGTGTTTACAAGAAGCATGACTTAAGTTGTTCCTTATACTACAAGTTTAAGGGGAAATCTAGTACTTTTGATAGTAGCATGACACTACTATCAAAAGCATACTGCACAACTCATCTTGAAACAATATAAAAATTGCATTGGTGTAGGCCTCTTGGAATTACTTTTCAAAGTTGCAACATGTTATCAATTGATAAGAAGAATTACAAGAGTCAAAATCAGCCTTATTCTCCTTCTCCACCTTACTTTTTAAGGCATTATCATATTGCTCAACAAATTGCCTGAATGAGGTTTTTAAGTTAACATACTCATCAAAAATTGCATTCATACTTTCACTTCTTTAGGTTATAGACATCCTTGCTCAAATTATTAATTTAACATATATTGGTGCCCAACGACCTTGGCTCGAAAATAAGGAGCTTAACCATTCAATTTTTTTTAAGACCATAATCCTTAATCATTTTATGTCAGCCATCAGTAAAATCCTTTAGCTCCATTGAATTATACACAATGGTGTTTAAGATTTCTTTCTTTTATATTAAGTCAACCCACATAATTTCTTGGGCACCTTTTTCATAATATGCCAAAGGCAAAAGCAATGATGAAATTTAGGGAATACCTCTGCCACTATTACTTGGATAGATTGACATTCATTTGTAATTATTGCTTTTGGATCTCTCCCATGCATGCATTCCAACCATAATTTAAACAACCAATACATATGTCTCTATGTCTTCCTTTGGTAGTAAGCCACACCTAAACAAGATGGATTGTCCATGGTGGTTCACTCTGACAAAAGGAGAAATAGGCATATTGTATCTATTAGTCAAATATGTACTATTAAATGATACAACATTCCCAAATGAGTCATAAGCTGCCCTGGATCTACCATTTGCCCAAAAAACATTTCGCAAATGACCTTCATCATCCATATCAATGACAGAAAAAAAAATTCTCCTTTGCATACAAATGAAGTAGTTACAAAGTGCTTCGACATCTCCAACTCTAAGTCTTAAATTACACTGAAATAATTGAACAATAGTGAGTTCCATTTTCCTAGAAAGAGAAATGGTAGTGGGATAATGCTTAATATTCACTAGGAAACCTAAAATCTTGTTAAATTCGAAAGTGGTGGGGTAGGACGCATGTGGACCATGCGATTAAATTGGAAACGATATCATCAATATAATCAAATACCCTAATCTTCTTGACAATGAAATTCTTATGTGTTGACACCAATATAATAATTGAATCAATTGTGTTGGGTTAGTTTATGTGAGAGAGATCAAAGTTCGGCTTGCTCCGATTTCAACTTCAGTGAATAGGTAAGAACTAATGGAGGGGCTTATATGGTAACAAAAAAAAAAATGGAGATATGGCTTTATAAGTGTACCCGTTAACTACAAATGAATAAAATTGGAATCCATCAGCATCAAGTATACAACAAACTTATTATACAACATAATATATAATTAAATAATAAATGGTACTGTAAGAATTTTTATACTATTAATACCTTAATTACATCTTAACTAAATTAGTATTTTAGTTTGTAATTTGTAAAGATAAATATTAATTTTTATATAATCAAAATTTATAAGAAATAAATATTTTTTAATATATAAATTATATTAGAATTAAAATTAAAATTCATAAAAAAATAAGGATCTTTAAATATATAGATTATATTTTCAATTTCTCATAAACAATTTAAATTGTGATATGAATTTATTTTTAATTATTGATAAAAATTTTTAAAAAAATTATTGAAATTCAATTTAGATATAGAAATATGAGATGTTATATTGAAAGGAATAAATGGTTAAGAATATCAAATATAGACTTGGATCCTCTCCAACCAAACTCTCTCCAACCTCTCTATCTCTCTCTGTCTCTCTCTCTTTTATTTCTCCATCATTTGTCTTTTAACTTATTTACATTTAAATCCTCCTTTCGAATTTTAACTTAATTTTCGCTTACGTTAAATTTTGGGAGTACATCACATAATATTGGTCCTTTTCTTAATCTCAACATCTTAGAAAGTCAGTGAAAAAATAATGTAGATTATAATAAGTCCTGAGTTATTTCTTTACACATAATTAATCTATTGTTTTATCTCTTTATGAAACAGTTACAAAATAAACATTTATAATGTATTTATTTAAAATATTTTACCTTTTATTTTGGTGTAAAAAATATTTTATTTAACTAATGAACAAGTTAATATGTTTTATCATGAATTTAAATGCATAGATTATTTTATGGTTTGATGATTTGGAATATGATGAAATTTAACTAGACTATTGTGACTCTATGATTTAGATGTTGTTGAATTACTAATACTATTGAATCATTATATATTGACTGGTGAATTGAAAAATGTTGTGGAACTATCAAAGCACTACCTTAATGGTTGATTGAAAATTTTCTATAAATGAGTTTTTTTTGGGGGGGGAGGGGGGGGATTTGGAATTGTTTTGAGGAGGGAAATTTAAAAAGACAAAACTTATATATAATACCTTAGGTACTGTTGGTATTGTTCTTTAATCAAAATTGGAGATTTACCTCAGTAATTTACAAATCTTTTAATACATGCTTTTATCATGCGAATTGCCGAAGTGAATATCCAATTTTGATTGGAGAATAACATCAACAATACCTGAGGTACTATATTTAAGTTTTGTACAATTTAAAATACTGAAACAGTAATAAGTGTTGGTCTAAGTACATTATAATCTATTCATAGGCGAGAAGCTTATTATTAATGCTTTTAGGCGAAAATTCTATTATTAACATTATAAGTTGAGTTCCTAAAAATAATTCCAAGTAGAGTCTAAATTTGACACTGGTAAGAAAAACCCTCTTAGGGGGAGAGCCTATTATGGTTTCATTTAAATAGTTCTCAATTTAAAATCCTTTAATTTATGGTTTTAATACGATGCAATTGATCAAATCAACTTCTTGACATTGTCATTATATTTTGTATTTAATATTACCATATTTTACTTGTTGCATTCTTCATTATTTATTCATTAAGTAGTAATTCACATAATCTTTCTTAATCTATTTTGTGTCTTTTTTTCTTATACTTTTTGAAAAAAGAGAAAAACACGCACGAAAACAATATAGCTTCAGATGTCTACGAAAAAAGAAAAAAGTAAAAAACTCTAGAAAGCATTCTTTTCATTTATACTTCTATTTTCATTTAAACCCGCACATATAGTTCTGAACCATATACTGTTAATACACAATACGCTGCGCTTATGCTATTAATACGATTAAGAGGAATTACATTTGTACAGTTTTTTATACTAAAAAAAAATGTACAGAAGAGATATAGGAAGAGGACAGAAAAATATGAGACAAGATACTTAATGTGAGATAGAGAGAATTATAATAGTATTATTGAAAATTGTTATATAACCAAATATAACCCCACAATCAATATGCTACAAATATAATTCCGCATCCTAATATCTTATGCTATTAAAAATTTCTTGTTTTTCTCATAAACTCAACAAAATTCTACGACCTACATACCCAATTTGCAGTAAATTAGGAGTGACACAAATCCAAGATAAGGGAAAAAGAAAATGAGACAGTTATAACATCCAGAGTAAAAAAGATTCAGTCTTTATTAAAAAAAACTCTGATACACAACACATTAGCCAACCAAACATTTCAGAACATGTGAAATATAAAATAATAGCTGTAATGCTATTCTAGGATAATTGAAGATTATAAATTAACCAAGGAAATATCCTTCACCATGCTAATGAATTTCTAGTATCATTGCCCATCTATTTCTTCCAACAGGTTGTAGCTCCCTCAATCAACCAGAATAAAACAACCCTGTTTGATGTCATGCAACAGAGCAACAACTTTGAAGCCGAGCCATTAAGCCAGAAAAGCTTTCAATTTTAGGCAGGGCTTAAGTGAAAAGATTTTTTTTTGGATGATATAAAGGGGCTAAACGCCCAAAAGACAGCACCTAACAACCCCTGGGAAACACAATCCCAGCATTATCAGCAAACATATAACAAGGAAATAAAACCGGGAGGAAACTCAAAAATTCTATGACTAACTGTGAACTCAAGGCCATGCTTGGCCAATGCATCAGCTACAAAATTGGCTTCTCTATAGACATGCCGCCAAACAATGGAAATCCCTTGACGAAGGAAGGATTGAATTCGACAAACAAAGTACGAGGAGCTGAGTAGGATGACACACTTCAATTATCAATTTCACTGCCAGTAACGAATCTGATTCTACATACAACCGCGAAAAACCACGGGAAATCAATGGCGAAAGACCATGAATAGTGGGCCCAAACTCAGCCTGCAACACTGAAGTTATTCCCAGATTATAAGGGTAGGCTAAAATGAATGCCCCATTGGATTCACGAGCCACCCCGCCACAACCTGTAAATCCAGACCGAGTCAACACAGCACTGTCACGGTTAATTTTTATCCAACCAGCTGGGAGAGGCTACCACAAGCAAGCTTTAAGGTCAATACGATGACCACTTTGCACGACATCTAGCCCCTGCATGCTACGACTAATATCAGAGACATACCTCCTAATCTCAAAAAGGGATTTACAGAGGTTGATATGCTGATTCTTGAAGATGAAAGCATTGCGATGATGCCAAAGATGATCTAAAGTAACTGCAAACACCATATGCCACCCCGCACTAGCCTGGCAACCTTTGGACAGGTTTAGGCACAACCAATCCAGCACTCCCCCAGTACAAAATGACGATAGCAACTCATTTGGAAGCAGATTGCTCCAGACTGCCCAAGCAGCCTGGCAATCTCGAAGAACATGCAGAATATCTTCCTCCTTGGCGAGGCAAATGGGACAAATGTAAGAAGATGCAATATGGCGGTGCACCCTCTCTGCGTCTGTTAGGAGAGCATTCTTGGCAACCTTCCAGATAAAAAGCTTGATCTGCTCAGGACCTTTCCACCCCCATATCACTCGGAAAGGTTTTGGATTCATAGGAATTTCAGCACTAACCAAGGAAGAGTAAGCTGAGCTTGTTAGTATTTGCTATATTGACCGGTCTAATGATTCACTATACATAAGAAGGGTTTTAATTGGAAAGATGAAGGTCTCACTGGGCAGTAGTGCAACCTGCTACATCTGGTTCTTAGTATAAGCATATAAGTTGACATCAATATCAATATGTCATACAAATTAAAAATCAATAGAACTCCAACTTGTTCAACCAGGCTTTTACTCCATGTTAGACACACAACACTAATTATGTAGCAAAACATCAAAATGTAATAGATCAAAGATCCAACAAACCACCAATGAGTTCATTAATTTATGCTCAGTGCAATTAGCATTTGTTCAACAATGGTTAATAAATGTATTTACTTTCAAAATTCTCTATGCTATGAATTTTGAACTTACAAATCTACAGCTGCAATGTTGGATACTCCATAAATAAGTACACAGCTGCAGTGTTACCAAATAATGGATGCAAGTAACAGGTGTTATTAGAAAGACAAAACTTAGATACAATTTCGTAAGTGCTTTCAGTACTATTCTACAAACAGAATTGAAATTTTACCTCAATAATCTGCAAAATAAAGGTTTGCATTAAAGACCAACACAAGTTATCGAGGTGAAACTCTAATTCTGATTGGAAAACAACGCTTAAAGAATAAGCTCTATGTAGCAGAAAAATCAAAGGTTTCTTAAGAGTACAACAAAACCACAGAGCAAATAGACAATCTCCATAGAATACTCAGCTATCCAATAAATACTCTCAAGCTATTCTCACCAGCACCTTATTTTTTTTGCCTGCTGATAACAACAGAACTTTCCCATCCACTATATCTGCAGCCTCAATTCTCTTACTTTCACTATCCACTCTGCTATTATTCAAGTAAAGCCCTCCTTGCTTCAACAACCGCCGTGCAGCCGATTTACTATCGAACAAACCGGAAGACACCGAAAGATCCACCAACGACAGATTCAAAACCTTGTCATAAGCCAAAGAACAAGACGGCACATCCTCAGCAATCCCCTCAATGGTTTTCCAGTCCAACTTCGTCTCAGCCCCCGGCCTCAACGCCTCAGTAGCCTTAAGAGCCTCAGCCAAACCATCCTCCCCATGAACAAACAGCGTAACTTCCTCAGCAAGCCTCCGCTGAGCAGTGTTAGGCACATAGCCAGGCTTCCCCATCTCCCCCTCCAAGGCAACTATGTCCTCAATGTCCAAAAAGGTAAGAATCTTCAAAAACCTAATCACATCAGCATCGGAAACACTAAAAAAATACTGGAAAAACTTGTAGGGGGACAAAAACCTTGGAGACAACCAAATGGCACCATCCTCAGACTTTCCAAACTTTGTGCCATCACTCTTCAAAAGAAGGGGGAATGTCAAACCATAAGCACCTTCCACCTGCAATATCTTCCTAATCAACTCAGTCCCAGCAGTTATATTACCCCATTGATCACTGCCCCCAATCTGAACACTAACACCCTCATTCTGAAACAAGTGCAAGAAATCATAACCCTGTAACAACTGATAAGTGAACTCAGTGTAACTCATTCCTTGTTCAGATTCCAACCTCTTCCTCACACTCTCCTTAGCCATCATTGACCCCACCCTAGCAAACCTACCCACCTTTTTCAAAAAATCCAACAAGCTAAACTCCTTCCACCAATCATAGTTATTCAGAATCACAACAGAGGAATCAGGACCCACCAAGTTCGGATTTTGAGCGCGACCCAGAATTTGTTCGATGGTGTTTGAGATACCCATTGTGTTCCTCTCCAAGGACTCGGCATCAAGTTCGGGTCTTTCGAGGGACTTCCCGGAGGGGTCGCCCACGCGCGCAGTGGCGCCGCCTATCAACGCGACGGCGTGGTGGCCGCAGCGGCGGAACCAGGAGAGGACGATGAGGCCGAGGAGGTTGCCCAGGTGGAGGGACTCCGCGGTGGGGTCGAAGCCGCAGTAGACCTTGAGCGGCGTGCACGACGCGCCGCGGAGCGCGTCGCTGGTGACGGACTCGACCAGGCCGCGTTCTTCGAGGATTTCGACGACGTTGCGGCGAGGTTGTTGGAGGGTGCAGGTGGTTCTTCTGGCGCATTGGAGGGGGAGGGAAGGGAAAGGGGGCGAAGGGGGCTTGAAGGGACAGAAGAAGCGTTTGGTTGAGTGAGTGAAGAAGAGTAACCTTGTTGGAGCAGAAATGGTCGCCATTGTGGGAGTGTGCCTCTATCTCCTCTTCGAAGTTGGGGATGGATGAATGGGTGTGTCTTATTCACCATTTTTATTGATTCACTATTAAATTGTCTAATTATTTACATTATTTCATTCATTTGCTAGGGTATGAATAAAAAATATATATATTTGTTAGTGTAAAAATAATGACAATATATAGATAGATAGACATCCTATTAATAATAATATTCTAATTATATATATACATATATATATATATATATATATGCATATCATTTATATCATAATAAATCGGGTGAACAATGTTTTAATAAAAAATAAATAAATCTGGTGAACAATGTTATTCTATTATATATTCTTTTTTATCCTTAACTATTAATCAATCCATTGATTGATTTATTTAAGTTAAGGAGGATTTATGTTTAACTAAAGATAAATATTATACAAACAGTAATTTTATAATTTTTTTTTTCTTTATTAAATCACTTAATTTATTAATCACCAAGCGTGTAAGTCAACTGGAGTATGATTGTTTTAGCTTAATCAGTAATTTCAAATTCAAGTCTTAGATATGCAGCTGTTTTAAATACTTGAAAGAGAGCTTTGTCGCTTATCATGATTTTACTTGGCTCGAGTAGAATTGTCTCTTGAGGAGGATGCTCGTAGTTTATTATAAAAATTGCCACTTATTTTTTTATACATTTCTTTCTTGTTCTTTTTTTATCATTCTTATAATTATAAAAAATTGTAAATCTTTATTGTACGAAAATAATTTCTCTTCATTATATTACAAGTTGATTTTTCTGTAAAAAAAAAAAAAAAACACTGCTTTTTGTACTTAATTAAGCGTATAACTTCATAACTCAAGTATTGTTTAACCAACTTTTTTAAACTAAAAATTTTAGTATTCTTTGTTTAGGTCTTTTTGGGCTATATTTCCCAAAATCTAAAAAGGAATGAGAAATTTAATGCCACTTGAAGATATACAGTAAAAGCTTAACAATAGGTGGTAAAAGAAGAAGTTGTTGAATTAAAGTCCCTTCTAAGATGAATGTTCAGAAACCTTATTGTTTTATTATTGAATGTCCTTCAATTAGTCTAATTCTTAGTTTTCTCCTTGTTATGTCACAAGGACCATGTCTCCTAAGGTTCTCATAAAAAAAACTCCAAGAAAAGAAAGACAAGTGAATCATCTTCTAGTGGGGCAATAGGTGATATAAGACGTTTCCAATCTGTTGCTTGTGAAGCACATTATGCTATCATGCATGACAAAGCACTTATGTATGAAGAATATTACTATTGAATGAGTTAGAACAAACTCCCACCATTGCGCAAGAGATTAATATAAAGGGATGGAAAAAACTAGTTTCTTACCCAAAAGAAAAATACTCAAATAACGTTAACGACGACTATGCTAATGCCTACATCCCTAAACAAGGCAATCATATTAGCTTAAGTAATGTGAGGGAAAATTAGTCCCCTTTGATGTCGATATTATTAATGAGGCATTAGAAACACTAACAAATTAGGAGGTAGAAATAAATGGGAGAAATATTAGAGTCAAATTCATTGATCAAAATAAGAGACTAAGGCCCGTCATGAAGTACACTAAGACAATTACCACAACCAAAACTAGTGACTTCATATGATCTAAAGGCCCTCCCCAAATTTTGAGCAACTTACCTTGTTTATAATTTACCTCCTAGTTTTAATAGATACGATGTGAAGTTTGAAAGGTTGAAGATAACATATGCTATTGTTTGTGGAAAGACCTTGAATGTTGGCTTGATCATTCAAAATGGGATTCAATCCACTGTTAATCACCACTCTATATCTCTCCCCTTTCCCCAATCATTGTACTATAGCTGAGGTGTCCACAGTGGAATTTGTCCCTATCAAGAAGATACTTAGTGAAAGATGAATAGTCACTTGGTGAAAGGGCAAGGAGAAGATGACGAGCATCAGATCAAAGATCTTCCTCAGATGACTAAGATATAGGTGAGATCTAACACAATATGGATACTTTATAGCGATTGGGCCAAGTAACTAATGAGAACACTCTAAGAGTGGAAGATCTTATGATTCACCTATGCAATGATCTTAATGCGAGCATCCTATCTCTTGTGAGAAGGACTGTAGAGGAAGCAGAGCAATTCCTTGATTGGAGGCTATTCCAAGGCCAATTTGTAGCCTATGAAGGAAAAAAAGGAGGAGGAGACAAGTGAAAAGGAAGATGAAATATGGTTCTTCTCATAACCCTCTACATATTCCTTTCACACTTTTATCTTCTCTTATCACTTTTTTATTTTATTTTGTATAATGTCAATATTTGGATTTTATGCATCTTGATGTTGAGTTTCTGCTACTGGCGTAGGTTAGTTCATTTTTAGGCATATTAGACTTTGCTTTGAAAAAAAGTTATTTGTTTGAGAATAACTCTTATGTTTTTTTATGTTAATTAATATTTTTAAAGTATTACTTTCTTTTGTATTGTCACTATATGAATCTTGTGCTCAATTTCATTGAGTGTTGGTTTGATACAAAAAAAAAAAAAAAAAAACCATACCAGATGACTGATCATTAAATGTTTAGATGATTCTACACCTTTTAGGCAATTCCTATTAACATTGACGGTAACAAAAGTGAACACTTGTTAAATTCCTTTTACTCTCATAACCACGTGAGATTTTGGATGTAAATAATAATTTTCTTTTGGTATGCATCTTTGACACTTGTTTGTATTTCTTTTTTTCTTCAAAATTTAACTTGCTTCTTACATACATTACACTCACATATACATATGATTAAGGCATTTTCTTTCCTTAGCCAAAGCCAAATAAGTCACCTTTATATTATCCATTACTTAATCTCTTTGAGCTTAATATCACCCTTTTGTTGTTTTAAACTAGCTCATTACAAGTCGAAAGACAAAAATAAATTTTGTCCCTTTTTCTCAATATCAATAGGTGTACAATAAGATTTTAAGTAAGGTTACAAACTAAGTTTGGGGTTGTTTAACTCGTTTGGATGCTTGGGGATAAGTATTCATTTAAGTTTGGGATGAGGGTAGGGCAACTTGACCTACATGTTTCGATGTTATGAATATTTATATACTCTTTATAGAAATTGTTGCAAAAAAATAAATGAAAATGGAAGATAAAAACAATTTTAAAAAAAAAAATCATACAAATAGTTTAAAAATAACAATAAATAATACATAGTCAATATGGAAAAACTAATATATTTTAGGAAGAAATATGGGAGAATTTGAGAATGATGTACATTTATTGACCTTAGGGAAATAACATAAATAACTTCTTATCCCCTACCTAAGCCCTATTACAACCCATAAATAAAGACTTCTTGATGTATATGCATTTGCATTGTATTGGTAATTCTAGAATCTTGTCAAACCTATGGTAGAAAAAGGTAAGTGTTAATGTTGAGAGTAAATAGTAACTCTTACAAATAAGAGTGAGTGAAACACTAAATCCTATGAGGAGTTGTAAAGAGACTTCAACTAGCATTCAATAGAATTTAATTCTAGTGTTACCTTAAATTACTATGGGGGAATCATGACTCTTAGAAAATAGGTGATTTGATTGTATGTAGTGCTTGTTTTTTTAATTGTTTAATTTTTAAACTGAATGTAGAGGAATCATGCAGGAAAGTGTGGATAAAAATATGTTCTACCTATTTTCTATTTCTATATTGTTTGCTTGTGGACAAGCAAAAATTTGAGTTTGTGGTGCTGATAATCTCTTGGATTATTTATTTTCTTATTATTTTAAAGTGATTTAAGCCATTTGTTTTTAATTTCAACTCATTTTGCCATCAAGAAAATGAATTTTTGAATATAAGAGTGACAAAGATTATCTATTTTATTTTTTGTTAAATTTAATTGGAAATTTTATTTATTGTCTTATATTTTTATTTTTTTATTTTAGGTAATAAAGAAGGAAAATTAGACCTCTAATGGATCAAGAAAAAAAGAAGACCAAAAGAACAACCCAAAACACATAAGAGTTGATCATTTGAAAGCATTAAGCCTTTTCTCTCCAAGATTAAACGTCTAACCCACATATAAAAAGGTTTAGAGAAGAAGATTATGGATCTTTTTCTCACACTTTTAGCAATCGTCATCTCACTTGCTCTCTTTAGAAGCTCTATGAGTATGAGAAGGACAACAAGGACGAAAACTCATGTCTTTTTAAGGATATATGGAGTTCTCTTTTTCCTCTTTTGTTATGATTAAGTGGATTTTTATGGATCCCGTGGACCTTTTGATTTGGGTGATTAATAAAATTTGGTTTTCTTTGTATTTTGTGTTCATATTTCTTATTCTTAATGCATTCTAGGAATTGTACACTCTTTGATTGGTTTTTTATTTGAATGTTAAATGAAAACTTAATGTATGAATGTGCTCTAGAAATTGGACCTTGTGATTCTTTAAACTTGAAATAGTTATTAAACACCCATTATCTCTTAGGAATTCTTGATCTTAGGCTTGTTTCTTAATTTCACCTAAGGAACTATAATTTTAGTTAAGAATAAAGGTTTATTTACCTAAGAAATCAAGATCTAAATAAATTTGTGAATTTGCGAATTAGAGAACTACATTGAATTAACCCCAATTTAAAAATTCATTGGTGAAATAAAATGAAACTTGACCCCAATGCTTTCATTAATTGCACTAAATTTATTTCTTTTGTATTCTTTGTGCTTTTGATTTGAAAAGAAATTTTCCAAAAATAAATGTTTATTACTTTAATTTTAATTATTGTTTCCTTCAACAAATGAAATTCTAATCCTTTCTTTGTGGTTCCTATTAACAATTTCCTTTGTGAGCTGTGAATCATCCTTCGATCTTTGAGAACGATAATTAGTCTTCATTGTTTTTATTTATTACTTGTAACGACCAGATACACTTATTAAGGTCCCACCATTTCTATCTACGAAACTAGAGCTAGGTTTAATAGTTCTTTGAAAGCAAATATTGCTTTTACTCCCTCATTCTTACTTCAATTGATGAGATTAGTTGGATAATGTATCTTGAACTTTTAGTTCCAAACAAGAAATGCATTAATCACTTTGAAGTGATTTTATGTTGTTTGATCTTTATCAAACTATTGAATGTGGTCTTCACTCTTTAAGTCTCTAGCCTTTTCATTTGACCTATCTATAAATCTATAAATTGATTTTCAAATTCTAATTGTTTTCTATTAGACATTAATCTATCATTGAATCTTACATTGATAGATTCTTTTACATTTAAGGCTCTAGAGTTATAAACTCTATATATCTTAAATGTATTTAAATATCCAAGAAGATTCTCTTGTCTAACTTAGAGTCAAAATTTTCAATTTGATCTTTGGTGTTTAATATATAACATTCACAACCAAATGGATGAGAATAAGAAATGTTCGGTCATTTGCCTTTTCACAATTCATAAGGAGTTTTATTTAATAAAAACTATATAAGTATTTTATCCTGTGCATAACAAGCAATTTTGATGACTTTTGCCTAAAAGTGATTTGGTAGTTAGTTTTCACAATATTGATAACTTAAATTCATCACATAAAGATAGATGTTAAAGACTTTGTTTTTTGTTTTGAGAAAAAAACTTCTCAACTTCCTTCAACTTTACCACATTTATAAATAGATTTCTTGAACGTTAGTTTCATCTAATTTAATCTTGAAACTTTACCACTTTTGTACATAATCATCCTAAAATTCAATTTTTTATTGAATTGATCCTTAAAGTCTTATCCTTTTTGCAAATACACATCTTAAACTTTAACTTCGTCCTAATAAATTTTTAAACTTTATTTCTTTTGAAAATAATTCCCTTTGTTAAGTTGGAGTTAAATTACTAATGAAAAATAAATCTTAATCATTTATATATATGAAATCGATCTTAGTTATTCATTTTTTTTTGGTTATAATGCATTTTCCAAAATTAAAACTTAATAAAAATTTTGAATTGAGAAAAAAGAAAAAAATAATAGAAAAGTCTTTATTTTTTTAAAAAAATTCTGAATTTTTATTATATTTTAATGTTTAAAAAAGTGATTTGCAAAATAAAATTTATGGATGATTTATATTTTAGGTAAAGAAATAATTAAGATTCTTTGCTGTTGAAAATTTAACCTCAACTTGATAAGAGATTTTATTTACGAGTAAAATTTAAAGATTAATTAAGGAAAACTAGAGTTGGAAATGTTTATTTGTAAAGGAGATAAAATTTAAATTCAAAGTATCTATTTACAAAATAAATATTTAAAGATTAATTGAGATAAAATTAAAGTTTAAGTAACTTGTTTGTAAAAATGGAAGAGTTTAATAAATTTAAATATTTTGTTTAGAGTGAGAATAATAATAGCCCATACAAAAAGAAGAATAAAGAAAGAAAGAAAAAATGAAAAAGCGCAACATATATTAGAAAAAATCAAACTCGTGGAATTAAAATTTACCATCGTATATAATTTGACCAACTCAACATAATTGAAGAGACAAACACTAATTTATTCTACTTCTGTTGAATTTGTCAAATAATTTTTTTGGTCTGTTGACATTTATGTAGTTGACAATAATCACAATATGAAACTCATATTTTGAACTAACAGTAAATAAAGCGCTGTTAAATTGGCTCGGTCCGATCGACCAACGATCCAGGTTAGGCCAGCAAAAATGTAACTTATGAGAAATATGGGTCAACAAGGATTAGCCCGTTTTCTACTCCTTGGCCCACTAGGTTGGACAATTCATTTTGACACCTTTACATAATAGTGTGATTGCAATAAAATATCGGATGTTTTGTGACAATCAATTTGAAAACCAAAAGAAAATTAAAAAATCGAATGCAATCAAAAGATTAATATAAGGTGACCTTTTTTAACCAATCAATAATGTTTACTTCAATATATTTTTTTTAAACCCTTTTTATTGTATCTTTTTTCCAAAGTATAAATTAAATTTATACAAAAAAAAACCATAAATTAAATAATAAAAGTTACGCATTTTACATATACATTTAAATTTAAGTAAAATTTATAAAAATAAGTTAAAATTAATTATTTAAATTTATAAAAAAGTATATATAATTAATTTAATTAAATAAATAAAAATATAAATAGTTTAATTTTAGGAGAAAAGAATAAATTTAAACATAAAAAAAATAATTTATGAATATAAATAATTAAGATTTGAAATGGAAAAGAAAATTTTAATTTTAAAAAATAGCATGTGCATATGTCCCTTTTTTTTGTTCTCACAAGTATCATCCTTCAGAGACAATCTGTTTGAGGCATGGCTAGGCACTAAATATGGACACCTCTGTCAATAAAAATTTGAATCTTAATTCATCACGTTGTGAGATACTAGCTCCCTCTGCTAGACCTAACCCTGTTAATTGTGCATATACCCTATACTAGTTTGAAACCCAACATATCTACATATCTAGAGTGTAGTATTTAGTAACCCAACATATCTAGATTTTGAAACCACATACCACTAACCTTGGTTTTAACATATATCTATATAAAAAAAAAAGTGTCATAGATCATTCGATAGTAAAAAAAGCAAAAAGTGAAATAGGAATGTGAATCCACACGAAACAGCAAAACACAACATTTGACTATTGGAAGAAAATTCAAACATGAAAACTAAGTACCTGTGTAGTTCAGCTTTGATTTTGAAGTAAACAAAAAATAATCCTATCTTTGAATAAAAATAGTGAAAGAATGAAAATGGAAGACACATTAGAGCGAAACAGAGGTGATATAACACACATTTGAACCAAAAATAAAACACACATCTATATTGACTATCGACCATGTTATGGAAATGCAAAATCGAAAAAGAAAACGAAACGTAAGAGGTAAGGGAGTTTAAATAATTTGGAAGTTAAAAAGGATAAGGGAAGAATATTACAGAAGATAAATGGATTTGGTTACCATTGGAGAGAAATTTTTGGAGAAGAAAAGAAAAGTAGAAGGGAAGATGAATTCGGTTGCAAAGATTTTCAGAGAAGAAAAGGAGCATGGAGAAAAAAGATTGTCAAATGCCGCGCATGAATCACACGGTGAAATGGGATATTAAAATTTAAATGAAATTGAATGTAAAGAAGAGTAGAAAAAGTGTAGTCTTTATAGACCTGATAACTATTCTAGTTTATATATATAATAAATTCCATGAATTATACACACTAAAATACTAATTTCATCAAGTTAAACTATACTTGGAGTCCTAAAGTAATTTTCAAATTTATTTTTAATTATAATTAATCTGTTCGATCTGATTTTAATTAAATCTCTTATGTCAAAGAATTTAGTTTCCATAATGTCAAATTTTTATTTTGAATTGATTATTTGTTTTTGGTAAAGTGGAATTGAATTGATTATTTTAAAAGAAATAATTAAATTTTAAAATTCTTTTAAATAATTAATAAAAAATGATTTTTTAAAAATAAATTAAGTCAAATACATAAAATCATAAATTAGGAGTGACAAAACGGGTTAGGCCGCCAGCCCACCAAGAAAATGGTGGGGGTGGGTTAAGTGGTTCAGTCCACTAGCCTGCTTAACCCGTTAGCCTAGTGGGCCAATATATATATATATAGAAGGATCAAATTATATTGGTGTAACTTACACTAATTATTATAGTATCAATAACTTGATATAAAATGTGATTTTCAATTGTTGAATTATAATTACATATTACTAAGATTATTTGTGTTAAATTTTGTCAAAATTGAATAACAATAAAAAAGTAATCAAATGATTGATATTTTAGTATATTTTGAAAAGTATATATTACGTCCATTTCGATCTATATGAATAAGGTATCAAATAATTTTGTATTAATATAAAATTTTGTACATATAATCTATATTAAAGGAAATTTTAATCTAACAATAAGTTTTGAGATAAAATTTTAGTACTTTTACTAATGTTAAAATATATTTTAAATATATGTATATTTAAAATATATTTTAATCCATTTTGTGCATATGATCTATGTTAAAATATATTTTAAATATATGTATATTGTACTTTTTGTGCTTTTTACTTTATGGTTCTATAGTAACACTCATTGATTCACATTTGCTTGTTGCTGCCGCTCCCCAAATTAGAAAGAACCACTCTCCTCTAGCTATGTCGTGTGACTTGCCTCCATCCTCTCTCACTCAAGACTCACTGCAACGCTGCCATCATAAATACTAACGAGTGAGTGGTTGGTTCGAGTGGTGATAAGCTCGGGTCCCACCCATCATTTTTAGATTTTTTGAAAGAGATTAATCTGAATGATACTCCTAGCAATTATAGCACCAAAAATAAAAAAAAACTAATAAATATGTATCATCAAATTAATACACGTTTTAATATTTTTTATATTATAGTATACTTCTAAATTTTTAATATGACCCAGACATTTTTATCAATATTAATTATTTGATGTAAATACTTATAATAAATTGTGTTTATTTAAAATTTTCGTAACATATTATCAAATAATTATAAAACTAACTATCCCGACTGGTCGACAACTATTTAGATAATTTATTAAATGAAAGTGGTTAAAATTTTATCATCATTCCGGGTCAAATCCAAACTCATAATCAAATGTAACAATTTTGACTCCATGTTATTTTACTAATTTATTAATGACCAGCCTTGCTAGAAGACCTCGTATTCAAAGACTTCACACACACAGCAAAGAATAAACGCTCCAAGAAAAGAAAAATCAAAAGCTGAAAGCATTTTTATATTATATAATATAACAAACTTTCGTACGTTTTATTTTTATGCTAGTCAAACCATGGGTTATAGAAGTTCCCCAACATTCCACCTTTATTTTAGCACCACAGCTGCGGCTTTCAGATCCTCCCATTCCTACGGTGGCCGGAAAACCTATTTGAGCGGTGGTGTCAACCAATTTTTCTACTTTCTCTCACAGTCAACTGGGAATCATTAACCATATAGCACTTCACCTTTCAATCCCCTCTTTTTGGTAAAACCCATGTTTCATCACTTTCTTAATTATTTATTTGTTTATTTAATTTTGAGTTTGACACCTTATTTCATCAGTTTGTGCTTTCATTTTAACAAAAAATTGCATGTGTGCCAAAAGGGTAAGTGGTTGTGTTGAGGTTCTAGTTCTGCTCCTTGACCATGTGTTGCTGCATTTGCTTTGTGTTGGTTCTTGGTTACTCCTTTGTTGCAGCATTTTATTGATGTTTAGTCATGTGTTTCTTAGTTGGCCTTGCTTGATTCACTGTTATGTAATGTTGTTTTTCTGCTTGAAACTCAAAACTTTTGACTGGCTTTGTAATATTCCTAATTGCAATGTGCTTACGATCGTGCTTAAGTAAACTAAATTGGGTTTCAGTCATGTGCGGTCATGTTATGTTTGGTTTGATACACCCAGTTACTTGTTTGGACACTTGAGTTGAGCATGCTGCATGCCTTTTTTTCATCTTCCTTTTTCATTGAGTTGAATTGAGCCTAACTTTGCCTATGTTGTGCTTTGCTGCCAATTATTATATAGCCAGTGCCTTGCCCGTGTAAAAGAGGTGGATTGTGTTGCACTGTTGCCTAATCAATAGTTAAGATAAAACTTTGTTGAACCTTTATGACATGGACAGATGATTTAGACAAGATATAAAACAAATATGGTAGAGAAAAAGTAGGAATAGCACTTGATAAGGAAAAGATGACAATCTCGCCAAAGATGATTTGGCCATGTGTTGAAGAAGACCAATAAATGCCCCAAAAATGAAATGTTTAGTGGATGAAGGATAATCCAATAAATAGAGGAAGAGAAAAACCAATGAAAACTATATAGAGAAACCATTAAAAAAAAGGTATGAAGATCTAAATGGCCATTATGAAAAATTAGTTTTTGAAAGAACACAAGGTTTTTGTTTTATCCATATAGTCAGCCTCACCAAGTGGGAAAAAGCTTTTATTAATGTTATTATTGGAGTTGTGTTAAGTTGAGCCTACGGTGCTTTTAGCTTAACTCAGTTGGCATTTCAAGTTCTATTGTTATTCGGTGATAACAGATATTTGCTTCATGTGCATAATAGTGTAATACTATCTGAGTAATAACATCTTATAACTCTATTATATTGAGGTTCTGTGGATAAGACCAGATAGGAAATGCAATGCATAAGCATGAGTCATCTGTTGTCTATGTGTTTTCACCAAAAAAAAGACACTGTTGACTATGTGTGAGACATAAAAATCCTATTTATAGTGGGGAAATCTTCTCTTATCAGCCTTGCTTATAGTAGGAGCGGGTTTTCCTCTTCTTCAAGTTGTATTAGATTCTTCTCATATCAGAATTTCAGTTTTCTAAAATGCATTAGAGTTCTTCAGAGTAGGAAAATGCATTATGTATTTTTTTTAATGATCTCCAGTATTTGTAAAACTGAATGGTCCATTTGACCAAAGCTACAATTTGCAATCTTTTAGAAGGCAATCTTGTGTATTGATAGTCCCATTTTCATTGAATTTCTTTCATGTTTTCACTGGTTATTTTGACCCTAATTGTAATGTTCTATTTGTACCCTACTGATTAATTTTTTTCTCTTTAATTTTATTCACTGTCTTTTTCGCCCTTTGTTGCAATTCTATCTTTCTCTTCTAAAAGAGTTTTCTTTTAAATTGACATTTAATTGCATAATTAGGTCATATACAGTCCAATAACAAATGGTTATGTCTTCATACTATCAAGTAGCTAATACAGTCCTATATAATCTAAAGGCTCGTTAGTTTCTTATTATATCAGGTCTTATAGTTTCCTCAAATCCTATGATATCCTATATAATGCAATACCTGGAGTTAATATATTGTTGTCCATTCAGATCTACATATGTTAAAGATTCCAAATACCAATAGTTACAAGTTAGTTTCAGTAGCTAGAACAATTAGTTAGTTAATTAGTTAGAGAGGATGGAATGACAGGGATTTAACTTAAATATACCAGGTAGAAGGGAGTGACATTCTATTTTGTTTCAATTGAGAATTGAGCATTAGATCTATCAGAGAAAGGGGAAACCTTGGATGAGAGATCTTTCTCCTTATCTTGTTCATTTTCAATCGAGAAATGAAGTCTTTCTTTTCTTTTCTTTGTTTTCTGTTTCTGGTTTCCTAATGACATGCAACTAAACAATTTTTTTGTTATTAGTGCAGGTGTTATGGAGATATCTTTGTTAAAGGTGCTATCTGATGCGATATCCTCGTTTTCACATTTATCATTTTCTGAAAAGATGAAGTTAGAACCTGTATCTAAGTATTACCAAAAGACAGAGAAGATGCTTAAGTTGTTGAAGCTGAGTATTGATACTACTGTTTTTTCTGATTTAGCTTCTAACGAAGTGCTTAGTAAGCAATTCGAGGAACTTACTCTGGCTGTTGATGAGTTAAGGGAGCTTATTCTGAACTGGCATCCATTATCTAGCAAATTTTACTTTGTAAGTCTCATTATATCTCTATATTATGTAGTAGTTGTCTTTTCAGGCATGCTTATCATAGATGTTATTTGGCTTAATTCTTGGATGTTAAGTATGTGTTGGTTCTTACTCTTTCCTCTTTCTCAATCACTAGGTTATTCAAGTTGATCCCTTGATATCAACAATTCAGGCCTTGGGACTCAGCATTTTACAAGAGCTGAAGGCTTCGCCTCAATGTCTCCCTGATAATTTGGGAAATGAAACATCATTTGCCATTAAAGAAGCTATTATGGAACAACTGGAAGGTGTAGAACCAAGTTCAGAGGTCTTGGAAAACATCGCAGAGAACCTGGGTCTAAGGTCTAATCAAGAGGTCCTGTTTGAGGCTGTAGCCCTTGAAAAGTTGAAGGAGAATGCTGAACAAATTGAAAATACTGCAGAAGCTGAATATATTGATCAAATGATTTCAGTTGTAAATCGGATGCATGAGCATCTTGTTATGCTTAAGCAAGCTCAGAGCTCTATCCCAGTGCCAGTACCTGCTGATTTTTGCTGTCCTCTCTCTTTGGAGTTGATGACAGATCCAGTCATTGTGGCATCAGGGCAAACATATGAGCGGGCTTTCATCAAGAATTGGATTGATCTCGGGCTTATTGTCTGTCCAAAGACACGTCAGACTCTGGTTCACACCAATCTAATACCTAACTACACTGTAAAGGCATTAATTGCTAACTGGTGTGAATCAAACAATGTGAAGCTTGTTGATCCCATTAAGTCCAAAAATTTAAATCAACTATCTCCCTTTCATGGCTCTATGGAGTCTGCCTTGACCAAGGATTCGCCTGTTATAACTTGTGGTGAAATCCAGCAAGAAGGAACATCAACATTGCATCCCTGTTCAACTCTAGGTGGTTCCTTAAATGGCATGGTTAATGGGCAGCATGTGGATCTTGAAAGAACATCACTCGCAGGTTCAGATGATGGGTCTACCAACTCAGATGAAGGGAGTGTGGATTCAGTTGGCCAATCATTAATGTCACCATCTAGAAGGGAATCCTTCAATACCTTAAGCTCGGAACAATCTCAAACTGATGTTAATCATGTTAGAACTACTTCTGATAACAACAATGCTCCTCAGCTGTCAACCAGTCCAGTCCACAGTCAAGATGCTTCTGGGGAATTAAATTCAGGGCCAGATGCTGTTGCCATGCCAACTTGGCATAGAGAACCTGAGTTTTCACCCCAATTGGCCATGCCAAGGTCTCAAAGCCAAACTGTATGGCAACAGTCATCTGAGTGGTTTGTTCCTAGGATAGTGTCTACTCCTATTGAAATAAAAGCTGATGTCTCTGATACTGAAACCCATGTTTGGAAATTAGTGGAGCTGTTAAAGAGCGATGCTCTTGATATTAAGAGAGAGGCAACAGCAGAACTCCGCCTTCTTGCTAAGCACAATATGGATAATCGGAATGTGATTTCAAATTGTGGAGCCATTAGCTTATTAGTTGATTTACTTCAATCAACTGATACTACAATCCAGGAAAATTCTGTTACAGCACTACTTAACTTGTCAATCAATGATAACAACAAAGCTGCTATTGCAAATGCTGGTGCAATTGAACCTTTGATTCATGTCCTTAAGACAGGGAGTCCAGAAGCTATGGAGAATTCAGCTGCCACTCTTTTCAGCCTTTCAGTTACTGAGGAAAACAAGATCAGGATAGGGAGGTCTGGGGCAATTATACCACTGGTTGATTTATTAGGGAACGGAACCCCTAGGGGGAAGAAAGATGCTGCCACTGCTTTGTTTAATTTGTCAATATTTCATGAAAACAAGGATCAGATTGTGCAAGCCGGTGCTGTGAAACACCTTGTAGAGTTAATGGACCCTGCAGCTGGAATGGTTGATAAGGCGGTGGCTGTTTTAGCAAATCTTGCTACAATACCAGAAGGGAAAGTAGCAATTGGTCAGCAAGGGGGGATTCCTGTTCTGGTTGAGGTAATTGAGTTGGGTTCTGCAAGAGGGAAGGAGAACGCAACAGCGGCTCTTCTACATCTATGCTCAGACAACCACAAATATTTAAACATGGTGCTCCAAGAAGGAGCTGTGCCCCCTTTAGTAGCATTGTCACAATCAGGCACCCCAAGGGCCAAAGAGAAGGTATGGGTTCTTTATGGTTTCATAACTTAGTGGCCTTTTTTTTTATTTCTTTTGTTACAAAAAGAGGTGATGGATTTCTTTTTCAATTTAGGCCTTGGCTCTCCTTAATCTATTTAGAAGCCAAAGACATGGTAGTGCTGGGAGGGCTTGATTTGAGTTCCTCGACCTCTTGAGCCATCCAAAGGTTTTGAATCAACTCTTACAAAACATCTCTGATTTATACATTACTTCGTGCACATAATATGCGTAAAGGTGTTTTTTATTGTTTACACATGCTTGTAAAAGGGGGAGAATATGTATGGACTATGGAGGAGGAGGATTGACTGTGTCCTTATATGACACACCTCTTTGTGATGTGGAGAAAAATTATGCATGCAAGTCTAACTTTTGTTTCAGAAACAAAAATTTCTGGCTTTTGTTACCGAGCTAAGGCAAAAAGTTAGTGGACAAATACTCGTATTTGGTTTATTTGATGATATATTAATTGGCCCCTTCAATGAGATAGGGATTTGGATATTGTCTTCATCCTTAGATGATTGTATAACAAGCATTTGAAGAAGAAGAAATGATTGATGCTGGTGGACTTAGGCGTTGCATTTGGTTGGTTTTGTTACCAAATTCTATATCCTTTGCATCTATTACATTCTCTTGAGTTTTGGGTTCATCAAACATACTAGTATTCACAATTATTTCATTTTCCCTATGATGATGCAAAGGCATTGTAGTATATTATTGGTTAGCCTATTAATTTCTCCTCCTGCTGTAGGTTTGAAAATGTGATGACTGACTTCTATATTTTCTGTACTATTCCCAGTTATCAGCACTAATTTATTAAGAAATAAAATAGAAAGAAAAGTTGTAAAATAAGTATCAAGTATCAACAATCAGAGCGGCATAAGAGTTGCCTTTCTCGTTAAACTAATGGAGTTTGTACATCTTTGTCGGCTCATCTACGATTATCATTGGATTCATTTATAGTTGTATGGTAGTATGCTAAGCCAGTTGTATGGTTGGCAATATGCAGTTTGGGAATCTCATTCCTCTTTTCCCCCTAACAGTTTAATAAATGCAAAGTTTTGGCTGGGTTCGTGTGTTTTAAATAAGATACATTTTCAATTTAAAGTAGTAAAATTCTTACGTTTGTGAAGTGTATTTTCAAGCAAAGTAGCCATTTTATTAAAGATCAAGTTATCCAAATTTTGAAAATTGAAATAAAAAGAAATTTTAAAAATTTTGGTTTGAGTTTTCAATGCTTTCTTACATTCTCTTCAACCAAATATCAGAGAGCTCTAAATTTTATTTTTATTATTTTTTATTTATCCAAACAAAAGGTTAGAATCAATAGAAATGTAATTATGTTACATTGGGTTTGAGAAGAAAAGAGTTCAAACTAATTAAGTATTTGATTCAATTTGTTTTGAATAAATAATTATTTAATTTTAATATATTGAGATATCTTTTAAAAAGATAGATTTGGATCCTCTAAAGTGAGTAATGATAAAATAAGTAATTTTAGTTGCTAGTAAAAAAATCAATTTCTGTTATGTTCATGATTTATCATATATGTACACGTAATATTAATCATCTTTTTCTTTCATCAACCACTAAAATTATTTACTTATTCTCTAAAATAAGTTGTTCATATTAAAGAAGTTGAATCCTAAAAAAATAATAATATTTGAAAAATAAGTTAATCCGAAACACCACTTTAAGAATGATGTAGTTGGTTCATTTATGGTTGTGGGGAAAAAAAAATTCTTGGGTTTAAAACTTTCAATTCATGACCCCATCCTATATAAATTGGATTTCACCCCTTATGAATTGAAATGCGGTCACACCTTAAAACACGCGAATCTTCTTCATTAAAAAAAAAAAAAAAAAAGTAACATTTTGTGTAAATGTTGTGATAGATTTGTTAAGATTTCCAAAGCCGAAAAGGTAGCTGTGCTGGTGTGTACATACATATGGCTAGGCATTGAATAATGGTTGCTAAGGCACCAAACTCAGCGTCTAACACTTCAAAAGGCTACTATACTTAGGCTTTTCTACTTTAAATTAGGAAGCTACGGAGAGGAAAACAGTAACACACAAGTATACCTATGGATTTAGGATTTTAAAAAATTAGGTTCTTGAAGATTTCTTTAATGTTGTGTTTGGATGAGGAATTCTAAAATTTCAAGAAATTGGAAATGTTTGAAATTTGAATTGTTTTAATTTGAATTTCTTTCATTTATTAAATGTTCTGTTTAGATAAATCAATTCAAATTTTTTAAATTTTAAGTTTGGATATAATATTTTAATTTTCATCATATACAAAATTTAATTTTTAAATATATATTCAAAAATTGAAATTTTAATATTAAAATTTATCGAAAATAAACATTAGTCAAATTTTAAATATTTAATAATTTACAAATAATTTTAATATTAAATAATATTTAATAATTTAAAAATATAAATATTGATACTTTTACATTAATATTGATAAAGAGAAGAAAAAGAAGAAAGAGGGAAAGAAGAGAGAGATAAGAGATAGAGGAGAGGGAGGTGAGATAGAGGGGAGAGAGAAGGGGAAGAGGAGAGAAGAAAGAGAGTGAAGAGAGGGAGATGAAAGAGAGGAGAGGGAGAGGAGAGGAGAGAGATAAAAGAGAGAGCCCATAGAGAAATAGAGAACAAAAAGAGAGGAGAAAGGGAGAGGAGAGAGAGAAAAGAGAGAGGAGGAGAGAGAGAGAAGAGACAGGAGTGAGAGAGAAGAAAGAAAGAGGAGAGAGAAAATAGACATAAAGGTGAGAGAAAGTAAGTAAGAAGAATTTCAAATTCTTATTTTTTTAGTAAAATTTGAAATTCTGTAATTTTAAGTAATCAAAATACCTTCATAAATTATTAGAATTTCAATTCCTTACTAAATTTCATATCCAAATAACATATTTCACCACAAAGAATTTTAAATTCCCTATAAAAAAGAATTACCCTCTTAAAATTCTTCATCCAAACACGAGGTAGGTTCATTTTTAGTTTCTTAAAAGAAATAAAGACTTTTCTTTTCTTTTTCTCGTCTCCTATTCTTTTTTCATGGATTGCTAAATCTTTTTAGCTAGGGTTTGATGGATTAGAATTAATTGGATTGCGATGTAATTGACTTCTACTCTCAATTTAAGCTTTTATTTGTAGTTTAGTACCTAAACCTTTATTAAATGTTTGTATGAAGTAGTTAGTCATCCATTGACTGGACGGATATTCTTATGAAATTGGAGAATATAAAGTTGGACCATGCTTCCTAATTGGTTTAATTGCCTTCTTTAAATATATTGGGTCTATGACTATAGATATAATTCAATAGGTTTGTGATTTTGTGTATCCTTTGAGCCTCATCAATCTTATGGCCTGTATGTATCTTGTTTTCAAAATCTATTCCTTGAAAAAAAGAAGTTATCTTTGATAAAACTAGTTTTTAAAAACTATTTTTAAAAATAATATTTTTTTTAGTTTTTAAAATAAAAAACCAAAACATATTTAAGTTGTCTTTTTGGTTTTTTACTTTCAGATTTTTATTATTCATGTTCTTTTTTGTACTTTCCTATTTTCTTTCTCCACTTATTCTCTTCCATCCTCTTTCTTAAAAATTGTTTTGCAAAATAATTTTTAAAAACTAAAAAATAAAAAACACAAGTAAACACACCCTTATTCTTATATATAATTTAAATTAAGGGATTAATCAACTTGTGTGAGTTTAAGAGAATTTATGTATGAGCGAATTATTTTATAATAGAATTAAATTCTAAATCACAAATGAATTGCTTTAATTAAATAGATATTGGTTACTCACATGGTAATTTGGTGAAATATAACCATAATGAGTTGCCCATTTGAGAAGATTAAACTCACAAGTAATTAAAAAGTTCCTTTATTTTATTCAATTGCATTGCTCTATATCTTTACTTTTCTTTAATCGCTTCATTATTGAATTTGAAATTCTCTTCAATAAGCATCTAAATAATTTAATTCAGCAAACTAATACATACTAAAAGTAATTCTTATAAAAAACAATATTCCACTTCCATTATATCACTTAGTTTTTGAAACAGTTACAATTGTTGTAGCCGTAACAACACATCCTTAAAGTGACCTTACATGTAAAAAACATGCTTTACAATTAACTCCTTACAATAACTATTAAAATTCAAATTGAACTTAACAACAAAACAATTTTTGAAGGCACAAGAAAACACCTTAAGAGATCAACTCATAAAGAGCTACCCCACTTTTGGGGTCTATGTAACACACTCACACACAAAAACACAATTTATAATTTATTTGTTCTGTCTCCTTTAATTGGACCTCCTACAGTTTCTCCTTATCTGCCCATTTGACCCAGTTAAAGGTTTAATGTTTCCCATCTTAATCATGGCAGTAACAAAGTCAGACTCAAAGGCCTTCTGATTGTTGCTGTAAGTTCTAACAAGTGAATCTGTGGATCCTCCATTGAAGAGCTCTTGATCAGAATGAAGGAGACCCTTTTTGTTGATGAGGTTCTTGTAGTAACTGTTGTCAAAATGGTTAGGAGTTTTGAAGTCTAGCGGTGCTACATTGTTGTCTTTTGGTGTCCCACTACTAGTTGGACAGTTCTTCCGCCTTGCCTTAGCAAATAAACTGTCAATGTTCTTGTCATTGTATATACGACTTCTATAACTAACACACCTTGCCTTCCCAATCGTGTGTCCTCCTGAAACCACAAAGGAAACATCAATTAAATAGGGGTACTCTAATCTCAATAACATTTGTGACATATAAAGTAGGACACTAAAATATTGAAACATGATGGAAGCTATATAGTCGAAAAGTTTTTTGGTACTTCATGGACAGTTATACAATTGATGCTCTAATAAAATTGATTATTAATTCAGTACTTTTACATTTGAATTTCACCATAATAATAAGTATGTTTATTGATCTAGTGTATAAATTGAATATGTAACATAAATGTAATGTACAAATAATGAAAGATTTTCGGTAGAATAATGCTAACTGAAAATGATATGTAAATGGATGGTGTTTTTACTTTTTAGCAGTGGAGACATTCAAACGTCACCAATCAATAATGCCATATATATCTTGTACCAGTTAGTAAACATGCTTTTCTTTTAACATGACTCTTTTCTGTTCAGAGGTCGCATGGCTTTTGGCTGAGAGAAACAGCACGACATGCATGTACGTAGTTGTTTAAATGTCACATCCCGGTCCACAGATCCACCATATGTAAATTATTAAGTAAGGAGATAGTGTATTTATATAATAAAATGTCTTTTTTCTTCATTTTTCTTTGTCACAATACTCACCTTATTATTTCACATTTCTCTCCTTTTCTTGTCTCTCTCTTATAAAAATACTGTATAAACAAATTTTCTTTTAATGAAAAGCCATACGGTTGTATTAAGTCATACGGTTGTATTAAGTCATCTTCAAAATACAACATCTCAAATTCGCAATAATATTAGTAATAATAAAGATTGAGTCACATAATGGAAGAGAGAAGAGAGAGAGGGGCCAAACTAGAAAAAAGAGAAAAGGACACGTACCAGATAAGGCAACCATGTCCTTGGGAGAGAGCCCTTGCTTTTGAAAGCTAGAGATAAGGTTGCTGAGGGAACCAAAGGGAGATGGGAGCACACCTTGAGTGTTTGCAATTCGGAAGAAGGCTGTCTTGGAATCCCTTCTACCAAGTTTAACCTTCCAAAATGGCCCTCCCAGCTGTATCATGAAATTTTATAAACCAAAAGAATTAATAAATAAACATTTAAGAACCTTGTTTATCATATAAAATATTATATATAGAGAGAGAATAATGATATATAGACATCTCTATATATCAAATGCTTCGGATAACATTCATCAATTCTTTCTATTTCTCTTTTCTTATTACGTCATATATATATATATATATTTCTCTTCCTTTACTCTCTTTCTTTTTCTAGGTATTAAATAATATTGGAGTGTCCATTGATAATTTTCCATATAGGTGACGTACTTACTGTGAAAAATGAAAAACTATAAATAAGAGTCATATAATCACACATAAATTATTAAGATTAAAAGTTAGTTAGTGATCACATAATTAATTACTTAAAAAAAGTTATATATATTTTTAATTTTACCTATTTAAATATAATCTAAGTTTTTAATTTCTCACCATATAAAAATTAACATATATATTGGTTTTGAACTCACAATTGCAACAGAGTCACGAGCAGCAATGGCTACAATATCAGCACACGACACCACTCCGGGGCATACTGCCTCCACCTTAGACTTGATGGCATCAATGACTTCAAAACCTCTCAAAGAATTGTTGTTGGGAGGCGCAATCTTCTCGGAGGAAGCGCCATCAAGTAAAACCGATCCATCGCAACCCTGTTTCCATTCAAGCAGCAACAGACAATCGGCAATTAGTTGTGAGCACTTTACAGGACAGTGGCTGACTTTACCCAAATTCGATTGATAGGTAAAAAAGATTACTTAGAAGGAAGCATTTCTAAGCTACATCAACAACTTGTTTAAAGAACACCAAAGTTGAATGTAAGTATCGACATGTAGGTGAAAATGTCAAAATAAACCAACTCAACCTAACTCAACTCGTTTTTAATCTGCCAAAATAATGAATTGAGATAAAAATCTCAACTCAATCCAATTCTGGTAGGTTGCGAGTTAAATTGAGTTGGTTTGTCAATTTTTTTTTTTTACAAAAAGGCAAAAAATATAAAAAAGTAAATAATTCATAAGTTGACCTACTAAATAAAATCAATAAATATAAATAGTCTAAACACAATATCACAATCACATCAATTTTATCTTACTAAATTGTCTTAACAAAAATGCTCTTTAGAAGTTATAATTATGAGTTAAATAAATGTAGAGAAAAACAATAAAATAATATGAAATCTATAATGGTCCAAAAAAAATTATGTTCAACAAAAAAATATTGGCTTCAATATATTTTTAGTCTCTCAAATTTAAGATAAGTTGGTTTTTGGTTCCTCAAATTTAAAATTATTTTTTAGTCCCTGTAATTTGAAAAAAAAAATGTTTTAGTCCATTTGCCCAAATACCGTAAGTGAATTTGCCACACAAAATCTACCTATTAGTATCCTTGTTAATGAAAACATCACACTAAACTCAGCTGATGCTATACAGTTGACTCAATCTACCTCTGTCAATTACACTGTAGGTAATCCTAGAGAACTAAAACAGACTTTTTTCAAATTACAAGAACTAAAAAGATTAATTTTAAATTTAGGAGATCAAAAACAAACTTATCCTAAATTTGAGGGACTAAAAACATATTTAAATCAAAAATATTTAACCAAACAACCCATCAAAATGTGAAAAAAAAAAAAAAAAACCTAATTCGACAGGTCAAGTCAACCCAATTTGCCCCATAGCCCATTGGATTGACCGATTATACAGATTGAATGGTTGGATTGACAGTCAAGTTTAACCTATTTAACATCCTACGTGTAGGGGGATAATATTTTCTAATCCATTTTTTTTTCTTGTTGGAAATACGGTATTTTATAAGGTAAATGAAATGTTAATTTGCATCGTGAAATTTGTGTATTATGTCAAGTTAATGTACGGTGCAAAGGAAATTAATGAAGAAGAAAAATAGAAGTATGAATTATTTATGAAAGACTGTACTCATATGTAAAACACTTTGTGTTTGTTATAAATAAATAGAATATAATATTACACGATGACTCAAATTCGACTAAGAATATTTAAATATGCTAAATTTATTCTACCGGAGATTCGGACCTATTGCCTGTGGGCCGAAATTTTTTATATTTGGGGACCGAAAAAATTTTGCCTTTAAAAGAAATGGTATATGTATAACCATGGAAACATTTGGATAAGAACATCTTCACTTCATTTTTTTTATGCTTGAAATGTGTCATTATTACGTGGTGATAAGACTTGTTGAAAGAGACAGAAACTTAGGAAGAAAGAAAAATACGTATAATGGTCAATAATGTAACATAAAAAGAACATATATAGTATTACACTATTAAATACTTGTAATTTAGTAATTAAGATTATCCACAAACATTACGTTCTTAAAGGAAGGAATACGTGAACCATGTGAAATCTTAACTTTGAAAATTTTGTTGACAACCAAATGAAGTTTTGTTTCATTGATGCTAAAAATTAAGTATTACCCTTGAAAAATCGATCACAAATTAAAATATATATGGTACTATAGTATATAACTAAAGAAAAATAAAAGCTTAAGAACTTAGATTAGGAGTAATTTACATTGACAAAGCAGTCATGAAAGAAGAGGCGAAGCAGAGATGCTCCCATGCGAGGCTCTTTAGCCACGGCAGATTGAAGAACAGATTTTACAGCATAAAAAACCTTGGGACATTTCTGAGCATAGAAGTTTTCAGAGAGTTGAGCCGAAGAACTTCCTATAAGCAAAAGCATGAACAAAGCTAAAGCAAAAGTAGCTGTTGAAGATCGAGAAGAAGAAAGTGCCATTTTAATTTGCTAAGTAAAGCTTAGAAGATGGATGATCTTAGAGACTATGCAAAGGACACGCTACAATATATAGAGAGCGTGACACAGAGAGGGTGTGTGATGGCAACTCACGCTCACCTAATCATCAAGAACTTGACAAATAAGTGCATGGCACATAACATTTATGTCCAAGTCTGGACAATGTGGATTGAATTGACCGGTTGAAAAGGATGAAATTAAGTTAGTAACTTCTTTATCTTTATTTTTATTTTTATTTTTTTGTAATTTGGAAAACACAAGGTTCTGGTGAAATGAACTTGGCCGAAAGCTATCTATGCATTTGTCCTTATTAGTATTGAAATTATAGGGTCGATATTTGTTTGGCCGTGGTTATTAAAGAACATGTGCCCAGGTTGACTATTCAAAAGTTGCAAAAAAGCCCATGCTATTTGTTTATTATATTATATAACAAAGAGAAATGCTAGTTGTATTGCGCTAGATGAGAATATTATCATCAAACGAAATAATTAATGAAAAGTGATGAACAGAATCAATTCTTAACCAGCTAAGATTTATCATACACCACATATTGGCAAGTTGACAATGAAGATGCATCCAGGGCCCAGCACAAGAGAGTCCAGAGAGCTCGACAATTCATCAAAATTACCGAATCAAAATTGCCTGCATTTAGTTATAGAATAAAGTATTTACTTTTATGTAAGTATTATTTGCGTTGGATCATTATCAATCATCATCAATATTTAATATTCACTTTATCTAAACATTATAGAAACCGGCGGTGGAGCTTCAATCAAAATGTGAGGTCATAAGTTTATAGAAAGATGATAGAAAATTTGTGTTGCTTGTTTGCTGTTATTTCAGTACTAACACCGGCATCAAGAAGGCATTGTGAAGTGCTAATTAATTCTCCAACCACAACCTGAATTCCGCGAAATCCCACCACCGTGCTGCATCTATATATTAATATTTATCACAGTTCTGCTGTATACTACCGTTAGTCACTTGCTTTCAGCCACAGTTTGTTACAATAAGAATTTGACAACCACTATTAATTTTGGGCTATGTTATGTGCATGTGCTGGCCCATATTTGATTGAGATTTTACTTCTTCTTTTTTTAAGTTGATAAAAAATAATTAATTCTTTACTTAATATTTGTTTATTTAAAAAGGATTTTAATAGTTATACACTGTCAATGTAAAAAATTTTACACTGTCAAGCAAATCAAAAAGCACCATTGTTATAACTTTTAAGATAGTTAATATAAAAGTCAACAAATTTACCATACATGATAGTTTGTGATTGAATGATAATGCAAACTATTAGTACATATAGCCTATTTTCTCTTTAAAAAA
Organism: Spatholobus suberectus; assembly: GCA_004329165.1. Lineage (NCBI taxonomy): Eukaryota > Viridiplantae > Streptophyta > Magnoliopsida > Fabales > Fabaceae > Spatholobus > Spatholobus suberectus. The sequence continues at coordinate 64,031,401 of CM014734.1, read as the reverse complement.
TAGTGACTCATAAAGTATTTCGAATAAAAAGTTAGTACATTACACAGGAAGCCTGATATTCTTCTATTCCAATGTTTTAAAACATGTCAAAGTTAGTTTAGTCGTATTATACTTTTCAATAAAATTTTACACACTCATAGCTTGAATTAGATAAAAAACAATAGCGTAAAGTATACGCTCTTATAAAATTATTACATCAACCACAATATGAATTTCTTTTTCATATTATCCACACTAGAAATATATATATATATATATTACTGCTATCGATTCTTATTAAGGATTCTCATACATGTTTCCTAAAAGAAAAATACCCTAATCATTATACAAAAAATTAAAATGATATGAAAGTTAAATCAAAATTTTAACATGATTGAATCTGTGATTGATATCTTTTAAGTTTAAAGACATACCGTTCATTTTATAAATTGAAGTAATAAAGAATCTCGATATATGGAACCATGAGCAACTTGTTAATTAGTCCATGATGCTCCATACTCGATTTTATCGCTTATAACAAGTCCTAGATAAGTTTTTAAAATTTATTTTATGGTACCTAATAAATAAATAATTGGACTCTGGTCCTGGAAGTCCCTTTAAGCAAAAAAAAACATATGTACGTAATTTTATATTTATTTACTAAAGTTTGTTCTTACATGAAAACATCTTTTGGAGGCATTCGTATCATTTCTATCACTACATGAAAACAAGAAAAATGTAAATTTAGCGTCGGTTAAAAATTAAAAGTCAACATTAATCATCAAAAGACGGGTAATAGCTAATTTAGTGATAATCTTGAGGGCGTTGCAGTGAAGGTCATCCTAATGAAAATATTTGCAGTACAGTTTGGTTTAGTTTTTAGATGAAAAGTCATCCAAACCAAATATAAAAATAATATGCAGTTCGGTTTAAATGTAATATGAAATCCAAACCAAACTAACCAATCTTTTGTAGTTTGTTTGGATCGGTTTAGCAGTTTGTTGGATTTTATAATTTATTTTTATATGATTTTTAAAATTATTTTTAATTTTACAACTAATAAAATAAATTAGCACAATATAAAATCTAATAACTAATTGAATTATGTCATCGTGATCAATCCTTGAAAATGATATTTATATAATTATAAGCAATCGAAAAACAAAAAAACCATGTAAAAAAATAACTACATTACAAATTTCTTATAAAAAGAAGTACATTATAAACCATTTATAATTGATTAACCATGCACTATCAATGTCACAAACTTATAATTTAACATAACTAAAAAATGTCCAATAAATATGAAATCACATAATATCATTATCAAAACTTAGTTGTGACTTAAGTTAAGATAATTATATTTTGTCATTTTTAAAATATAGAAACTAAAATCAATTTTAACAAAAAATTGAAGAACCTAAAACACATTTTTTCAGTTTTTTTTCAAGAGACTTCCTCCTTCATGACCGACCCCTAGTTGGAGATTTCTCACCCATGTCTTCTGTATCAATTATTGTCTATCAATTATCAATGACAACTTTATACTCATCGAAGTGTTACCATTATCGGAGACATTACCTTCTTCCAAATTCCACAGTTCTCCTAACCAATAACCATAACACTAAGCTCCGCTAGCATTTCTAAAAGAAATTATTTTTTTGGATTGAGTTGGAAACACTTCAACAACTTAACCACTTTATAATTAGGGGATTAATTTGCAAATAATAACACTTCGACATAGAAACTGATATCCAGGATTATAGTGACAAATCCTATTCATACAATTTAATTATATATCACATTTTCCTCCAACCATGCATTATTGAACCACGGTGAACTCTTAAGGGTGGACCATGTTATTCCTACCCTATTCGAAAGTTACAGCCAAAGTGGACTATATCTTGATTCTTGATCTACCGCAGAGAAGTTAGCAGCACACGGGATGAAAAAAAAACCCTCTTTTTCTGTGTATTCTAACACGCACCCTTTTTCTTCGGCCCTTTGTCGGCATGTATTTTATTTTATTCGTTGTTTTGTTAGACTTTTCTCCTCCCTTCATGCTAGTAATGTCTGATATTAATCATGTTCTCTTGGTTTTTTTATCAATCAACACCATGATACGTGTCTAATCTCCATTGCATTGTAGAGACATCGTACTTTTTTTATGTTTTCAATCAGAATGCACAAATGGAATAAAACGTTAAATCATGAAAAGAAAAATTAGACAAGAAAAGAAAGACACTTTATATTGTTACATCTAATAACTTATCAGTCCCGAGATAAAAATATGAGAAAACAGCCAATGAGAATGTAAAGTAGTTTTATATTTTTATTTAATTATAAATTATTATTTATTGTAAGTTTGTTGATTTTTATAATAAATATTTTAAAAATTATATTAACAGTAAATTTTAATTAGTTGACAATATAAATTTTTTTATATTAATAATACATAATCATTAAACTCTAAAAATATTAAATGCATATATTTAATTAATTTCCCACAATATTATGCCTCTTTTTTATTCTCTTGTTTCTCCTTCATCTCTTATTTATAAAATTTATTGTAGCCTATTTTAGACAGGAAAAAAAAAAAGACATAATTTATTATAAAATTACGCATTATAAGAAGTAAAATAGCGACTCACTTACTACTAACATGTCGTTGGTTCAAGTGGAGCTAAATTCAAATCTTTTAAGTAAGGTCTCGAGTTTGAGTCTTATAGATAGAAAAAACATGGTTGGGAGGGGAGACCCCACTAAAGGTAACTAGTCAGGTTTTTCAGTAAAGATTAATTATCAAAAAAAGTTAATGGATACTTCACACATATAACATAATTTAAAAAAAAAAATAGAGACTCACTTAGTATCGATGACATGCTCTCCTCTTTCTCTTCGTCAAAAATTCAAAATCAATAAGAAAACTTAGATATAACGTGCCATTCATATTGGTTTGTCATCAATAATTAACTATTAACAAAAATTATGAAATCAACAAATTAAATGATAATATTCGATTTCTTATAAACTACATATAAAATTTAGAATAAATTACATTTCACTTTTTTTTTGTACTCTTTAATTTATTCCCTAATTTTTTGAGTTTGGATTCTCTACAGCCATACTGTCTCTACAGCAAATAAATTCACCTTTTATAACCCACTACAAAAATATTCATTCTATATTTTATCCTTTTATAACCATTGGATGCAAATCAAAGGGTGATTATAATTGCTGCAGAGGTAGCACAGCTGCAGAGGATCCAAGTACTAATTTTTTATGTCAATAAATTCTCCTAAAATTTGCATTAACGTAAAAAAAATGTGTTACAACTATAATTAAAATTTAGGTTAATAAAACTAAAATTGTAGTTAAAATAAGTAAATTTAATAAAAATTTAAGGCTTAATTGCACTTTTTATCTCCAAAGTTTCACAATCTCGCAAATTTTGCTTTCAAATATTTTTTTTCGTTAATTTTATCTCCTAATTTACAAAATATCGTGAATTTTGCCCCCACTTAAAAACTATCACAATTAAGACAATTTTGTGACAGCTTTTCCTTTAAACTGCCACAATTTTCTATGTGCGGGACAAAATTCATAATATTTTGTAAATTGGAGGAAAAATTTGTGGAAAAAATTATTTGGGAGCAAAATTTGTGAGATTATGAAACTTTAACAGCAACAAGTACAATTAATCCTAAATTGGCCTTAACATTTTTTCTTTAAATCAAACTTAAAGGTATTTAATAATACACAAAGAAATTTAGGGGATATGTTGGGAAAGTATGAAAATATAAAGTAAAATATGTTTTACCTAAAAATTTATATTAAGGAATGCTAAATAAAAATGATCAGTTTTTATAATTAATTAAGCAAGCAAAGTATTCTTGCTAGTAGTTAGAATATCCATAGTAACTCAAGAATGATATCTCCCTCCTATTTTTATCTTAAGAGGGGCATTTGATATGCGTAGTATTTTTTTTTCATAGGAATTATGTTTTTAAAAATCATAATTTCTGAAAATGTTATATATGTGTTTGATATGCCTAAAATATTCTTTGGATCGATGGAATATGCTCAAATTTGTTCACCTTCATGATAATCTTGAACCCTCACCTTCCATAAGAATGTTTTATTGGAAACACATGGTTAAAAAATATTGTTAGAAATATTAGTTTCCTAGCAAATATAAGAATCTAATATTCCAAACCTACTAATCAAAAAAAAACCTTAGAAACGTTAGCTTCATATAAAATAAAATGAATGTAAAATTTGTAGTATTATAAAAAAAATCAGAGTTAAAGAAATAATTACATAAATAAAAATAAAAGGTTCTATGTAGCAAAAAAAAAAAAAGATTTTTAGATAGAAACAAAAATAGAACGGTTCGATTCTCCTTATCCTATCGCTGCCACCATGAAATTTTAATCGTGATTACTTTCTATTGAATGAAATTTTGCACTAATAATTAACAAAATTCAAGCCATTGCTCATATGATAGATCTTGTTCATTGGCAGCCAAAATGTACTGGAAGAACACAAGTTAGTACTAATCTCCATTTGGTCACATACAATGCAAATCATTGGATGTCGGTTGAAACAGCAGCCAACCTCATCAGAAAAAGATGAAGTGCTTTTTTTTTTTTTATCAAGAAAAAATATATTAGAATGAAGTACAAATACTCGATAAAGAATACATGTTTTAAAGTAAAATTTATTTAGTGTAATTTAGATTTAGTTATAGTTGTTATAATAGTCAGTGATTAGTTAGTTGCGGAGGATAAGTAGTAATTAATAATTATAAATAAATAAATATATATATATAGGGACAGGATCCGTTGACACCAGGTATAAGAATTAGTCAAATTACACCTTTAACAACTTTTTGTATAATACAAATTTAACCAATCCAACCGTTGAATTTAATGATATTATCTTCATGATTATGTATATCAAATTTCACATCATTTGGACTTTTCTAAATATGTTATCTAATATTAAATATTTACATATATTTTAATATTATATTGTACGTTAAAATAAAGTGATTTGATGAACTATTAAATAATTTTAGAATTATATGAAATTTTGTATACTTAATCTAATTAATAAGAACATCAAATTCAACGGTTGGATTAGTTAAATTTGCATTATACAAAAAGTTATTGAAGGTGTAATTTGATTATCTCTTACACCTAGTGTCAACGGATCCTGCCCCATAAATATATATATATATATATATATATATATATATATATATATAAGTGTTGTATCACGAAGTGAGTGAAAATTTACTAGGCCAGCTTAATGATGAGATTTGGATAGTTTGTATAAGGTTCCAGTTGTAGAAGTGGTAAAACATGCTATTGGACCCGATGTGGGCCGGCTCAATATGGGTTGTGGACTATAGTCGATTAGGGGGAAAAAGTCTGGATTCAATTTGGGCCTCTAAAATAAAGCTCAAGTTTGGGGAAAGCCTAACTTTTGGGGTTTTGTAGGTTTTTGCAGGCTAAACTTGGATTAAGTCATGATCAGATCAGACTAAAATTGTTCACATTTAATATAGGTCAAAATTTAAAAACCTAAACCTTACATTTTATTGAACGGTTCAAACCGACTCGATTATCTAACTTATGTTAAAGGTGTAGATTCAAACCACATTATCACCACCACCATGATTGTTGCCACCACCACTATCATGACCATCGCCGCCATAGCCATCACTGTTGTCGCTACCATTGTCGACAGAGGTGATGGTGGCGATAGTGACGACAATAGCGGCGACAGTCATGATGGTGGTGGTAGTAAGAACCATGGTAGTGATGGTAATAGGTTAACAACAATTTTAAAAAAGAGTGACGTGATAATTGGGATGTTTTAGGGGGTGATAATCAACATCTTTTAGAAATTTGATTTTTATTTGGTGAATCTTTTAGCGATTTGATGGTTACATAAGATTTAAATTTAAATTCTTAAATATTTTAATCTAGGCATTTTATTTTAATTTAACGGTTAAGATTAGTCATTTTCGTTCTCACGTAAGAAAGTCATTCTCATATGATACACCTGTTTTATATATGTGTGTGTGTGTGTGTGTGTGTGTGTGGATTAAGATCCCTTGATACCAGGTGTCAAAGTTAGTCAAACTACACCCTCAATAAATTTTTTTTAGAATGCAAATTTAACTAATCCAACCATTAAAATATGTGATATTATCTTCATGATCATGTATATCAAATTTCACATCATTTGGACTTTTTTAAATATGTTATCAAACATTGAACATTTACACATATTTTAATATCATATTGTACATTAAAATAAAGTGATTTGATGAACTATTAAATAATTTTGAAATTGTATGAAATTTTGTAGACTTAATCTAATTAATAAGAACATTAAATTAAATGGTTGGATTGATTAAATTTGTATTATACAAAAAGCTATTGAATGTGTAATTTGACTAACTTTGACAATTGATGTCAAGAGATCCTGACCATATATATATATATATATAGGGATTTACTAACATACACCCACTTGATTTTTAGTTGGAGTACGTTAGCAAGTTATAACTAAGGGTTACCTTAAAATACATCAATAGTGTAGTTTATTAACATACTCTAACTAAAAAATAAGTAGGTGTACTTTAGCAAATGTTTGTGGGGTTTGCTAACGTACGCCAACTTATTTTTTAGTTAAAGTATATTAGCAAGTTATAATTTAGAATTATTTTAAAATACACCATGGTGTAGTTTGCTAACGTATTCTAACTAAAAAACAAGGGGGTGTAAGTTAGCAAACCCTATATATATATATGGGGGGGGGGGGGGGGGGGTCAATGTATATTTTTCAAAATATAGTAAAACATGAGTTATTTGATTACCTTCTTATTGTTATTCAATTTTGACAAAAATTGATACTAATAATTTTGGCAATATGAAATTACAATTCAACGGTTGGATTGATAAAAATCACATTCTATATCAAGTTATTGATGGTGTAATATTTGATGTAAATCATTTGATAAAAAGCACTTGATATAGAATGTGATTTTCATCAATCTAACTGTTGAATTGTAATTTCATATTACCAAGATTGTTTGTGTCAAATTTTGTCAAAATTGAATAACAATAAGAAGGTAATCAATGTATTAAAGGGATCAATGTATATTTTTCAAAATGTAGTAAAACATGAGTTATTTGATTACCTTCTTATTATTATTCAATTTTGACAAAATTTGATACAAACAATTTTGGTAATATGAAATTACAATTCAATAGTTGGATCAATAAAAATCACATTCTATATCAAGTGATTTTTATTATATTTTGAAAAATATACATTACGTCCATTTTGATCTATATGAATAAGGTATCAAATAATTTTGAATTAATATAAAATTTTGTACGTATGATCTATATTAAAAGAACTTTCAATACAACAGTAAGTTTTAAGATAAAATTATCTAATTAAAAGTTATTGAATGGTGTAATAATTGATGTAAGTTACATCGGTGTCATTTGATCATTCACTACATATATATATATATATATTGAAGGAAAATAAATGTAGTGCAGATTTTTCGCTAAGATTTCTCTATTCTCTTTTTTTTTTCTCTCTTCTATGTTGTGAATGAGAGAATTTTGAGTGAGAAAAATTCTAACAGAATCTATAATTAATATTACAATTTGAGTATATATATTGCTCAACGAATGTAATAACTTTTTTTTTAACCTTTTCTTGTCCTCCGTTTATGTTAAAATAACAGTGGCTAGAATCAAAAGTTGAAGATTACATATATTCTACACTGATATACTTTTCGGTTTCCTAAAGTCAGTACAGTGTAGTCGTTGTGATAATTATATGGGTATTTTTCCCACTCCAATAACATTTGTTAGCTATCCAAATCATATTTATGGTCCCAATTATCCAATTCAGTGACAAGAATTTTCGCTTTGTACGCAATTCCAGTCAAAGAAAGGCAATACAAAAATGATTGCAAGTCTTGACTTTAAGAGATGTGGTACTCTAATATTTGGGTAGAGAAAGTTTAATTTAATTTAACTTACATATAATTGAACGTGTCTTCACACATATAATTGCACTTACATAATTTTATAAATTCGTACGTATAAGAGTTGCGCAGCTAAAATTATATCATGTGATTATTGTGTCACACAAACTTAATTTGATATTAGTCTTAATATTTATATGATGAAAATATTTGAAAACCTTTATAACAAAATTGTCGTTACATTGGGAGAACAATATTGGGGAAGCGGTCCCAATTTGTTAAATTATAATTTTGCCATAGTTTACATGAGAAATGCGTCACTTCAAAATGAATACCATATGGCATATACTAACGAAAAAAATATTAGAGATTAGAATTATTTTTATTATTATAATTTTTATTTAATAAAAAATATGCCGTTACTATAGATATTGCGGGTCTATTATAATTATATGGTGTTAATATTAACAATATAAAGTATTGATAACATGCACTAATTTTTACCAACACTAGTTGGCACAAGTGATAACAGCTTGTGTTTCTTAACCAAGTTGTCTAGAGTTCGAATCCTGACCTTGGCTATAGAATAAACTATGTTGGGAGGAGAATACCCACCTTGTGTGCGCTCACGGTCCTCGGCGGAGATCAGTCACTGCTTCCAACAGTGGATACTTCGTACCAATACCATGGTAACCCAAAAAAAAAACATGCACTAATTTTTTATAACAACAAAATTCTATATTTATATGATGTCTCATATTATTATTTTGTATACTTGAAATGTTTATATTAATAATTTATTTTTTATTCAGCAAAAGGTATACCAATAAAGATAAATTGTTCATATGTGACATTTTTTAGTGAATGTGAATGTTTGATTGATTAAGCCTTATATATAGTTTAATTATGTTAATTAATATAGCAGTAAGTTGTTAGTACAGCTTAAAAATTTAATTCAAATTTAAATTCATCATGGGAAAAAAAATTTCAACACAATTGGTATAACAAAAAAGTTGATCCTTTAATTTTAGAGTGTATATAAAAAAGATAAAACATAAATAAAAAATAAAGATAATTATATCTAATTCTACATGTGTATTATTTTTTTTAATATTCAAACAATACAACCGTTCGTCATAACTATTTGAGTAATTAAAACTGTGATGACTTATCTTAATTAAATTATATTAAATTTAATGGATAATTATTTTAATTGAACTTTCTCGCAGAAGTCCATATATATATATATATTCCTACTATTGGGAGGATGGGTTAGGATCCCTGTCTAATCCTATGTTTAATACTTAGAGTATTAATGTTGATCATATCTTTATAATTAAAGAAAATGAAAGATGGACCGAAATTAATTTTGTGGAGTTTCTTTTCTAAAGCTAATGATGAGTTAGTTAAAAAGTTGCCAGCCACAGATACGAAGTTTGACTGAAATTGCACAATAATTAAAAAAAGTTTCACTTAATAATCCTATTTTATCGTTCTAATTACAGTTCTCTTTTTAAATTGTTAATTTTGGGTTATGCAATTCCCACTCACACACACACACATATATATATATATATATATACATACACAATTAATTATCAATGGATTTTTGTCAATCAAATTGTTGATATAAATTGTAATGGAACAATCAGAGCCTGTTTGGTTCCGCGTCGGGAGGCTCTGTACGCGCATCATCTATGCAAAAAGTAGAAGTGTCACAATCGGGGCTACAGCATAACGGCAAAAAATATATTTAAAAATATAGAGTCATCACCAATATTTATTTAGGAAAACATTGAAAAAATCTTTAAAAAGAAAATGATTTTCGAAACTAAATTTTGAGTTTAGGAGTCAATTACGTATAGGGAAGGTATTAGCACCCTACAACATTCGTTATAAAGACGATTACCTCTAATTAAATGTGCATAATTAATATAACTTTAAAATTATTTATTTTACCCCTAAAAAAACAAAAAAAAATTTGGTGTTTTGTTTGCTTATTTATTTATCATGGAAACTTTGTTATTATTTTTTTTTTATCTTGAAATGATTAAATTTTTATTATTTTTGAGATCGACAGGAGAGGTATCCTGCTCCTACGTATCTCCAGGTGTAATGGAGAATCAGACTCACGTAGTTCTTTGGGTAGAAAAAATTTGTGTGTTGATCTTTTTTTTTTTTGGTTTTCTAAACGGCTTTCGCGATAACCAAGCAGGAAGTACATCCAAAATAGTTATCGGTACACCTTTTAAGGCCTTTGTAATACCCAAACAGGAAGTGCATCCAAAATGGTTATTGCTAAACCTTTATCATAAGACTAAAATTTATTTAAATGTTTACTTTTTATTTTTTAGGTTTAATTTTAAAAGACTTTTACAATAACCAAATAGGAAGTGCATCCAAAATGGTTATTGTTACATCTTTTAAGGTTTTTGTAATACCCAAACAGGAAGTGCATCCAAAATGGTTATTACTAAACCTTTATTATAAGATTAAAATTTATTTAAATATTTGTTTTAATTTTTAAGGTTTTATTTTGAAAAACTTTTACAATATCCAAACAGGAAGTGCATCCAAAATGGTTATCGTTATACCTTTTAAAGCCTTTGTAATATCTAAATAGGAAATGCATCCAAAATGGTTATTACTAAGCCTTTATAACTAAATGTAGTAATAAGCTATGTTAATTTAATACATAATTTGAGAGGTTTAATAAAATAGTGGTGTAAGAAATTATTTGATTTTGCCTAAATAAATAAGATACCGGTTGTAGTTATAGAGATAAATTAAATGGGTAAGTAAATAAATAGATGAAGCAAGATAAAATAGCTAAATTCAAATAAGTATTTTATTTTAGCAAAATGTTCTCAATTTTTTATCACTTATGATTTAAACCCAAAGCGCAATTATTTAAACACTAAATTATTAAAAAAGAAAGCCACGGTGAACGCACAAGTTATGTGCATTTGATTGAACCATTTATTTCATCATTATTAGCTTATTTATGTTTTATTATCCAAAAGAAATTTGAAGTGTTTTGAATCAAATAAATAATAGACTAATCCCATCAAATGGGCATAAAACGTGAATTGACATCCAGGCACAATCACGCATAACAGAGGTTAAAATAGGAGATCAAATCGACCCAAGAAACAAATATCAACCCACAAAATCAAAACACGCTTCCGTCATCCAACACACAAGAGATCGAGCAAGAGAGGAAAGGGGAAAACGGACTTCACAGTGCACCTGTGTTAAAGCACGGCAGCGCGACGAAGGGCACAGGGGGCCACGCAGGTTTAGAGATCAGGTGGTTTGCAGTGGGCGTTTTTGACGGTTTGGGGGTTCTCGTGATAGGGGTTAGCAGAGCGGATTTATGAAGGTTGTCTCAGTGTGGCGTTTTTTGCCTTTTTGTGTTATAGGGGGTTGATTTGGTAGCTTAAGTGTTTGAAGTGTAGTCTTTTTCGTTTTGCAGGTGGGAGGCTTGGCTTAGGTCCTTGGATGGTGGTACAGTGTTTCTCTGTGTGTGACGGTGTTGTTTGGTTGGGTACCATTTTATGATTTATTTGTGAAAGAGGTGGCCACGGTTTTAGTGATACATTAACGATCAACCAAGGGTGGATTCTTCATTATATGCCATTTAGGTTTAGCATATTTCTCTTTTCTCTTTTTATTTTTATTTTTATTTTTTCAACAATAGGGCATGCAAGGGATAGTGTATACAATAGGAAGCAACAGCAAAGAAAGACAATCACAGCCAATAGAGTTTTAAGATATTCAGAGCATTATTATTGACTAAGGGGGTTACTTGTGTAGGAGCAAGCCTTGAAGTTCTAACTCAATGCAAAGAAGAGTATCCCCAGACTCAAAAGGGTGAGAGAATGAAGAGATCAGAATTTAGGAATTTGTGCTGTGTAGGTTCTCTTGTTTTCAGCATTTGAACTATAGTGTATAATTCCATGTGTCCGTGTGTGACCCTGAGTATCTGTGTTCCCCCCTTTTTCAGTATACTCTCCTCAATATTTATCCTAGTCCCCTATTCTCTTGAACGTTATTCCATTGTTTTCTTGTAGGGAGAAGAGACAAAACTTGCAAGAGACAAATTCAGGGTGTTAGGTGGCTGCAAAGATGGTATCTGTAAAGCTGAAGTGTCTTGGCTAAGAATGGCAACAACAGAAGACAGTGTGAAAGGATTAATGTTGCCATCCTTGGAATAGCAAAGCATAGCTTTCATTGCTTTTTTTTTTGTTACAGTTTCCATCTTCCTTTTTTATATATTATTTTTTTTGGTTTTGTTATTATTATTACAGAAAGCTAACTTTGTGGGCTTGTGCTAGCCCAAAATGAATAACAAAAAAGAATTAAATTGTGAAATATGATTTTTTTTTAAAAGAACAAGATAATAAAATAAAAGCAAGATAAAAAGGGTGGACAAAATTGGGTATTCACAAGAAGCAAGAAACGCAAGCTTCTACATAAATAGAGCCCCAGACGTAAATTTGACGTGAATTGGATGCAGAACCAAACAAGTACTCAAATAACTTGTGATGAATTTTGTTTTAGGTTGGATTTTAGGAAAACCAAATCTAAGTAGATTTGGTCCAAAAACAAGCCTTAAGACACACAACGACTATAGTGTATCTTGGTTTCACTTTAAAAACATTAAGATATATGCCTTTAAAACCAGTTTTTGCAAATCAAATCGTAAGTGTGAAGTTTAAAAAGTATTTTATTCTGTCTCAAAAGATGTGCCTCCGCTTAGGGAACACAATAGTGTTTCATTAATCACATTCCCATTGTTAGTAAAAGACTTTATGCACTCTTTGATAGTTGATCATGCTCAAATTAAAGTTAGAATCATATAAGGACTCCCTAGTTCTCCTATTGAAACATAGCTTATGCCTAGAAAACCACCTTGAGGTAGGTATTCATCTCAAACTCAACTTCCATCTAGCTTAAGTATTGATGCTACTCGCATCTTGAGGTATGAACTCTAAACCATATTTATATTACTATCACCTTAATCTTTCACTGACTTAAATGTTAAAGTATTTGTAGATGTTACCACCTCAATCACTAGACAATGACATTGCTGTTGCACTCCAATGGTCCCCCTACTAACAACCATTTAGAGCATTATCCAGAGAACTACCTAATTTGGGCATGACGCCTTTCTCTCTAGCCTTCAAATTAAATTTAATTTGAAAAATAAATAAATTATGTTTTTTATGCAAGTTGAAAATAAATTGGTAAATATCAGTAGTTTAACATTAATATAATATTTATTTTTTTATAATTTTATACTATATCAATAATTAATTATATTATTAGATTAATTATTAATTGAATTGTGAAGTAGTTCTTTGATTTGATTTTCAAAACATTACTGTTAAGTACGCGCGAGTATATGTAATAAGAATAATTTATATATTTTTATTAAAAAAAATAGGCTATGCACTAACAAGATAATGTCATCTAATCACAACTCATCATGTATGGTAAGTTTGTTGACTTTAATAATAACTATCCTAAAAATCATACTAAAAATAATTTTTGATTGGTTGACAGTGTAAAAATTTTTACACTGACAGTGCATAACAATTAAACTCTTTTTATTATCTAATTAATTATAACTTTATCTAGAGAATAACTATTAGGTAACTTTCATGTTTAAAGACATTAAACAATTAATAAATTTAAATATTTGAAAAAGAAACTTGATAAAAAATAAAACTATAAAATTATAAAAGAATTCAATAAATTAAATTCAAGTCTCATATTTTTAAATAAAATAGACTCAAATTTAAACTAACTCATTCAAATAAATATTTTAAACTTAAACATCATTTTTCGGAAACCATGTTTATCACATCGTATGCTGTTAGTACGACTCTTTGAATTTCCGGTGGGTGCCACTGTACTCAACAGAACAAAACATGAAAGGAATGGGAAAAAAAACTTTGGCCGCCAAAGTTAGGATGAGTTTAGGACTTGTTTGAGTATATAATAATGCTCAACTTCACATGGGATTTGAAAAGGACAAGTTTGTAAAATTAAACTCAAATAGTACGTGACCAACCAATGGTGGCGTGTTAGGCTTGCAATTTGCAAAGAGAAATGATTGTTGCATTGCACAGAGCGAAAGTCACACGGAACATGCACACAAAAAACAAGTGTGCCGTTAATGTACGAGGGTGGAGAAAAGGAACAAGAGGCATGTAAATAAATATATAGGAAAAAAAAATGATGGTGATAAGATCATAAGAATAGTTATACCTATGTGTAAAGGACGTAAAAGATTTGCAAAGGGTCAGAAACATCTTCATTCACGCTATGTTTGGTAAGGAGGAGAAAAATAGAGGGATAAGAAGTAGGTAAAAAAGAAAAAAAGAGAAGAAAAATAAATAAGAAATAAAATAGAAATAGAAGTTGTTTAGTTTGAGAAAAATAGAGAAAAAATAGGCTAGAAGTTTACTTTTTAACTTTTGAGTATTTTAAATGAAATAATAAAATTACACTTATATTCTTATACTCTTTTTTTTATCGCATTATTTGTTGAAAAAGTCTAATAACAAAAACATATATTCGATTATGTAATCACCATATTCAAATATATGATACTACGAATATTCGAATATATATATATATATATATATATATATATATATATATATATATTAATATTAATTAGTAAATATTTATATATTAGTAATTGTTTATATATTTATTTAATTTTAAAAATTGAATTTTGGACTTTAATATGTAAAACACGAATATGTGTACACATATTCGAATATGTAAAACACATATTTGAATATGTGTTTAGCATGTTGTACGCAGTATTTGCAGAAGAGCAGAGGGTATTAACGAAAACTTGCAACCAACGCTATATTTTTTTGCATTTTTGCACATATTTAAGTGGATTAAAATTTGTGTGGGACTCACAAAAAATTTAAAAACTTCTTCGCTATTTCATCGCGACTAAACGTAAAGAAATGCGAATCTTCTCTTCTCTTCTACACTTTTCATTTCCTTTCTTCGTTATTTTTTCGGTACCTAACACAGTGTGAAGGTCGCTAATTAACTTTACCAAAAGAGGCTGCTTCAATCACATACCAACATTTGCTTTATCGATAAATGCCCCTCAAACTTGAACGCCAATCAATAAAAAATAGGTCGCATACTTCAAACATGGAATTAACTTATAACTCTATAAAGCAATCATTGATTGTTTGTCTGCGACAAATACATTAAACAGATTTGACGTTTTAGCAAATTGCACTTTAGTAGTTTGAAGGAGAGAAAGCCATAGAAAATGCAATTTTGCATTGCGTTCGCCACGTAAGGCACGTCAAATCTATATAAATTATTTAACGCTCTTAATTGCCGTACGTTCTTGATTCCGAATTTCAACAATTTTGTTTAATCTGCCAGCAAGCAGAATAACATATATGACTAAAATGTGTAATAATGTTATTTATAATTTGTCATTCTTATCTTGCTCCTCAAGTCTAAGCTTTTAAAATTCGTCATATTCGGTCGTCGCATGCCAGAGGGATGCATATTCTTCCATTCAAGCTCACGAAAAGTGAGAAAGGTGTGGAAGAGAAGCATTTGGTTGCTATCACTTCGTTATACAAGTTCCTTTCGGATTTTGAAACTTAACACATATTATTTGCTTATGCACTCAATTCAAATAGCAAGATGACAAATAACAAGCTTTAAGCTAGTGATATGTGTTATTCTAATAGCTCATTTTCATTTCCTTTATGGACCGAAAAACTAAGTCATTGTCATTTTTCTTAATTTCTCGGAAAAAGGGAGAGAAAAACAAATAGAATGTCTTTATCTCCATACTTGATGTACATGATAACCTTCACCATAGTATTAATTAAAAGTTGATTTGAACAATTTTTCTGAACAATTCCAAGAAAAACAGGTACGCAGGGTTGACGATTTCCACACTACCAAGTACCAACTCCTTACTATCTTCTATTAAAATATTTAGATGTTTGCCAAGACCGCTGGAAAATCAAGGCCAAGCTACAGTGTTAGACCTAGGTTAGGATAGATATGAATTCAAAATAAAGACCTTAAACATTTATGTTTGAACTTGGAAGGTGGAATACTTATTAATTTAACAGGTATCAAACCTATTAAGCTAAGGTTATCTTGCTGGATTAATACATGGATAGAAATTTGTTGGATTTGAATGAAAGTTCTATTTGTAATTAAATACAATTCAATGATATACTAAAAAAAAATAATACTATGAACAGATTTCATAGTTTCATTGTTTGTATTTTATAAAACACGATTATACTTTAATAGGATTTCTCATATTCTTTTAATTCAACATGATATATGTTGATATTTAACTTCAGTTTATTATGAGACATATATTGACATATTTAAATAATTGAATTCGTTAACAAGAAGTATCTAACAAAAACAAAATCATGGTGAGAATCAAGAAGTATCTGTTTTTCTCTCGCTTCACCCGTTATTTTCTTTTCAAGTTTATTTTTTATGTATTATCAATGCAAAAGCTAACAAATTTATCATACATAATAATTTGTAATCAGATGACAGTGTTAAAACTTTTTACACTATAAGTACATAGACTATTTTTTTTATATCAAAGATATTCCTTAACCGACGGTCAAAAATGAATTTATGAGATGTAGAGATCACTAAAGTGATTATTGTCTCGTCCAATAAGGTATTTTCCATATACATAGTCAAGAATCAAATTTCTATCGACATGCTTAAGAGATCTAGTTATCTTGTGTGCCACACTTTGTTAGTCTTCGGCCCGTTATTCTAACACCTCACTCTTGGGGGAAAAACAAAGTAATTAGCTCAGTGAGACATTAAACATATACTATAAAAAAATAACCCAATTTTTTTTTTTGGTTGAGATCACGATAAAAGAAATACATGACAAAACTGTATAAAATAATTTAATTGATTATTATAATTTAGATATAATTTTAGTCTTTTTCAAATATTATAACTTTTTTTTTTAGTTTTTCATTATTAAAAAATTATAATTTGAGTTTTGTTAGTTCCTGGGAGACACGTCAGCTACTTGTCGAGCAACAGCTCATAGGCCCAAATGGGAAATTAGTCCAGGGCGTATGGCTGGGCTAGGTGCGGAAAATGGATAAAGACCACGCAAGGCTGGGGGGCAGCTATTTCCCCTCCAATTTTTGTTCTTTTCACCCCAAGCTTTGTTTGTTATTTTTTTTTCAAAAATACTCCTTGACGAAAATATGTTTCCATCGTGTATTGTGCACAATGAAAAACACATTTTCATTGTATATAGAGGGCGCACCCTCCTTACACAACGGAAATGTGTTTCTGTTGTGTACAATATATAACAAAAATGTATTTCTATTGTGTATTTCAAAGTTAATTGTTTATATTTTTAAAATTTATTTTTTTAATGCAGAGCTTTTAATGATTCGTTGATGCTTGAGCAAGGCACACGTTTGAATCGATGCGATCAAGACCTTTGATTTCTTATGTGTAATCTCGACCATGACTTTTTCTGACACATAGGACAACGCTAACTGACGTGGGAACAAGGCACATGTTTGAATTGGTGCAATCTAGACCATTGATTTTCTGTGTGCAATCTCAAATTTTTTTGACACACAAGACAAAGCTTTTAATGATTCACTGATGCATGAACAGGGCACATGTTTGAATTGATGCGATCTGAATCCTTGATTTAGTCGGTGCAATCTCGACCATTTCTTTTTTTGACACATAGGACAAAACTTTTAATGATTCACTGACACATGAACAGTATTTTACTAGTATAAAAGACATGTGTGTTTTAAAGCACCACATTGCCTTTCTTCACATTCACAATTATCTATTTGTCCAAGTTTTCAACCATCTTCATTTCATATTTTTTCTTCTCCTTAGAAGGTGAACAGATTCCTTGCTATTGTGTATTACAATGGTCACCTGACAACAACGTCAAAAGGGGTCTTGTTTCAATGTTCTCATGGTCCAAGATTTATTAGGGTCACTAAGAACATGACGGTTGTTACTTTGAGGGAAAAAAATACATGATAAGGATGTGGCAAAGATGTTGTCCATCTTTGGTCAATTTCTTAAACTTGCGCCAATTAAGTTATATGCTACATTAGGCAAATTTCCCAAAAAGATCATAGCCCATTTGTGTCGACTACGAATTGCCAAAGAGATCATCACATAGTTGGTTGAAACAGAGGTGTCAACTAGCTCTAATGACTAGACAACCATTAGTTTGAGTGAACCATGATGATGTACTTTGTTTACTATTTTTTCATTTGTATCACATCTATGTAGAAGTGGTTTTATTTTATCAAATAATATTATTTACGTTGCATTTGTTTGTTTTTATTTATATTGTATGATTTAATTGTAACAACATAATAGTGATATCAACAACACAACAAGTTTAACATATATAAAATCCAAAACATCTACGAAATCCAAAAATATATACAATAGGATTCGGACATAAGGAATAAAATACTAAAAAAAATCCAACAATAAAAAACATAAATAAAAAATCAATTATCAAAGGTGGTCGTCCTCCTTCGTCTCCTCCTCTGATAGGTGCACCTCGATGCCATGCCTACCTGTGCAATGGCCAATGTCTCCCGCATGATGCCATTAGAGTCGGTGCCCTTAGGTGTCGCCCTTTGGTGCATCATGTGCTCCATGTTTCAAGTAACTATCTCCCATCATGCCTACAAAAAAAGAATGCAAACAATTATTAATGAAGGTTTCATTGTCATCGAAAAAGTACATTAGAAAGATATGGATAATTACCTCGCATGAATGAAGGTTGCTATACAAAGACTCTGTTTGGCTATCTTCGTGCTGGCTATGCTCAGGTCGCAGCACAGGAACTTGTAGAGGGCCTCGTGGAGGATCTCCCACCATTGGAGGAATGAAATATGGATGAGAAAAGTGATGGAACCACTCCATGTAATCATTGGTGTAGGTCCATGAGCCCCATGCAGCACAAACACGTCTCTGTCCACAATATATGCCTACTAGCCCTCCTAGTCATCAAACTACCTGGTATGTGACGAATAGTCAACAAGCAAGGGGCGAGGGATCCCTTAAACATAACCAAATTGCTTGAACACCTTCTTTGGCAAATGGGTGCGCATATGGGTACCACATCTGATAAAGCCTGAATAAAAGAAGATCACTTGCAATGGTTGGATAACCTTGTGTGCATCATGTGGCACCCAAATGACGTCGTCCAAACAAAGACAAGGAAGCTCCTCAGAATAACCGACAGCCGCCTCGCAAGGAATGACAGTCGGGAAGTGCTCGTAGATTCATGCCTCTAAGACAATTAATAAATTAAATTACATAAACAAAATAGACACAAATAAATATATACAGAAAATACAAAATCGTACCATCAATAGGCTCATGTTTCCTTCAAACTACGCCGTAAATCAGAGGCTGGCACTGCTGAGCTAGTCATAGAAGTATGCCAACACAGTAGAATCCTAGGAATACTTGGCATAGGACTGTAGCTCGCGGAAGAGGTCTAGCTAGCAAACATGGACATGTGTTGAGTTCTTATCGACGAATATCGTGCACCCAACAAGATGTAAAAAATAAGCTCTGGCAGCAAATGTGATCTCACTGGCTGCGATGCATGCCTTATATGTATTCCTCAGCTATTGCAAAGTCACGCGAGCTTCTTTCCTGGTTGCAGTCCATGTGACATGGTGTGTAACGCCAAGCTTGCTCATCAACAACCCTACGACATCATCACGAGTAACTTAGGGATACTGGCAGACCTTACCTGTAATAAGCAAGTGCAGGAAAGATAAGACATCATCTAGGGTGATGGTTTGGCAGCAAATGTGATCCCCCAACAAGATGTAGCAAATAAGCTTTGGCAGCAAATGTGATCTCCTCGACTGCGACGCATGCCTCGTTTGTCTCCCTCAGTCATTGCAAAGTCACACGAGCTCCTTTCTCGATTGTAGTCTATGCGATGTGGTGCGTAACGCCAAGCTTGCTCATCAGCAACCCTATGACATCATCATGAGTAACTTAGGGGTACTGGCAATTAGAAAAATTTTACAAGATCAAGGAACTAATTACAAAAATTTTACACGATCAAGGACCTATTTACAAATTTTTTAAATTTAAATTCTAAAGCAGTTCAAGGACCTACTGATTAATTTTACCTACATCAATTAAAATGATAATAACAAATTTTATTTGCTTATTATTAATTAACAATTATAATTTTTCTTTATGAAACAAAAAAAATTAACAATTATAAATAATATCATAATAATAAAAATTAAACATTACATAAATATTATAATAAATTATTAGTTAAAATTAATTCAAATAAATAATTAAAAGACAAAAAAAATTAAAAATTATATCATACATAACGGAATCAAGATTTTGTTATGTATCTTGATTCCATTGTGTATTTGATTAAGATACACAAAGAAATCGTGATTACGTTTTGTATTTGGGTTGCATACATAACAAAATCGTGATTCTGTTGTGTATCTTAACCAGATATACAACAAAATCATGATTTTGTTATGTATGCGGGTTGGATACACAATGAAATAGTGATTTCGTTATGTATCTTACCCAAATATAAAGATTCCGTTGCGTATCCAACGTAGATATATAACGAAATCATGATTTCGTTGAATTGAACATGCATATATATAAAAAAGGGAAACCCGCAACTAACTTGAGAGAGAAATAGATGAAGGGGGCGTCTCCAGTTGCGAGTTGATAGTGGTGAGCGATGACGACGGTCAACGGTGACGGTGGTGAATGGTGATGCGAAGGAGAATGGAAGAGGGAAGAAGGAAGAGGGGAGAATGAAGAAGAGGGAGAAGCGCGGGGTGAAGGGAGGGAAACAGAACGAGAGAAGTGGCCCAAGGCTAAAATGGTCTTTTTGTATGTTTTTGTAAAAGGTTGAGGTGAAAAAAGTAAAAGAACAAGGTGGGAATAGCAGTGGCCCAAGGCTGATTTCCTATGGCTTATGACCTAGCTGGAGCATGGTCTGAAGTTGGTACACTTGGATGTGGTTTTTGCGCCCTAAATGAAAAGAAATCATACCAATCATATAAAAAGTATATAATAATGAAACATTCTGATATTACATACAATATAATAAGGTTAAAATCTTAAATTAGTACATGAAGATTAATTTCTAAGGTTTAAATGTCTAATTTCAAAAAAATCTAGAATATCCAAAAATTAAAATTTCCATTTCTAAAAATTAAACCTATATTTCAATCACAGAGAATAAAATTACTTTAGATTTATTCCCTCAAATTTGCTATTAAACAAAAATTTTAAATTCCAGGAATTATTTTGTGAAATGACTTTTTATTTAAATTCCTAAAATTTTGAAAATAAAAGTTTGGACTTTACGTAAAATTTACTATGTCCTCAATTGGATCTCTAGTAACAAATTCTCAAGTATATGGATATTAGCTTCCTTATTATTGTAAGTTCTCAATTTTTATCATATAACATAAGAATCTACTTAGCAAATTCTTTAATCTTCTCAACTTCATCAAAGCTACCTCCTAACTAAAAATGCATATTTTGAGTTAAGGTAACACCTTACAATGTCACCATAGCCTAGAGGAGTTAACAATGCACATAACAATCTCAACCCTATCTACCTCTAAAGTAACTAGCAGTATTTGTCTTAAGTCACATCCGCGAACAACAACTTTACACCCCCCCCCCCCAAAAGATTTGTCCATACTATCTTTAGTTTTAAACTTTGGCTCATTACATCACTGCAAGAAATTCGCGATTTAGCGTTGGCCAAATGCCATCACTAAATCATGAAAGCAAATGCAAAATCACAATTAGCATCGACTTTGCGTTGCTATGAAAAAAAGCTTGGTAGACTATATGAGGTAGGACATCTTTCTCCTTAGGGTGTAATACTAAAAGCTCAAGAGATTTATGGGAAGTTGTTGAATGCAAATAACATGACTAAATTGACCTTGTCATCGGTAACTTTGACTATCTTTTGAATGAACTATTATGATCAAGACAATTGGCCTATCCATATTCCCAATCATAATGAAGATACCTTCATTCATCATGGCCTATACATAATGTAAATATTGATATATTATGTTAATAAATCAAGTTGACCTGATCTTGATCGGATTGAGTTTAGGTTTACATACATGACCTTAACAAAATTTTGTGTCAAGTAAAAATAAAGATAAATCTATCGCAACTCGTTTCAAGCTCACCCTTACCAATACTATTATTAAGTTATGAATATTATTTTATTTTTGTTTAATATTACTTAATATATTATATTAAAAACTAAAATATAATATTTTATAAGGACTAAAATCAAACTTTTTAATTTTAATGAGGACTAAAATTAAACTTTTGAATTTTGTGAGGACTAAAATCAAATTTTAAATTTTATATGGACTAAAATCAAACTTTAATTTTTTTTAAGGACGACCTCCTCCCAACTTGCCATGTGGCAACCATGTGGGTAACGTGGATGACATGTGGCAGTCATGCGGATGTCGTGTCACCCCAAAACTCCACATTTATATTGCTAACGTAGTACTCTGTTAGTTACGTCAATGCTAAGTTAACGGAGTTAGATATTTGGATAAAAAACAAAACATTTTGAATTTCTAAGGACTAAAATAGTACAAATTTTTTTTGGAAGACCAAAACTGAATTTCAAAAGTTTTAGAGGGATAAAAAGCATATTTTACCAAATTGATTTTATAAAATTGATTTTTAATGAAATTAATTTTAAAGTGAAATGACTTAAGCAACGTCTCGAGTTCAAAACTTATAGATAGAAAAACGTGGTTGGAAGGAAAGACCCTACTAAAGGTAGTCAGTTAGATTCTTCGATAAAAATTAGTTATCGATAAAGTCGGTATGCTTTACACCTATAACATGGTTACAAAATAATAATAATAATAAAACTCAAGATGAAATTTTTTATTTAATGTAAAAATAAGGATAATAAAAATCAATTTTTAGACCTAGAATTAATTACATGAAAATTAACACATGTAAATATTTACGTAAACTAATATTTGAAAAGTGATTTTAGATAATCTAATATAACAGGAAGCACTTAAGACCTGTTTGAATAAACTTTTCTATTAATTTTTGGAGAATTTAACATAAAAAAACTTCTACAAATTAGTTTAAACTTTAAATTTTATTTTTTTCCTCCTAAGTACTTATGAAAAACATGTCCTTAATATTTTGTTGTCAAATATGCAGGGGAGTTTTGTTTCAACGAATCAGACGTGAGTGTGTGAGGGCTCTTCGACTTGTGACCCTTACCAAACAAATTGAAGTCAGAATTGAATGAGTGAAAAAGGGTACGTGGGAATGGAATCAGAGCCAAAAGGGTTAGAAGCTTCACTGCACCATTTGCTTGACCTTCATCACCACAAATCTCTCGTCCTTGCCCATCACGCAGGTCTCTTTCCCCCTTCTCCTCCGTCCTTCAAAATCCAATTTTGTTTCGCTAACACCGAGTTTCTTCACGTGGGTATGCAGAGAAAGCCAAGAAGGACGCGATAAGGAAAGCCGAGCGCGTTTCTGATCTGTTGGTGGACGCGGTGAATGGCGGGGTCCAAGATTTGTTCATCAACCAGAAGCGAATTGAGCTCGAGATTCGAACTCTCGCTGCCACCATCACGAGGTTCATGAAGCAAACCGATCAGTGGCTCGCTGCCACTCATTCCCTCAACACTGCTCTTAAGGTACTACCACTCACTTGTTCTCGTTCATCGTTTTTAATATCGACCAATGTGCTGCGTTTACTGAAATTAGAGATGCGTATTTTATGATTGTGTTCTTTTTCATTGTTATTTGTCATCAAGGTTTTAAATTGTGGTCCGGTCATAATTGCGGTTTTGATATTGTGGAAAATTGTGAATAAGTGTGGCCGATTCGGCCACAATTGCGGTTGCGGACCCTCCAAAAACCTCGATGTTGCGGTCGTTTACAGACTGCTTCTTAAAACCTTGTTTCTAATTTATTTATTATTGTTGTGTTGTGCATTGGGAACAGCTCTGGTTAATTGGTGTGGATTAGGAGGGACATGTAACAAGACAACAACTTTGGTTGTGATTATGGTTGTTGTTGTAGTTGCCTGATTGCAAATCAGGGTACGAGTTAAGGGGTGTGATTGACATGCCTGCTCTTGAATTTTTGGGCAAGGTTTTAAATTACAGGCGTGGTTGCAGTTTCGTTACAATCCTTGATATTGTGGAAAATTGCAGACAACTGTGGGCTGTGGCTAATGGGCCACAACTGTGGTCGCAATGCAGTTGCGCAAATCCCAAAAACCTTGGTTCTGCAATTGCAGTTGTGGACCATTTTTTGAAACCTTGTTATTGGGTTTGTAATTGGGCATTTGGGCTGATTAATTAAACTTTAGTAAACCTAAACTGTGATGTTTCTTCTTGCCGATGTTCTTTGTGCTTTAGATTGATGGTATCGTTTTCGAGTTTCTCTTTTGGCACTTTCTGACTTATGAAAAGCTTTAGAGGTTTGGTTCCATGGTTAGGGATATCCCTGTAATTAAGGTAGTTGTAATTTTAAGGTTAATGCAGGAGTTTAATTCTGGAAATAGCCATCCGTCAAGTTGTAGAGTAACCATGGGATAAATGATGTAGTACCTAGGATCCTTTATTATGAGAGAGTAAGAGACTCCTTGTGCATGATCATATGGTCTGACTCTGAGTATAAAGATGGAATTGGATGAGAGGATTAATGTCTAGTGTCTTATTAAATTTGGCTTATATTATAATAATCTAAACTATATATTGTATATTTTCCTTGGAGTACAATGGTGATCGTCAATGACAAGCCATCTAGAGGGTGATCTGTGCTTACTTATTATTGAATTGTTTACTGTTATAAAATGTGGTTAACTTATTGTAAACGTTCATCTGTACTTATAGGAAATTGGAGACTTTGAGAACTGGATGAAGATCATGGAATATGATTGTAAAAGTATCACCACAGCTATACAGAATATTCACCAAGAGTGATATTACAGCAAGTTTTCATGCACGTCACCATGTAATTCTAAATATCTAATCCCTTTTCATTCATTTTTCTATTCTAGGCACAATACTGAATATCATGTATTAGTTTATTAGAAGCAGCAATTGATTATTACCCTTATTCTGAACAAGTTATGTGCTGTTATTAACTTTTTATCAAGCTTCAAGAATGTTCAATTGAAAGTTTTCTTCTTTAATCACTATAAAGTTTTTTAGAGTAGAAAGGATTAAAAGAAAAAAAAGATGCTTTGTCTTTGTGCTCTTATCATAGAGCCTGGTGTATTTGGATACTAGATAGAGCACAATTCTAGAAATTTTAGCAATAATTATCTTCCTTTAGCATTTTTATGGAACAGTGTTATTTTCTAGCTGTTTTGGGGGCTTTTGACCATGGATATTTTTTGGCAAATTTTATCCATGGATTTTCTAAGGGTGTGTTTAAGTCATACTTGCAAAGGGATTTGAGCTATGTGTTCACCCTCTATCCCCCTGTCCCTCCTCTTTTCTGTTTTCTTTGTAGCATTTGGACCAAGGTTGTCTAATTTGAGGGTCTATGCATACTCGTGGAGTGTCTATAGACTTGACTAATAGACTCAACGTACACTCACAAGAGTTTACCTAATACAAAATAATTTCTAAAAAACCTAATGATGGGAAATATTACTCAAGCTACAGAATTCTGTAAATGTATTACATAACATGGTTATATAACTACAACAATATTATGTAAATGCATCTGATGAACTAAACTTGGAAACAAAATCCCAAGTCCCCAATGTTTCAAAACATATAAATATGTCAATATGAAGACAATCAAAGAAACAGAATCACCATTGTGGAAAATGATTTGAATTTGTGGCTGGGTTCAAGAGTCACAATGTGGATTGCCATGAATTGCTGGGTTTGCAGAAAAACGGTTGTATGTTGAATTGCTGGATCATGAAAGTGCTGCTTCGTTGGGTCACGAGCTTGCTGGACCAAAAACATGCAGCTATGATCCAACTGCAACAAGCTTGCTGGGTCATAACCAATGAGCAGAAACAGTGTAGGTGTGAGGTTTGATCTGCATTGTGTTTTCAGTTGATGCAGAACAGTGCTTTGAAAGGGACAACCAAAGCATGGTCGTTTTGGACAATTTGGGATCATTTATTGATTCTAAAAACAAACTAACTAATTCAGTTGTGGAGGACTTAAAATTCTGTATGTGAAATAGTTTAACCGTGTTTACTCGATTCTAAAAATAATGTATTTGAGACTGAGTCAACTCTATTTTCCTACCTAGAATCGTAAACTTGTATGTTTTATAAGTTGTTTGGCGAGTTTGACAACCATGGTTTGGACACTTCCAGATCCTCCTACTTTGTGGCTCTGTCCACTCTCCTTTCAAAATGAACTCTTCTCTTATAGAAGGAGATGAATCTGATGAAGTATTGCAGAAACAAAGCCCTTGCTTTAGCAATGCCTGTTAACCTTCAAAAACTAGCCAGTGTTTGTTATGTAGGAGAGAGAATGTGGGGCCAAATATGATTTTCAAGAAAAGGAGCTAAACTGTCCACCAAAGTCAATTTCATGCTTAGATGTGATTTATGCAGAATGATGAGTGGTCTCTGATGATGTCCTAGTGGGTCTTAATTTGATTTAATGTATCACTCTCACACACAAAAAAGAGAGTTTTTCTTAATTAGAATGGTGTCTCATTACTCCTGATAGGGCGGGTTGGTTGGAAAGGCCTTTCAGGAGGAAGAAATTCATAGGTTGTTTTTAACTTAGGAATAGAGAGAGACTTTCGTTGGTTTGGTAATAAGTTGGCCTTAGCTTGATATTGAGGTCTTCAATTGATAAGGTTGTCATAGAATCACTACGATTGATGATTCTCAATTATCTTTGTAAGTTTATAGGTGCTCGTAAAAGAATTAAATAAAAGATTTTATAAAAAAGTTAAAGTGTAAGTTAATTTTAACTTTTACAATAAGTTTGACTCATTGTGCCTCCTTAGTTTGAAGTTTGCCCAATACATATAAGGACATGATCAAATGACACCAGATATCAAACTTAATAAAATAACACTTTAATTAAAAGTGAACTCAATCAATTCAAGTGTTGATTTATGTGATATTGTTAAGATAATCATCCACATAAATTTTTACACAATTTAAACATTTATAATTATGCAATTGAATAATAGTTATTTATTTATATTTTAAGACACAAATCACATATTAAAAAAAATGAGACAATGAAGAATCAATTAATTTTTTTATTGAGTAAAATTTTGTTGACTTAATATATTTTATGAAAACTTTAAATTCAATGATTAAATTGATAAAATTTACTTTTGATAAAAAAATAAAAATAAAAATGTCATTTTGTTTAGTGTAACACCAATGCTTCAAGTTAGACTCGAGAATACATTCTTAGATTTTGGTAGCTCAAACTTACCAGGGTCGGTCTAATGGCGAGGAATTGAAGTAGTTTGCACAATATCCTAGTTCAAACCTTATTATTGATATTGCACACACACACATAGGAATTTTCTAACGTACACTCGTAGGAGTACATTAGTAAGTTACACTATTGGTATATTTTAAGATAATCCTTAATTATAACTTGCTAATATACTCTAACTAAAAAACAGGTGGATGTAGGAATTTGCTAACGTAAGCTTGTAGGAGTACGTTAGCAAGCAACACCATTGGTGTATTTTAAGATAATCCTTAGTTATAACTTGTTAATTTACTCAAACTAAAAAACAAGTGAGTGTACGTTAGCAAACCTAACAAGGATTTGTTAATGTACATCTACTTGTTTTTTAGTTGGGTATGTTAGCAAGCTATACCGTTGGTATATTTTAAGATAATATTTAGTTATAACTTGCTAACATATTCTAACTAAAAATCAAGTGAGTGTACATTAGCAAATCCTCCCCCCCACACAAACACAAACACACACATATATAATGGTGCATTTTAAGATATACTTAGTTATAACTTGCTCCAACTAAAAAATAATCCTTAGTTATAATTTGTTAACGTATTCTAACTAAAAATAATTGGTTAGCAAATCTCACATATATATATATATTATAGCTAAAGGCATTTTACCTTCTGGTTTGTTAATAAGTCTGTATCCATGCTTTCCACGATGTAATTCCGGTAGCTGATTTTGTCTCTTAGGAGACGTATTCAATTAGGATTAAGATTATTTTAATATAAAAAATTTATATATTGTAAAAGACGATTTAAGCATGTGATTATGTAATGGCATACAAAATTATTTTTAAAGATTTTTTTAGGGCGTCGCTAATTGTTACGAATAATAACATGCACGAGTTGCACGAAATCTGACGTGTAACAGTGGTAACTTTTTATAAGTAAACATTGACTAAAAAAATTAGAAAAATTTAAGAAGAAATTTGTCGGAAAACACTGTTCGTATGGTTTTGACGAAAAACAATTCGTAACAAATAGTACTTTTTTTTTTAAAAGACTATTAAGCCTTCGTTCTTTGATGTGTCTTATTACTCTACTCTCGGTATTCTTTGGCAGCTGCTCTTCTGCCTGTTTTTGCCCGGCGGAAAAGAATAATAATAAGAGTTATTATTATTATACATTTATTTTTTTATCTCATTTTTATTCTTTTATTTTTTATAGTATCATTTAACATATTTATTATTTTTCTTTTTTTATTTGTTCTTTCTATTTTTTTATTCATTTTCCATAATAAAATATTTTTTTCTCGTTTTTTTTCTCTATGCCACCCCGTCTTAAAAAGGGTCCCACTTGCATATCGAATAGATAACGGTGGAGATGCTAACCTTTTTTGGTATTATTATTATTTTTTAAAATTGGTGTCCCTGATTTTATTTATTTAAAAAGATTTGGTTTTGATATAACTCAATGATGATATCAGTTGAATAATAATATAACGGACACCAATGATTGGAATAAGGCTTGTTGTCGTTGTTGTTGTAGTTTATCACCTTCAGTCTTTTCAGACTGCGGAAAAAACAAATGCTTGTCCAACAACTTGTGGGAATCTTAGCTGTTCCGTTCACAGTTTGCAAAGGAAATAATATAATATATGGTGTACGGTAAATCGACGAGTTGGTAGGACGTGGGAGGGTTTATGATGTAGTCAATGCTACTATAATATTTTTACTTGTCACCTAAGTTCGTGCTTCGAACTTGAAATCGCAGAAAAGCTTAAAGAGCGAAGATGATTGAATCCTGTGATGACGGGATTAAATTGAAGGCATAGTCAGTAATGGGCAAGTAGGGCAACCATTAACCAAGCGTGACTTGGTGGAAGATCCAAAGCTCAATTTCAATTGAAGAGTGAGCCTATGTTTGAGTAGCGGTTGCTGTATCTCAAACTCAAGTTTGAAGCAACCAAGTGTGATTTTTGCTAATAATAATAACATCTTTTTTTTTTGGGTACAGGTTAAGTATCCTCTACAAAAGACAATCCTGTTCAAGATAAGTAAGACCACTATAGATAACAATTTTTTTTTTTTGGTGTATTTAACACAACTACATATTCCATATTCAAACTCAACACTCAACAACTCAAAAACATAAGATTATTTCAGCTTAATCAGTGGGATCGAATTCGAGGTCCAGCGTATGCAGATGCAACTATGTTGAATACTTGAAAAAAAAAACTTTGTTGTTCATACTAATTCTACTCAATTCAAGCAGAATTGTTTAGTGTACAGGATACATGTAGTCTTGTATCAAAAAATAATAATTTTTTATTGTCTCAAGTTGAAATATATTTTACTTTTAAAAATACATTATATTTAAAAGTAAAATAAATATGAATTTTGTAATGAAAAAATTATTACTGAATTTTGCTATAATATTATTTTTAAGATAAAAGTATAAAGATATAAATCATTTCAATTTAAACTTACTTTTAGTAAAAAATAATTTTACGACATTAAAATCATTCAAAATTAAATTTGTAAACGTTGACTTAAATCCACGCTTAATCAGCATATAACATATTTTATAGTTGAAGTTGCAGGAATGACAATAACAGATACCAGTGAAGATGATTAATGAAAGCATAAGTTATGATTAGCTTTAAGAAAACAATTACAAAGTCGTTGCATTTCATACCACTTTCTCAACGATTTAACAATGAAATTTCATTACTCAAGCTGGAATGACGTTCGTTGTTAGTCGGGATCGAGCACAATCTGAGGCATCTCCAAGACGCTGTTGACACTAGCAACAAAGATGCCTTCATCAGCATATATAATTGCAAATGTAAAATTTCTTATGATTATAGGACTTATTCTCGTTACAAATATTATTATCATATTGCTAATAAGATGAGAGAAAACGGGGGGGGGGGGGGGGGGGGGGGGGGGGGGTGGCTGCTGGGTGGGTTGTGGGGAAGAAGAATAAAAATAATAGGTAAAAACTTAACATCTAAATAACGTCTAGAGAGAGACAGAGAGAGAAATATAGATATAATGTAATTTTATTTTTTTTTAAAAAGAGAGATATTGAGACTAGACACTCCATGATTAGAAAGTAACATTCACAAAGTTGACAAGAAATAGAAAGTCTAAGTGCATGCTTCAAATAAAGTTGAGCAAGCTCAAAAGCATTTTCATTTTTAAAACAATATTTTTTTTTTATTTTATGTATTGGAACGTGCAATTTTGCGTTAGAATTCACAAAAGTACTTTTGTAACTTTAAACCGAACATAATCTAAATCTTGAGTTACTATGCAACTCGTGTTTATTATATATTTCAACAACGACAATAATAATAACAATTCAAATGCTGTAATTAGAAGGACTTAAAAAAATAAAAAAATAAAAAAAGGGACTCAATTCCATCATGGCCTGCATTATACTCATTACTCAATTTACTTTTAACTTGAATTGATCATTAAATAAGTGAAAACACTAATTTATTACAATTGAATGGTTCGACCATACTTGTAATTAAATTAATTAATAATAATTGAATATATGTTTTTAATATTATATGATATATTTAATAATAAACGTAATGTAGAATTATAAAAAAATTAAGTAAAATTTTAAATTGCATAAAAGAATCATATCACATGTTCTATAAGATAAAAAATTCATAATTATGTAGATCTCATGTGATCTCATGTATAAGTCTTTATTTATTTTAAAATAACTAATATTTATGTTCGTGCATTGCACAAGATAAGTGTTTAATTTTATTTAATTAAATTCATAATAAATTAATATTTTTAAATATATAAATTATGTTTTGGTAAATAATTTAAATTGTGATATAAGATTATTTTTAACTATTGATAATTTTAAGATAATTGAGAGGGGAAGTTTTATTTTGCTAGTTATGGGAGTCATATACGAAATTTACATCCAAAGGAGGAAAAGAAAAAATATTGAGAATATCTAATTAAAAGAGTGGAGAAAATGAAAGTCACACTTTTCATGTTGTATATTTAATTTATAATATATAGGAGTAGAGATTAGAAGTATATTTATTAACAATATCTTTTTTAATATTTTTACAATTCATGGTTTTATTTCTTTAGTATTTTAATTAAATTTTCATTTAGCATTTTAATACAATAATATTATTTTATTGATATGAGCTTCTTCTTTTTTACGTTAATGCATGATATTGTTCGAATAATATTTTAAGAATGAATAATTTATACATTGATAGTGTAAAGATGTATTACACTGTCAATTAATAAATTACAAATTATCGTGTATGATAAATTTATTGACTTTTATAATAATTACTTTAAAAGTTTCACCTATTATATTTTTTATTGATTGACAATATAAAACATTTTACATTGTACATAAAAATTAAACTCATATTTTAAACCCATGTTCATAATATTGTAATTTTTATTACATTTGAAAAAACAGTTCAAACTGATTTTCTGATACGACTTCTTACCTAATTTTAACCAATTTTAATTCTTTTTTAACCGATTTTTCGTTTACTTGATTTCTTAGATTGTTTGGACTTTGGACCAGTGATTCAATCAGTTCCCAGTCGAACTGAAATTATTTTATTTTTAAAAATGATGTTCATAATTGACCTGGGAGATAGATAATTAAAAGCTGTCGAGCTGTTTCAAATAGATGTGTTGTACCATTATTTATGTTGTACTATATAAAAATGTACTAATTGACCAGGGAGTTTAAAATTGTTGTACTATATATAGAGAGATTGAGAGGGCAGAAGGAGTGAGATTTTTTTTTTAAATCTGAGAATGAAAACAATAAATACTAACGATTAAATTTGATTATGAATGATCAAAATTAAAACAATCAAATTATGTGAGGCTTTTTATAAAAATCTTATGATTCTTTTAAATGATCATGTAACTTTAAATCTTAACTATTTATGTATGGTTATATGATCCAAATTTTGTCTTTTTAATTTTCACAAGATATGCTTATTATATATGTGTGTGTATAAAAGATGAAGTCATGTGACTTTTTTAAGAGCAATTTTAACGCTTGCTGCTTATTGATTGCTTAAAGTTAAGCAACCGTGTCTTATTTTTTTAGATTTGGAGAAGTTTGACGTGGCAGAGTGGGTTGCTTAAAAATAAGCATCGAATCTTCTATAAGATACGGTTGCTTAGCCACTAAAATAAGATTTTTTTTCAATAACTAGCCTATGTTGGAGGAGGGAAAGAAACTATATTGTGTGCCAAAAACTTGCATTTCAAATTCAACACAAAACTAACAATCAAAGAACCTTAAACAAATTGTAAATTTCAGAACCATCGTAAAACCAGAAAACAAGAACAATTTATAAAATCTGAGAACCAATACACAACATAAAACCAACAACAAAACCATTTTACATTTTGGGAAATCAGAACCCAATAAAATACAAAAAACAAAACACAAAACACAAAGCAAAAAATAAAGAAGCAATAAACTAAGAAGGTAGATTTGCGCATGCGGAGGTGTGACAGTGATGACACGTGGCTTGGTTAGAGGCATGCTGGTGATAGATTGGAGGTGGGGTAGTTGAGGCGTGGCGGTAGGTGGTTGACAGTTGGGAGGTGTGATGGTGATTGAGGCACAACATAGTTGGAGGTGCGTTGGTGATAGATCGAAGGCGCGACAGTTGAGACGCAACGATGGGGGCTAGATGTAGGTGGTGAATGCGTGGCGTGATTGGAGGTGTGCCAGTTACAGATTGGAGGCACGACGATGGGGGTGCAACAAAGGTGGTGGATGTGTGGCAGGTGTGGTTGAGAGGGAGAGAGTTTAAGGGGGGTTTGAGGAGAAGGTGAGAGGAGATTCTGAAAAATGAAAAGTTTGGAGGAGAAGGTGAGAGGAGAAGAGTTTGAGAGAATGAAAAGTTTGTGAGAGTTTGAGAACCTTCTCGACAAAGGTTAAAAAAAAATATTATTGTTTTTAAAGCAAAGGGTCTCGACATTAGGTTTTTTGAATTTGATAAAATTTTTTTACCATTGGACACTAAAATTGGAAAATTTATTACCGTTGAATTGCTCTGTACGTGATATGTTGTTAGCTGAAATTTTATCGTTTAAAATGTCAATGACATTTCATTATTGTTGATAGGTATTCAACTATAAATAATGGTTCAATTCACACCATTTTGCACACAATTTCTCCATACTCAGTCTATTATTTTGTTGCTACCAAGTCTCAATATTTTTAACAAAAATTGTCACCATTTTATATTTATTATGGTAAAAATTAATTAATTTTTATTTTTATTTTTATTTTTATTTAAACTTTAATAATGTGTATTAATTAAAATAATTTAATTAATATTCTAATTTTACACAAAATAAGTTCAAATAAAAAAAATATAAAAGAGTGAGTTGCTTTAGAATTGCTTAAAATTATATGTATTGGAGCAAAAAAATGTATGAGTTGCTTAAAAATGATGTGATGCAATTGGGCCCACTAAATTGTACTTAAGAAACCCAAAGTGAATTTCTTAAATTCTTACTACTAAAATTGCTCTAAATAATCAGGTAATTATTTAATCTTAATTATTCATGTATGATTATATGGTCCAAATTTACTTTTCTTCATGAGTGTCATACCTAAGTTTTACTATCTCCATTCTTCAGCCTCCGGCTGCCATATTTTGGGAACCTTTATGCCCATTATCTTCTTATTACCATTGTTGTTATTGTTCTCTAATTTCCCAAACTGTCACCATCTTTTCTTTTTTTTTATTTGCTCCTCATAGGTATTATTTTTTAAGACAATCATGTTCGAAGTACTGTTGAACATTAAATACAGTTATTTCTTCCAATAAAAATTCAAATCTTAGTTTGTCACGTTATGCAGACTAGTTCCTTCTACTAAACCAAATTCTCGTTAATTAACTGTCAGCATCCTATGATCACTATTGCCCTTGGCGTCCAATAAAATTCAAATTGAACACAAAATTAAATTGTGATTATATATGTTAATTCTTTATTTTTTGTAATTTCAATTTTATTTTTGAAACAAAAAAAATAAGGTTGTCCTTGGACCTATAGAAAATAAATTTACAATTTTAAACGCGAAAATTAGTACCCTGGTTGGCTGGTCCCGAACACAAATGATAAGGAGAGGAAAAAGGAAAAGTAAACAAGGAAAAACGACAAAGATCTAATCACATGCCTCTTGACTGTAACTAATTTTATTTTATTTGTTAAATATGGCCATGTTGTACCTACCGTGTTATTAGCATGTGTTGATACACTGATTCGTAATTAGTAGTAAATAGCTACTATGTAATAATGTTCACAACAGGAAAGTATTTTAATAATTAATTTTTAACGAAAGCAGATTTACACAAAGAAGAGAAAATGGTTGTGTTTTGGATGCCAGCTAGCTAGCTCTTATGCAATATAGAAATGTACCATGATACACTGAAAAATCATTATATAAAAGTTCGAGGTGATGCCGTGATGGCCGTCTACTGTATTTTAAGCAATTGGTTTTGAAGTTGAAGATAATTGGCTATGGCCTTCAATAGGTAGCTGCTTCCTCTTTTCCTATTTGATGCAGTAATTACTTATATTCACCTTGCGCCCAACCTTGGTCAAAGGTATCAGACACAAAAGTTGGCATGTAATGAACAAAAATATTATATATGTTGATATTTGAATATGAAAATAATGTAACTAATGAATAATGAAGCTAGGTGGCTCGTGGGTACCTTGTGCCTTTCCTCTATATAAATCCTCTCTCTTGCTAGCAATGTTGTAACCCAAAGAGCAATATCTTAACCAAGCCTCATAACAAGATGGCTTCTCATATCCAATCATTCCTTGTGCTTGTGCTTGCTATGGTCACATTATTGGTCCCTACCAATGCACAGCTTTCTCCCCATTTCTATGA
This sequence comes from Spatholobus suberectus, assembly GCA_004329165.1. NCBI lineage: Eukaryota > Viridiplantae > Streptophyta > Magnoliopsida > Fabales > Fabaceae > Spatholobus > Spatholobus suberectus. The sequence goes on along the minus strand of CM014734.1, from coordinate 63,995,921 downwards.
TAAAGTTTGCCCTCAGGCATTGCCAGTCATAAGGTCAGTGGTTCAACAAGCAATTAGCCGTGAGCGACGCATCGGAGCATCTCTCCTGCGCTTGCATTTCCATGACTGCTTCGTAAATGTAAGTCACTACATTTAACATTTTTAATGCTATGGAACAAGAAAAATCACTTAGCTTTAGATCATTTAATCTGTACTATAGCTGTATAAAGTATCACTGCGGTGCCACTATAATATAACTATTTTTTAATGATAAAGATGTGATATTCATTCGGTTGTGTAGAATATGAAACTTCTTACTCTAAGTAACATCTAAAAAACTGTCCATTAAGCTGTTCTAAGAATGCCTGTATAAGATACATGGCATGCATATGCTTTTTAGCTACACTATTTAGGATACTAAGAATTGCTGCTGAAGAAATGCTAATAACACAATTTTTTAAGCACTTTATTATTGACTAAATTTTATTGAAAACAATAAAACTTGGTGAATTTCACTTCTTATTTAATAAGTTTGATTTATGATTTTTGTAATTTTTAAAAAAAGTTAATCATTAATAAAAAGTGTGTTAGAAAAAATGTATTACTAGCACTTTTCGTTATTGCGGTCTTGTTTCCTTTATCAAGTCTCGGTATATGAAATTTAATTAGCTACTCGTCCATTCATGTACAACCATGGCAAGGAAAAAAAAAAGAAGAAGCAAGCTTAGAGATGTAATCCAACCCTCGTATTCAAAGTGAATCTGTGTTTTTTCTCTTTTCAATTGTAAATTTTTAATACTCTAATCACTTATTTTATACTTTTCTTTATTTTTCTTATCACACCACTTTTTATCAGTTTCTCTTTCTTCCCTTTCAAAATGTGTACATCACAGGAGTCTGAAAAATTCTTTTTTAATTCTTTTAAGGTGATTGCATGCATACATTGAAAGGGACATCACAACGAATTGAACGTGCCAATCGATTATATATATTATGTTTACTTTGCAATTATTGCTCATGAAACCACTTTCTATCTTATCATACATAACAGTGGGCTGCAATAATTAATTGAACTCTATTATTCTATATGCAAGACACAAACAGACAGAACTCACATTATAAAATGAACTATATACTAATTAAAGTTGTTAGGAAAATACTGCACACCTAACTTATGGCTGCTTTGCCTCGATTAATTTTTTTCAATAAAAAAGTGGTATATATAATTACAATGAAAGACTGAACTATAGCTAAAAAGTTTTAAGCTCGTGACCTAACAGGGTAATAATTGGTAGTCTAATTTAGTTGGACTCCTCCACACATAACAAAAAATCATTCCAAAGAACCAAGGTAACATATCCCCATGTCACTTCTACTATAGTGTAATTTACCGAATCAATGTTGTTTGAAACAACAGGGCTGTGATGGATCAGTTTTGCTGGATGACACCCGAAAATTCACTGGCGAGAAAACTGCCTTGCCAAATTTAAATTCAGCCAGAGGTTTTTCGGTGGTTGATGAAATCAAAGCAGCGGTGGACAAAGCCTGCAAACGCCCTGTCGTGTCATGTGCAGACATCTTAGCCATAGCAGCTCGTGATGCTATAGCCATAGTAAGTGTTGCACAAAACTTTCATTTTCAGTTCTCACAGTTGTAGTTACACCATCAAAATTCAAGAATGATTTTTAGACATCCAAAATCCTATTCAATACTTAGTGAGAGAGTAAAAAAAAAAAGAAGAGAAAAATATAGATATAATAGGTAATATGGTGTGATAGAAAGAGATAGATAAGGAGAAATAAGAGATGTTGATAGAGTGTTTAAAAATATAAGGTGTCTAAAAATCATTACTCTAAAAAAATACCGTATATTAATAAAAATAATAATTATTAGGCTACTCCTATAGGGATAAACTTTATTTGACAGAAACTAAGCTGTTAATATTGAAGTCGCGAGTCCACACTAAAAGTATAATATATATATATATGGTTTAATTACCTTTTTGGTTCTTATAATTGCGCAGATTTTCTTTTTGGTCCCTATAGTTAGAAATAATCCGTTTTAATCTCTATACATGCACTTTCGATATCAGTTTAGTCCCTACTATTTTAAATTGCCACAAATTGAATAAAAAATGCCAGAAAATGTCAATTTGTGGTTGTTTTACACAGCCAATTTTCATTTTAAGATAGTTTTATTTCATGGAATTAAGACATACTTGACTGTAGGGACCAAACCAATATCAAAAGTGCATGTATGTATAAAGACTAAAACAAATTATTTATAACTATAGGGACCAAAAAGAAAAATCTGTGTAACTATAAGGACTAAAAAGATAATTATACCTATATATATTGTACTAATAGCATGATATGTTTATATTATATATTAATTTACAATGGAATTATTGTTATTATGATATATCGTATTGATAGTGTAAGTCCATAATAGCTAAATTAACCCAAAAATGTAATGAGAATTTATTTTTTTAATTATTCAAGAATACTAATTAATTATTAGATCTTATCATAAATGATTGAGATTAAAACACATAAATTACGTGAGTTTTTTAGACGTTTCATGACTCTTGTAACTTAAAATCTTAACCATATATATGTATAGTATGACTCAGATTTACTCTTTTCAATCTCATATAAAATGATTTTCTCAGTAGATATACCCTGTTCTGAGTATTAACCCTCTAGTTTCCATTAAACAAACTCTATATCAATGCAAACAAGTCTAACTACTAACAATTATTTTTATGTCTACTAGTTATAGTAAAAAAATTTGAAACTGTAACATAACATGCTACTTTCACTGTTAACAGTATGGGGGTCCACACCTTTGGTACCAAGTGTTGTTGGGCAGAAGAGATGCAAGGAGTGCAAGCAGGGCTGCTGCAAATGCCAATCTTCCTTCTCCAACCTTCAGCTTCTCACAGCTTGTAAACAACTTCAAATCTCACGGATTGAATGTGAGGGACCTTGTGGCCCTCTCTGGAGGCCACACCATTGGATTTGCAAGGTGCACTACCTTCAAGAACAGGATCTACAACGAAACCAGCATAGACCGTAGGTTTGAAGCATCATTGAGGAAGACATGTCCTCGAAGTGGAGGAGACAACAACTTACAACCATTGGATGCTACTCCTGCTAGAGTTGACACCACATACTACACGGCTTTGCTGCAGAAAAAGGGTCTCCTCCATTCTGATCAAGAGTTGTTCAAGGGAAAAGGCACAGAAAGTGCCAAGTTGGTGCAGCTATATAGTAGAAGCCCATTAGCTTTTGCTAGAGACTTCAAAGCTTCAATGATCAAGATGAGTAACATGAAGCCTCTTACTGGGAAGCAGGGAGAGATCAGATGCAATTGCAGAAGGGTTAATTAGAATTGCAAATTACAAGTTCTGGATTACAATAAAGGTGTAAAGGAGAAAGATTAAGAAACTGTACGATTGTATTATATGCTAAGGCATGCCAATTTTAACAGTCGGTGTGACTGTGTATTGTTCAAGAAGAGATGTTGAGTTTCTATGTTAAGATTTAATTGTTTATGTTGTATGTGCTGTTTTCAATCCAAAAAAAAAACTAGTATTTTAACTTATGCATTACATAGAATAAATATTTATTTTATATAACTTAAATTTAGAATAAATAAATGCTTCTAAAATATAAATTATATCATAATAAGAATTTGTAATAAATAAATGTTTTTGAATATATAAATTATATTTTAAATATATAGTAAATAATTATTGCAATACAATATTAATAATTAATTATTGATAATTTCTTTTAAAAAAATATTGAAATTCAATTTAGAACTAAAAATATTGAAAATGATAGATTTAAAGAGATAAGAGGTTAAAAAATTCTTAAAAACGCTCTCATTGGAGAATGAAAGCTAAAAACGTTCTCATTGAAGAGTAGTAGATAAAAACGCTCTTGTTTAATATAATTGTTCTCGTTTAATATATAGGATGAATAAGCTTTACATATGTCAACGTAGTTATTTGTGTAGTTGCTAACTTCAAATCACGAACTGTTATATGTGTGTTGCACTAGTCTCCAAGGATAATGATTGGAGTCAAGGTTTTAAATATCGGTTGCGATCGCAACTGCAGTTTTGTTGTGTTTATTGTTATTGTGAATAAATGCGACCGATGTGGCCACAATTGTAGCGCATTGCAGTTGTAGACACTTAAAAAACCTTGACTTTGCGGCCAAAATCACAATCACGAACCATTTTTTAAAACCTTGGTTGGAGTAACAGAACTAGCGAGCTTTTTGTAATTAATAACCCAATAAAATAAAAAGTTCAAGAAGCCAATTATTGAACACACAAGGGGGTCAAATTTGAGGATCTACACTACACCACAAACAATTGAATATCAGTACTTAATTTATGGTCATGTGCAAACCTCGCTTAGATAATTTCTTATCACTTTAATTAGTATCTACAAACAATTAAATAGATGGAATAATGTGTTATGGGGGTTATCTGGCTGCCAAATCTTTAAGCTGGCCCACCTTGACCTTCAACTTAAAGATCACTAGATTATTGTCTCACCTACCCTGACTACAAAGATACCGTATACCCTGGTCACAACTATATCACTTATCCTGGTTATGACTTTTATAACTATCCTAGTCACAGCAAGGAAGATGCCCAGTGTGACACCCAAACGGATGCTGTCATGTGTCATCTAACGTGACATCTCAAACCTCTCTAACAGCTTTTTCCTCTAAAACTCTCTATATAAAGGATTCCACACACACCAGATACACATAACTCTCTCATTTTCTTATGCTTTCTTACACTCTCATTGATTTAGATATCGGAATCTTTGCAGGTGTCACCATCAGAGGCATTCGCTACTACTGTGAAAGCTCGTCGGAATTCTTTCTTCCTCCTCCTTACGCTCTACCTCACAACAATATGATAAACAGAATGGAGTAATAATGCTCTAAATTTTAAGCTATCCAATGGAAAGCCTACACTTATTTTGCATATATACTTTATAATAAGGTGAATTGTATCAGAGCAACAATTACAAAAGAACAATTTCACGTTTCTGTTTATTTTATCAGCAACATACTAACATGCTTGTCGTCAACGCAACCAAGACACAAATTTGGAATTTATGCCAACTGCAGATTAAAAATATATTAGCAACAAGATGGTTAAGCCTTCTAAGTATGTTAACCAAATTTAATTCCGATACTGTATAGTTGGTATTATACTCCTTCCTTGCCCAATAATTAATATGAAGCAGAGACTCTGACACGAATACTACTTTAGATTTTCATTCGGGACTGTTGATAATAAAGAAACTCTCCAATTTAGCTTTTATCTTATTTCCTAAAATAATGAAGTAGTTATGCAATTGCACTTTATTCTTTTAGTTGGTGAACAAACTCTCTTTGTGTCTTTCGAATCTCTGTGCAGCAGTTAAGTATTTGAAGCCCAACAAATAACCACAAGGCCCAATTTCAATTTAATCCCGTTGACAAATATACCCTTTAGGTTACCATACAAACTCGCATGCATCAACTGTCACGCTTCTCAGCTAATGTTTTAATTGACTCATCTTTTTGGTAATTATTGTAATTAGGGCCTTTGCTCTCCTGTGGAATTCTGAAACATCTCCACAAGCTTCGATAATTTGGGCCAATTATCTCTAAATTTATTTTGTAGGAATTGAATACACAAGTCTTTTCCTACAAATTCAACTTGTTTTGTCAACTGAGCTCCATCTATTGAGTTTTAATCGACTAATCTTGTAAGCTTCAAGCGCTGCTTATCTCAACTAATTAACAAATAATTCAACTATCAGTAACTCTATAGATTGAAAAACCTCGTCAGTTTTATAAAAAAAAAAAAAAAAAAAAAAAAAACGTCGTCAGTTTTCATGATCCAATTCAGTGAGGCCCAATAGGTGCGTTTCCTCTGTGACTAAAGAAACAAAAATAATTTAAGTAATAACAGAATTCAAACACAACTTCTTTATCTTTATATATTTTTCTATATGTGATAAACATATTTTAGTTTAACATTTTTATTAATCAAGAATAAATATATTAGGCCGTATTTGTTTAGATCCCCACATAATTAGATAATATATTTAAAGAACTTATTATTTTCTTTTGTACGTTGACAAATTAAATTCAAACTTATTAAAGAATCATAATAACAGCACACTTTTAATCATTAAAGCAATCTCTTAAATTTTTATTATAATTTGGTCTTTTCGAGTATTTTAACATTCTCTTCATATTTTGGTTTATAATTTAATTATAGGTTTAATTGCACTTTTAGTTTTCCAAGTATCACAATTGTGCAATTTTGATCTCCCAAGTTTTAATTGCACAAATTGAGTCTCTCAAGTATTAAAATTATGTAATTTTGGTCCCTTAGTCAGTTTTCTATATGTGGCATGATGATGTGTCATGTGAAAATGAAAGATAAATTATCAAAATGATCTTAGTAGGGTTTGAAACCTCCATCTTATATTTTAATAACAACCTTTACCCACTAAACTAATAATTTTTTTTGATATATGAATGCAAAACATAATATATGTAGCTTAAATGAAGACCAAAATTGCATACATATTTAATACTAATAAATAAACAAATTTATATTTATTATATATATTATTAGTATTAATAATATTATTAATAAATTAATATTAATATAATTAATAATTATTATAAATTATTAGTATATTAATAGAAAAATTAATAATTTAATAAATATAAATGATTTAAAATATGATATAAATATATGAATATTTGATATAAATTATTGGGTTGATTTAAAATATATGATGTAAATATAAATTTTAGTGACTAAAATATGTAAAATAGATGCTCAACATCATCATGGATCTCAATCGCCTCAAATTAATAATAATAACATTTATTAATAATATTATTAATATTAATTTATACTTCTACATGAATATATTAATAAAATAATAATACTAATAATATTAATATATTTTTCTAGGATTATTATTTTATTAATATATTTCTTCACTATTTATGTCATATTTTAAATAATTTATATTTATTAAATTATTAATTTATCTATTAATATACTAATAATATAAAAATATTATTAATAATAATATTAGTATTAATTTAATAATAATATATAATAAGTATAAATTTGTTTATTTAGTAGTAGTAAATATTTGTGCAAATTTAGTCTTCATTTAAGTTACATATATTATATTTTTACTTAATACACTAAATAAACTCATTAGTGTAGTGGTTAAAAGTTGTTAATAATTTTATCTTTCATTTTTGCATGTAACAACACCATGTCACGTCATCGACATGTCACAATCTACGTTAAATGTCACGTCATTGTCATGTCAGCTATCACGTCATCCATCACAGCCACATCATCTACCATGTCATCAGTCAGTGCCACGTCAGTAAAATCTATTAAATATTTAATGAAAAATTGACATAGGGATCAAAATCGCATAATTATGATAAAAACCTAATTTACGCAATTAAAACTTAGGGGACTAAAATCGCACGATTATGATGCTTAAAGCCTTAATTATAAGACTTATCAATTTCTACTAATACTCTTTATTGTCATTATGATATAGGGGCTAGGATGCAGTTCTCTCATACAGTAACTATCTATTGCTAATAAATAGAGTAATGCTGTTAGGCATATTTTTTACAACACCTTGTTATATTTTATTTTTTTATCTTTTATTATTATATGGGTTTAAGTAGAATGCATCGATAATATAAAAGTTTTTTTTAATTTTTTAATTTAATCATATTATCGTATATAATAATGTTATTAACTTTTGTAATAACTATTTTAAAAATTATGTCTATCATGTTATAATGTAAAAAATTTTACATGATTTTTTTTATTACGAAAAATTTACATCATGACAATATATCAACATTAAACTCTTTTTATATTACCCATAGTATGATAGACTCCCTCTCCTCCCTCTTCCTATCCCTCTCCACACGTTGTAAAAAGCTAGTGTTTGTGGGGGAAAAAAGTTGAAAACGTGATTATTTTTGCTTATATATGGCGCTATCATCACATATGAACCGTTTAGGGTACATTCGCTTTCCTTGTCCAACAACTACTTGGAAGTTTAGCTGTCCCTTTCATATCTTTTCAACTCTATAAAATAAAGTGTTGTGCAGAGTTAATCAAAAGCGTGTTGGGTAATGAATGGTCTCTAAGTAATTGATGTAATGTATTACAACCACGGCTGCTTTCATGCCATATTGCCATTGCATTACTCGTATTAATTAAGTTCTTATTAATGATCACACTAATGTAGGCATATCTCTGAAGAGGCTATAGCGCAATTTCTAACTTGGAATTTTATACTTATGAGACATTAAATCTCACAGCTAGCAACAAGACTAATATATTCTTTAGATAGATTTGTGTTTGATATGCACTAAGTTACAATACAAGGAAAATAGTACAGGATAAACATATAAGTTACAGGATAACTTGTTATCTTCTATTGTTTGATAAATAATAGACAGCACAAGTAAAATAGTATGAAATTTACTGCAATACCTTTTTTAATATTAATTATCTTACTATGATAATGGTGGTAGCAGCAATGGGAGTGACAGTTGTGGTAGTTGTGTTGGGGTGGAGGGGGGGGGGGGTGTGGTAGTGATGGCGACGATGGTAATGGAGGCGACAGTGGTAGTGGCAGCGATGACAACAATAGTGGTGGTAGTGGTGACGATGGTGGTGGTGATGGTGGTAAAGATAACGACAATAGTGGTGGTGGCAATGGTAATATGATGGTGGTAGCAACGACAATGAAGGTGGTGGCTGTGATGCCGGCAACTGTGGTGGTGGCACCAACGATAGTGGTGGCGGCAGTGGCGATAACAATGACAAGATAGTTTCTTTTTGGATATTTTGTACTCATGACAAAAAGTTGTCTCGTGATCTGTTAAATAACAAAAAAATGAGTTTTTGTTCTATTATCATCACTTGAGTTGTAGTGTCTCATAATCCTTTTTCAAATCAAACGTAAAACAATTATTTTTATACTATTCAGTACTATATTTTTTAACAAATCAAACGGATCCTAATACTTACTTATAATTATTTCTTTGTGATATTGCTTAATTCTGTAACATGATGATAAGACATTTTATATAATTTTCCTTTTGCTGGCAAAGATGGAACTCTAGATGCCGTGTATTATTACCTTATCACTCTTAGCAGGTGGAATAATTTAAGCTAGTGGCATGTATACAATTACCTCAATACAATTGTATAAAATCATTGACGTAGCTATGCTAACTACCAGCGGCCGCGAGTCTCGGTCAACTTTTTTTTTTCCCAAACACTAGCAAAAGTAAGTATATCTAACAAAAATAAAGAGTTCTTATTATTCTACATCTACTTTGTCTTACAACTCACTTTTATCTCATTTTTTTTCTATTTTATTTTTTATTTCCTATTATATTATTTGTCACATCTATCATTTTCTCTTTCTTCTTCTATTCTTTCTCTCTATCTTTCACTTCTTTTCACCCTCAATGACCCTCAATCCATTTTTAGGGTGTACATTGAACATTTCTCAAAATAAAATCACAATTACCTTTGTATTCTTTTAGCTAAGAGTTCTGAGTTGTCACTTTTTACATATGAAAGATTTAGTGTGGCTTACTAGAAGAAATTGTGGTAATCTTGGTATATTTAATTAAGGAGAGATAAGCTTATATCGATCTAAAATCAATGCATAAAAATCATCATATACAGCATAGCCTTGACATGAGAGCGGGTACAAATGCACCGATTAAATTGTTAAAAGAAATAAAATTATAAAAATCCCTAAGACAAAAATGTGTGAAAATCAATGATAGGTTAAAAAAAATTAAAATATATCAATTTCGTACAAACTTTATATAACTCTTCCCATGTATGCTTTCTCTGTGAAAAGAAATAAAAATTATGGTAAAATTTGGTAGTTACATGGATCTTTTAAGTTTATAGTTTGTTTACTGGTCAGAATAAGATATAATAAGATAGGATATGACAATAGGATAAGAACATGATAGAATGAGAGCAAGATAAACTATAATTTTATTTAATGTTTGATGCACATCAGATAATGATAAGATAAAATATAAAATATGTTCAAATGAAAAAAATCATTATTTTGTTAAAATTACATATAATTTTCTAGAAGTGGATTTTTAATTTAAATTTTTAATTTTAAAAAATATAATTTTAATTAAAGTATATGATATTATTTTTTATTTATGTAGTTATTTTTCTTAAAATTGTAAAAAATATATATAAATATTGAAAATTACAATTATTATTCAAATATTTTTCTTTAAAAATATTTAAATATTAATTATTTTATTTTAATATTTTAATTAATAACATACTTTAAATTTACATGTCAAAATTATTATAAGTATATATACATAATAAAGAATATATATATATATATATATATTGTACACACATATATATATAGAGAGAGTATTCTATCATGTTACTTCCTAACCAGCTTCCCTCTCATAAGAAATATACTAAAGTAATAGGATAGGATAAGCGGTAACATAATGTTGTTATATTTTATTAGCGCAACAAACAATAAATTATAACATAATATGATAGTTATCCTATACTATCATAATCTGGCTACCAAACGGACCCTTAAGATTTCTATATTATTTTTACAATTTTTCCAATGTTTGTTTATGCCATTTTTTTTTCAATTTCTATATTAATGTTATACACACAAATTTCATAAAATATGAATTAGTTATACTATATTTACATTTGTAAATATATAACCTTATAATAGAAATTTATTTATATTTTAAAAATATATTATATGTTAAAATAAAGTTGATTAACGAAATATTAACTAATTCATGAAATTTTGTAAAATTACTCCATTAAAACTTTTGATCCTACAGCTAATTAAATTGATATAATTCAATGTTCTTAAAAAGTTATAACAAAACTCTCTTTAATATAAAAATATACCAAGCTACACATGCACGTGTTTCTAAATTAAATTTAGTACACATTTTGGGTTGACTTATTTTTCTCAGCTGACCGAAACCATATAATGTTTGAAAACTTGTAATTCTTTATAAAAATTAATGATCAATTACAAGTTTGTCAAATTAATACCCTCTATTTGTACCAAAAAAAAATTAATACCTTCTATAATATAGTATTTTTATATCGATATATTTAATTTTGAAATAATACATATTATAAACATTTCTTTACTGTAAATTTTTACGGTTAAAATTTTAAACTTGATTATACATAAGTGGGTCATAATTAATTGGTCAAGTTGACGATTAAAAGTTGATAAATCAAAATATTGAGCCTTTACGCCATACAAAAAGGTCTTGTACCGAAATTAAAATGTTTAAAAAAAAAAAAACCTTTTAAGAGGGTCTAATACTTCTTGCACTTTAAAAACAAGTGTTCGTTATCAACTTATCGTTATAACATTTGTCAAGTCAACTATAGCTTTGTGCATTTTAGCACAAAAATACAAAGCTTAATTATAAGCTTGTTTTTATTTTCCTGTCGGCCGTCGCGAAATGCTTATACCTCGTGATCGGAAAAGTATATACATTAGTTCTCGTTTTAAATTAAGATGATTTCTCATTGGATAAGCATGTAATTTATTTTGCATGGTTCATATTTTAGTATGGGTGGACAAATGCTGGAGCGAAGTGTGAGCACATCGAGCAGGAACAAAAATAAGAGGAATATAAATATTTAAAACTTACTCTTGAACTGGATTCTTCTCTTAAAAAAATTATAACCTTTAATGAACTTAAAAAATAATTATTTCTTTGTATATAATTCAATATTTTCAAATATGCTATATTTAAGGTTTGAAAAAATAACCTGATTGGCTTAAAGCCAAGCAAATTATTAGATGAAACAGAGTTTTGACTATGTATTTGATCACCTATGAAAGTGTAATTTTCAAACTTACAAACAAATTTCCTTTAAAATACAAAAATTGACCAAAACATTACGAATGACTTAAAAATTACGCTTAAACCATCTAATTATACTTTGCAGAACTTCATTTTAAAAAAATTCAACACTTTGGATAATTAACTTTTAAAAAATGTAAATTACGTGCAAATTAAATGAGCAAATAGAAATTGCACTTAGGATATTATGGAGCACCAAATCAAAAGAATCAAACAGTAGCAATACATTAAACACAAATATGGTTGTAGATGTACTTCTGGTGTATCTAGTCATTTACATGGAAATCCTTAACTCCAATAACTAAATTTAATTATTATTTAGATAAAAAAAAGTTATTTTATTCATTAAAAAATATAAGTAATATTAATATAATTTTTAATATATAAAATGACATTAATTTGGTTGTCTTGAAAAAAAAATTGATATTAATTAGAGCTTGATTGAATAACATTGAAAATGGAGTTTCTAAGTGAAAAGCTGAAAGGGAGTTTCCAAGTAATTGAGTTCCAACTTGTTTTAAAAGTAGAAAATCAATTCTCACATTTTTTTAATAAAAAAAATACATATTCTAATATAAAAATGTAGTTTAAATTAATTTAGATACCACATTGCAATCATATTCAATAGTTTAAAATTAATTTTATTAAAATTTAAATTAAACAGGTACACTATAAAAAAATGCAAATTAACGTCTATCAAAAGCTAACACTAATCATGAAAAGTTGACATTAATAACTAGTGTCGGTGAAGCAACAACCACCAAACCATCGCTACCAAGGTAAACACTAACATTTTTGTATCGGCCAAAAGAAGCTGAGGTTTAATGATGTCTGTTTGGCTAACACTTAAGTTGACGGTAAAAAGAATGATAGAAAAACATTGTCGTTACTAGCAATGTGTCTCCCCCCACTCCTAACCATCAAAGGCAATTTCTAGCTGTATTCCATCCCTTAAATCATTTCTCCCAAACCCCCATCAACACTATCCCTAAAATCATCAAATCGAAACCACCGTCAACTATCATCTTCTTTGCTTGGCAAGCTAATCACTATGAAACCGACATTCCAAGCTGCACCCACAAACCCATGTTATGTAAAAATGTAGGGACTAAAAACGTATTATTTTTTTATAGGGAATAAAATTAACATTTTGAAATATTTTGAGGGACCAAAAACATATTTTATCCTTCTTTTTAAAAAAAAAAATAGTAGTGACAATAACAGCCAATGCAATTTGGAAAAGATTAAAAAAAATTAACAAAAAACATATCAGTATCAATTTAGTATTGGTGTTGAAACTGTCACTAATTTGTGTTGTTCTTGTAGTGGTAGTAAACAGAGGCATAGTCTTAGTCTTTCATTTAAACTTTCCATTAACATTACGTATTATCACAATTTGAAAATATGAGAAATGGGAACTATAATTAGATAGTTTGCTTTAAGAAAATGTTTTTATTTTTATTTTTATTATAAAAATGTCACATTATTTTTTATTTATTTTCTATTTTTAAAAATTTGTACAAAATACAGTAAAAATAATAAGAAATTATTTTCATTATTTCTTACACAAATATTTAAAAACAAAAGAAAATAGAAAATAAAACTATACAATATTTTCTTAAACCAAATAACCCCTAATCATGACCATATAATCATATAGCAATTAATATATAATTGTATAGTTAAGATTTGTTTTCATTTTTCATGTTATAATACACACACACGCACACAAAATTTCAGTAATCTTTTTAATATTCTTTTTGGCATTAGTATAATTTAAACAACATGTGTATCTGTATTATATATCGATACGCTACAATTACTCATGACTATATCTAAGAGTTGGTGGGCAATGTTTGTGAAATTCTTGTGGGATAGTGGTCAACGGCACTAAGCACAAAATCACTTGGTATATTATGACCTAAAATATTATATATGCTGACAACTCAAACAAGGAAATAAGCTAGCTAGGATCTAGTTGCTGTATTTTTTTTCCCTTCTATATAAATCCTACCTCTTGCTAGACTCACATAGCAATTCTTATTAACCCAAAACCTCGCAAATCATAACACAATGGATTCTCATCTCCAATCTTTCCTTGTGGTTGTTATGGTCTCTTTGGCAACATTTATAGTCCCTACCCTTGCACAGCTCACCCCTGATTATTATGACAAAGTTTGCCCTCAGGCGTTGCCAATCATAAAGTCAGTTGTTAATCAGGCAATTATTCGTGAGAAACGCACAGGAGCATCCTTGCTGCGTTTGCATTTCCATGACTGCTTTGTTAATGTAAGTTGAACACCATTCATGATGCATAGTGGCCATCATTAGTTAAATATAGTTGAGCATCATTTTTGCTAGTTTCCCATATTATCATCACCACAAACTAATTATTTTTCATTCATTCAAATAAATTAAAACACTGTGTAACTATCATTATTCATATCAAAATATGTAGTTTTGCTATGATTTAATCCTAGCCACTTTTCTTGTATGCTGCTTTTTACTGTGTGATCGTGGTTAACCCAGAAAAACGTAGGCAAGAATCCCCCCCACCCTTCCCCTCTATCTGTCTCTCCACGCATACAAAAATATATATGGAATAAGGTCAAATCATACTAAGTGTGCTGGGTAACCGAAAAAACTACTGTAAAAAAAATAAAAAAAAATACTAGGCGTTAAATTTTGTAAAATGACACCTTCAATAATTTTTTATTAAGGTAAATTTTATCAATCAATACCTTTAAATTTAAAGCTCTCATCAAATATATCAAATTTATAAAATTCCATATAATTTAAAAATAAATTGATACTTCATCACATTATTTTATTTTAATGCATAAAATATTATTTAAAATATAAATAAATATTTATTATTAGAATACACATCTACAAATATATAAATCATTTAATTTAATATAGATAATTATTAGGATAATATAACAGATCAAATTTCTTTTCTATAAAAAGTTATAGAATGCATCATTTTATAAAATTTAACATTTAATATCTATCTATCTATCTATATATATATATAGAGAGAGAGAGAGAGAGAGATAACTTAAAAACAACTATAAGTCATCTATTATTGTGAAAATAATTTACTTTATTTAATGTATAGTTATATAATTAAAACTAATTCTCACTTGAAAACAATTCTCATCACTTGAAATCTCCACATATATAAAATATCAGACTTGGCTAGCTCAGGTTAATTTCATAATTTTATTGTGTCAAACAATTAATTTTCAATGCTGCAAGTAGCAAAATGAAACAAGTGTGATGAAACATGATCGATGCGTACGGTACAAGTCAGAACCTAATCACAATATTTCCAACTATGATAAACTAAGAACCCATAGCAGAAAGTTCAGAACAGGAGCATTACACATGACATCTCACTTCTTTTATAGTATTATTATACATAGCATGAAGCTGAAATTTCCACGTGGGCAAACTACAGGGCTGTGATGGATCAGTGCTGCTAGATGACACACCTTTCTTCTTGGGCGAGAAGACTGCACTTCCAAACATTAATTCACTTAGAGGATTTGAGGTGGTTGATGAAATCAAAGCAGCAGTTGACCAAGCTTGCAAACGTCCTGTAGTATCATGTGCAGATATCTTGGCTATAGCAGCTCGAGACTCTGTAGCCATAGTGAGTGTCATCCAAATTAATCTTTCATCAATTCTCCTGAGAAATTATTGTATAGTATGAGACTATCACTTGTCTGTAGTCCTGTCTAATCACTACATGATATGTAGTTGAATTTTTCAAATATAAATTAAAAACTCAACTACATGTCATTGAGCTTCGTTGGAACCAAGGACACATGATAATCCCGAACCATACAATAATTTAGTCCTTGTACATATTCTAATTAAGAAAAATGCTCTCTACACATTATTTAACGCTCTATTTTTGATATACTCTTTTTTATTGGTGAAACGTAGGTATATGCAATTATATGTGAATCTCATTCCTAAACTAGTAAAACCCACGTGAATTGCAACTTGAGTGTGTTAAAAATAGAGTGTTAGAATCTTGGCTCACAATAATTAAAAAGTGAAAACTAACAAATTTTGCATGATGTGTTAATTAACAGTTGGGGGGTCCACAATATTGGTACAAAGTGTTACTGGGCAGAAGAGATGCAAGATATGCAAGCAGGGATGCTGCAAATCTCAATCTTCCTCCCCCATTTTTCAGCTTCTCACAGCTTCTTGCTAGTTTCCAATCTCATGGGCTGGACCTCAAGGATTTAGTGGTCCTCTCTGGTGGCCACACCATTGGATCAGCAAAGTGCAGTTCCTTCAGGGACAGGATCTTCAACGACACCAACATAGACCCCAATTTTGCAGCGACTTTGCGTGAGTCATGCCCTCGAATTGGTGGAGACACTAGTCTAGCACCACTTGATGCCTCTCCTTCAGAATTTGACACCACATACTATAAGGCTTTGTTGTATAAAGAAGGTCTCCTCCATTCTGATCAAGAGCTATTCAAGGGTGATGGTGGTGAAAGTGACTTGTTGGTGCAGCTATACAGCACAGACTCTTATGCTTTTGCAAGAGACTTTGGAGTTTCCATGATTAAGATGGGTAACACAAAGCCTCTTACTGGGTATATGGGAGAGATCAGGTACAATTGCAGAAAAGTCAACTACTAGCACTGCATGTTACAAGTCTTGATCACAACAGAAGGAAGAACAACAGCGATTGAGCAACTGTTTGATACAAAGTCATGTGCCAATTTTATCTTAAACTACTGTTTATAGTTGACAATAAGAACGTTTCAAGAAGTCTGTTAAATTATATAAACGCGAGATGCGTTGCTACACTATTTTTTTTTTTTTATTTGTTTCGCTGTAAGAAGAATTGGCTTGTGCATTGGAAGTGTTTATATCAAAGTTTATATGTTTCTGTTGTAACCACAATCAAAAGTGTTACTGGTTTTTAACATGGAAGTGTTTATGGTAAAATTTTACATGTAATTTTACTTGTGGTTACAGAAGTGTAACCTATCAGTAACCTATTTGTTTGAATAAAAAATTATCATGTAGCCACGTGTTGAAACCCCGTCAAGTGGCAATATTTCAGTAGGCGTTTTACAAGACTCGTTATAATTGCGCCATTACACATGCTACAGAGCTCCTATGTATCAAGGTTTGCATCTTTTTTATCATCTGTTAATATGTTTAAATTTATTTTATAATAATAATGATAAAACTAGTTTTAGTCAAGGCCCGTTTAGTCAAACTGCCTATCACTTATTCATCCACTGTTAACCTAAGCTTTAGGCTTAAGAAATTGATCTAGTAATTAATTGAAAAAATATCCATACTTAAAACTATTGAAATTTAATTTGGGTCAAACATAAAATAATTTTCATGATGTCCCAATAAATGTGGCCTAAACAGCCTTTATAAAGACGCAAAAAGAAATTAAAAAAAAATGGCGCCAAATTTGGTCCTTATCACTTACTAGTTACTAATAACTAATTTAAAGGTTTTAATTTGGGGGTTGATCCGTAATAGTCTCTCAGCGTCAGGTTTTATAGTATGATATCATAGAGGCACATTATAATCCAAACAATTGTAGTTAGCTAGTCTCACATATCTTTTAATTATTGAATTCAAATTTGATTATGTGATAATATATATTTAATTAGATAAGCTTGTATAACAATTTTTTTCATTCAACGCGCAATAATATTATAAACTTAACGATGACACCAATCAAAAGTAATATCAAATTCTTTTTTATAATACTTAACTAATTTCAGTTGTTATTCTTAAATGTTCTTACATTTTATAATTTCTTCCAGTACATATATTATATTTATTTGATATTTCCAAGTTGCGTAATAAAATAACATGTTGTTATCACCAAATGCATAAATCAACTAGTGCGAATTATTTCAACTTAACCAATAATCTTAAATTCAAAGTCTTAAATATACAGCTAGTTTTACCACCAATATTATACTGCCTACTCCCCATCATAAGTTGGCCATGCGCTAAATTAATATTACAAGGGGTAATGGGACATGTTTATTCTCAAGATCAAGTAGTGCAAAGATACATATAATTCCTTACTTTTTTATTGGGGTAAAAAAGAATCCTTATATTCCTTGACACTGACATCTCAACAAATTAATTATATATTCCTGACAGAAAGATTTTACGCATGCACGCACACACTTCTCACCTACTTTCTTGCATAGAGCAGAATTACGTATGGGATGAGGGGCGACAAGCCCAAAACTTCCAAAAATTAAATTACACCATTATATAATAATTATTTTACAAAGCAATAAAGCATTATTTAAACGGCACTTTCTACGGTGGACCATCAAATTAAGTGGTCCACCGGTAAACCACTAATTTAAACTGTTAGATATATGAATAAAAAAATCAACGGTTGAGATTGTAATCAGATCAACAAATCTTAACCGTTGATTTTTTTTATTCATATATCTAACGGTTTAAATTAATGGTTCACCGGTGGACCACCTATTTGATGGTCCACCGTAGCATTTCCCTATTTAAACCCTTAAATTAAACTCCCCTGTATAAATTTCGCCCTGCCCACGTTAACCATCAAATAAAGGACGCATACTGTGTAGTTTGTGCATGATCATTTTCCATACATAACCTATGAAATCAACCACCTATTATGGCCCAGAAAATAAAAAAGGAAATTGAAAATAAAAACTTCAGTATGTAACTGAACTCCTACAGTGCAACAATTGATGTCCATATCCTTTGCAGTTTGTTTCTGCATATACATCAATTATATGACTGATGTTTTTTGAATTACTATGTCATTGATGCAAAAATTTTACCGACTTTATCAATAATTAATTTCTGCTGAATAACCTAGTTAGTCACATTTAGTGAAGTCTCTTTTCCTAACCACTTTTACTATTCAAAAAACTCAAACCCAAAACCTTAGAGCCCGTTTGGGGTGGTTATGAATTTTTGGTTTTTGATTTTCAAATCTAATTTTCAAAACAAAACGCGTTTGGCTAAAATAAAGCTGAAATAATTTTTAACTCAATTTTAAAACACTTTTACTTTCATTTTCAAAATCAAGAAAAAAAGTTTTGTGAATCTAGTTTTTAGTTTTTAAAAAAATATACATAATTACATTTGATAATGGTTCTTCCTATCACCATCACTAACACTATTGCCGTCGCCGCTGCTGCTACCACCACCATCACCACCACGACCATCAGTACCGCCACCACTATCACTATCGTCATCACTACCACCACTACCACCATCACACAAACATACCTTTAAACTAATTTTAACAAAATAAAAAAATTTTCAAAATAGGTTTATTTTGAAACAAAAATTTGAAAAAAACCTAAAACTAGTTTTTAAAAACTAAAAATTAATTGTAGTTTTTGAAATTTTTGAAACTCACAACTAAAAATTATCCCAAACGGGCCCTTACTTAAAGGATCCAAACTCAGTTTCACTCGGAACAACGTAATATAGTATATGACTGATGTTTGAATATTTATTTTCTGACATATCAGCTGCTGAAAGGGTCATTGTTCTGATAACTATGGTGGGTTTTCTCTGTTTTTCCCCCTTACCTTTGGGGGTGTTACCTTAAACAACAAACGGTTGTACTGCAAATTAAGTAAGTATGTAAGACAATGAAACCAAAATTTCATCTTAATTAGACCTAGATCCACAAAAATTACAGATTCCTTATAGTTGACTATATTAAAGAAGTTAAAAGTCGATCTGAAAAATAAAAAAATGAAACATTCATGAATCGAAAGTTTTTATGTTTTTGAAAATAAGATCAATATATGTCAGAGATTTAGGAGCAAACTCCTTGACTGGCTTTTCTTTTTGATAAATGGTTAACGTGCTATTCGATTAGCTTCATCGTCATGCAATGAGCTTTAGGAAACGTGTTAACCATCAATTATTATTTATTTACGTATAATTCGCCTGCAATAGGTATTTTGGCTTATAATTTTCAGAAGCTGGTTTAGCTGTTTCATATAAATTTCATAAGGTCATATCTGAATGATTCAAATCAAATGAACGAAGCATAAGGAATGTATATATTCTTTTGCTAATAAAAGACAGAGCACGCATGTTGCTACACTGTTCAATAATTGGAACGTTTTACTTGGTGCTTAACACTACTCTTTTGCAAGGCTTTGACTTTTTCCCTTTTCATTGACTCAATTGGCCAGGGCACTTAGGAAGATTCATTTATAAAGTCAAGGTCATACCACTGAAATTGGAAAATATCATAGCCAACTCTGCATGCAACTGCACGATGTGAAGTTCAATTTTGAAGTCTGCAAATTTTTAAATTGACTATTTTTTTTACAAAACAAGATGCTTTGATGGTGGAGATTGTTTGCAATTGTTTTTCAACGGCAGATGATCAGGATCTGGCTAAAACATGGCACATTACATCAATGTGTGCCACTAATTACATTTAATTATGGAGAAAATAAACTATGCACCGACAGAATAAAGCAGTTTTATACTGACATCTAATCATAAATTACCATGTACGATAAGTTTGTTAACTTTTATAATAATTATCTTAAAAGTCATATCAACGGTAATTTGTGATTGGTTGATAATATAAAAGTTTTTACACCGATAGTGCATAGTAATTAAACTCTTAATTATATTATTATTTGATAAAATTTAGTCAAGATATGTAATATTGAGAGTAGAAAATCTCATGGTACATGAATAAGTCTTTCTAAATGCTAAGGAAATTATTTTCGTAGAAAAAATTCAGTAAAAGTATATATTCAGTTAAAACACCTAAACCTAGTTAAGGATCCTTTATTTCAAAAATTGAAGCTGAGTTAGATACCATGAAAGGGTTTACATGACAGGGCTATGTTATAATGAACCAGTACTGCCCTGACTCAACTGGATGAAGATCCCCTTACCAAAAATTTTGATAGGAGAGTAACAAACAACTAAGAAATCACTGGCAAAGGCAATGAGGGTTTCATGTGCTGATATGGATTGTCAGTGACCACAAGTTCTTGCACCTGGATAATTAACTTGCAGGGCCAGCTCAACATTTAGTAAGACTTAAAGCAAACTTTAAAAGAAATTTTTTTACTTTAAATGAAAAAGTTATATATTAGACTTTTTTGCCAACATATGTGACCTTTTTACCAATATATGTGGTCTTTTTGTTTTATAAAAATTAATAGCAAATAATTTTCTGATAGTAGGTCTAAAGCTTAAGTGTTAGTAGTTTTATCCTTGGACTAGTCCAGTTAACTTGGAGTTAACCAAATTTATTAGAAAGAAAAACACTATTAGCTGTTCTACATTTTCAGATGTTGGAGTGATTGTCTTACCATAGTTTTTTGATTTTTTTTTTTAATGTTATATAGTTGAGGCACGAGTAATGCATTATGGCAGTACAAATAATACCAACTTACTAGTACATTATGCAGCTGAAAAATTCTGCTTGCTAATGATGATACAAGACATTAATTAACAAACCACAGAATTTCAATCCACCAATTTCCTTTATTCCCCCCTCTATTTTGAGAGAACTAAAGCTTCTAACCACAAAACCTTACACTTCAATTCTTAGATTATTATCACTAAACAAACACTAGGAAATACCATAACACATGAAAGGTCGTACATGTTGTGACTGAATGAGCATTTTTTTTGGCTCATCTTATTTTCTAATTAACTTTTTAATTAACCTTGTGGCAGTTAGTACGAATCTGGCCACTTTTCCCTGTTAAGGGGCTAAGGTTTCCCATTTTCACCATGGCACTAGCAAAGTCTGCATAGAAAGCTGAAGCGTCGTTGCTATAGGCAGTGACCTGAGAATCCGTAGAACCACCACTAAAGAACTGCTGATCTGAATGTAGAAGTCCCTTTTTGTTGATCAGATTCTTGTAATAAGCATTGTCAAATAGAACATTTGTGGTGACATCAAGTGGGGAAAGGTTGCTGTCACCACCAGTGCTTGGACAGTTTGACTTGAGTGATGTTGCAAAGTTTGACTCAATGTTGGTTTCATTATAAACCCTGCCTCTGAATAGCTGACACCTAGCTTGGCCCGTTGTATGAGCTCCTATACATATGCATGAAAATTTGAGGGAGAAAAAAAATTTAGATGATACAAGATTCATGTGTGATATAATGTTGACGTAATCTTACTTATATGAATGTGATTAATTAATTAATTAACTAGAGGCTAGCGAAAGTTATTGAGTAATAGGAGAGATCCTTTAATGTAGTTCTAATTTACCTGCCAAGGCTACCATTTCCTTGGTGTTAAATCCCTTGTTTGCAAAAGCAGATATAAGGGCACTGAGATCCATTAGTGGGGATGGGATATCCTTAGTAGCAGCATCTTTACTTGCCGTGGTTGAATCTCTTCTGCCTAACCCAACATTCCATGATGGACCTCCCAACTGAGATACAAGGACCCAAAATACCAGTCAATTGTTAACAGTGACTTGTTAGATATAACACTGTTTTATTCAATTTTACCCACCATTCTAATGTTTTGGAATAATTAGTTTATGATGTAGTATTTTTGAAACTTCTGTAACCTTGTGGTCTAACGTTCAGTTCTTGTTATCCTTATCTTTCTAAATAATAGTTGAAACAATTATTAGAATCTGAGCGTCATTTACTCTTCAAGCTCAAGTACTTCTTGTGTAAATGCAAGTATTAAGTAAAAATATCATGAGTAATAGCTATCTTCACTCATTAAAATTCTCACAACGCTTTCTACAATAAGGGAAATAAATAAGAAAAAAGTAGAGAAAAGTGTGAGATCAGATAGATAATGAGATGAAGAGATTAAAAAAAAAAAAAAGTGTTGTGAAAAGTTTAAGTGAGAACAGTATTACTCTAAAATCATTACTTTCTTTTAATATTTTAAGATATTTAGTTCATAATATGAGTAACTGAAAGTTAATGAAATTTTACAGACTACAAGAGACATGTTCTATAAGATAGTGTAACAAGCCAACAAATATATATCATTATATTATATATTGTCTTGTTTATTATATATTTTGGATTTTATCTGTTCATATTTATTATGGTATTAAACTTACTGCAACAACGGAATCACGGGCAGCAATAGCTACAATATCTGCACAGGAAACAACTCCGGGACAAGCAACCTCAACTTTAGCTTTAATGTCATCAATTACTTCAAAACCTCTAAGAGAATTCACATTTGCACCAGCTGACTTCTCTCCAGTAAAGGTCGAAGTGTCGTCTAACAGAACAGATGCATCACATCCCTACAAGTTGTGTCCGTAACAAATTAATTAATAATATACAAATGCAGTTAATTTAATATGCCCCTCAAGATTCCAATGTGCATTAAACGCATACTAATTAGCTATATTTCCATGACAACTCGAAGACGTAAAACTAATCTAAAAATTTAAGCTAATTTGACAAAACGGAAGGAATAAAAATCTTATATTGGTTGAACTGAACATGCATGCATATATGTCAACTTTTCTTTCGGAACAATGAGTAACATGGTAACTGAAAAGCTTTGAATTGAACTCAATAATGATTTACAGCTATGCTATTAAATTAGACCCAATTTTGTGCTCTAGTCGCTACCTAGGAACCACAAAATTGCATTTTGCTAGCTTTTTCTTTTCCATGCGTTCTAGAATTAAATTCAACTAACTTTCAACCACTATGCCAAACAATTTTCTTTTTCTTCCACTCACAAAAAGCTGTTTGAATTTAAAATTCGCAATCATATTTATCAAGGACTGGATGCTTGCGTGTCAGGCTAGACCCGAAAACAAGAATCATGCATGAGTACTTACAAGTACACGCACACATATGACGAAAACAATGTATATGTAATACATAACATGATATATAATTTATGATAAAAGAAAAACTTGTGACAAAAATGCCTAAATTTTGTATAAGAGTTTGCCAAAACAATAAGGCTTCCTGAATATATGGATTTTAATTTTGACTCCTCTAAAGTAAAATTTTTCTTTAGACTAGCTAGAGATTAGACAATCCCAACCATTAATGGGAAAATTAATCATAAATATTCTAAACACATACAAAATAAAATTATATTATTAATTAAAATTATTTTCTTGATTTTCTCATTAAAGATTGAGGTATGTCTTATTTGTTTTCTTCTTGAAAAAAAAACTAAATCTATGGGCTTCTCTAAAATTACATTTTGAAAAGGAGACTAAATGCATGTTGATCATGCCAATATATTTTTCGAAATTTAATCATACATATATGCATGAGATTAACTGAAAGTGAGAGAGATGGAGCTAGCTAGGAAGGAAGAGAAACGTGCATTGACAAAGCAATCATGGAAATGAAGACGGAGCAAGGAGGCGCCCATGCGGTGCTCTTTGGCAACTGCACTGATCACTGCGGATCTGATGATAGAGAGGGCTTGGGGGCATGTTGATTCATAGCAATCTGAAGTTAGCTGAGAATAGGCCATGGCAAACATGCAAAACAAAATGGACAAACAAAATATGTGACCACGGGAGTGAAAGGCCATAATGTTTAATATAAGTTAAAACAAGTCAAGTAGTTAATGTCTTTGCACTTGTGAAGCAGACACTGCTCCTCAAGCTTTATTTATAGTGAGCCACGCGCACTCCATTTTGGACCCTATGGAGCAATTCTCTATGGTTACTATGATCCACTTCAATTTCGGTATAAGAAATACTGACCACACATTCTATACCACTCTCGTTTTGGACCCTATGGAGCAATTATCTATGGTTAGTGAGAAGTTGTTACATGATTTAGTACTACTATAGTCTCAATCAATCTCTACGTGACACGTAATTAAGTATTTTTAATTTTGTTTTTATAAATTGAAAATCTCAATTATTTATCATAAATATTAGTCAGAATCATAGACATGTAATGGTCTAAGACCGAGACCATGTAATAATTCTCATGATTAAGACAAGAGCAAAAAAGACACGACTATACTTATCGTTACAGGTATAAAAAAGGAGGAGAAATCAGCTTGTTATGTAATTAAATTCGATCCACCTGTCTTTTTGAATAGGTAAATTACATTTTGCTTGCTTAAAAAAGCTCAAATTATACTATTTTGTGAGGCACAAGTAATTTTGAAAAAATATAGTCTCATTTTTTATGAAATGAAAATGTACGTATGATGTTTTAGCCTACATTTAATATAAATAAATCTTTTAATGATGATGAACAATTATTACGAGTCTCAAAAGTAGTTTTTCGCCTTTTGCAACTCAACATACCAATAACTAGTTTTGAGTATTTAAGACTTTAGAACAAGATAAAAATTTAAACTCTTATATTATTAACTTTTCAAATTCATTTTTATTTTTTAAAGTTTCAAAATTAATAATCAAGGTGTGCAAATTAAAAACTAACGGCTATTAACTCTAACAGTCACAAAGAGAAACAGAAAACTACATGCATCATTAAATGTGTGCATATTAAAACAGAATAAATCAGAGTGTAATATGTATTGGGAGAGGAAAAACCCACTTTGATTATCTCTACCTCTTGATAAGAATTAGTCTCTGATTATCGGTTGGGAAATATCCTTGATGCAAAAAAAAAAAATCAAAGTTTAATAATATGCTTTATAATTTCTTTATATATAAAGGATTGTGTAACCTTTTTTTTTTTTTTTAGGAGGAGGATTATGTAACTTAAAAAATAATATAATGAGAAAAATGTTATTAATAAATAGATAAAAGAGCAAAACATTAGACAGAAAGAAAAACAATATACCGAAGCACATCTGTGACTGTGAGTAGACCATAGCTGACACGTTATGTTAGTTCTATTTTAATTACTATTAGATTTGGTTCCGTGATTGACCTACAGTTTTTGGAAGTCCGGTATCTCCTGAAGCTAGTTGGGTCCAGCACGCTTGAACGAGTGCCTAATCGTCATGAATGCAGAGTAGTTATAACTGCCACCAAATTTGATGTGTAGTCAAATATTCTTTCACTTTTTCCTCCACTGTCTTAAGATTGGACTTTTATGCCAAAATGCTGGATTAGGTTGTAAGTTTACTTTCATTATATATTTGATTAGTCATTTTAGGTTTGGTTTTCTACCTTAACATCAAAATAAAGACATGTGTTATTAATTCTGGACAATAATATATTTTTATACACTCTTTTAATAAATTGTTTAATATTAATTAGATGAGTTTTAAGTGAATTTCACTAAAATATTGATTCACTATTTATAAGCGAGACATAGATGAAATTCACTCAATAATATATATATATATATATATATATATATATATATATATATATATTTGACTGAAGATGGAAAGAAAAATTTTAGAGAGAAGGAAAACAACACAAGAATTAATACATCACTATTTAAAACTTCATAACATAAGAAGAAAGAGAGAGGTTGTTACAAGCCCACCTTAAAAGATGTTCTTTTCTCTTTTGCGAAGAGAAGGATGAAATGCTTATGTTGATTAAAAGACAAAAATATCCTTAATTATGTCATAATTCTTTTTTACATGAAGTGTTTATGTCATTTTAGACTTATATATTTTTCTTTTTCTTTTTATTTTCTACCCAATCAAACAAAAAAAAAATTATCTTTCTTTTTTTTTTTTTAATTTTTCCCTTTACCAAACTAACTAAAAAATTATCCCACTTTCTATTTTTTTTCTTTTTTTTTGTTTTCTTTTCTTTCACTTTCCCTCCTAACAAGACATACCATTAATGATGTTCTTCTTAAATGGTTTCACCTTGCCAGCGAGATCTAACGTCTCTTGCGGATAACAAGGATTTAAAACCAAAAACGAAAAAAAAAAAAAAAACTACGAGTAGCTGCTGTTTAATAAATTGGGTTACGTTTTCATTTTCTATGAATTACGAATCGAAGTAGCCAAGATATAAGGAATTTTTATTTTGAAGGATTTGAGGGTCATTACTCAAATGTGGACTTCGCCATCGAAATTCCCAAGTCTGTGATTTTGATATTCAAAATAGTGAAGCTATATAAACAATATATGAATTTGGAAGTCTAAAATGAAAAAATGATGTGCAGTACCTCACTATTGTTTTTTCTTGTTAAAAATCTACGTTCAATTAAAGAATTTTGCAACATTTTATCACCTCTCACAAATAATTGTCAGTATAGAATTTTCTTATTAGGTGATTTATTAAATTTCCCATTTTATATGACCCACACACATATAAACTGGGCGACCAATGGTTTTCTGTTACTCCAAGAAGCTTATTTTTTAAAATCCATTTGATTCATATTTCATATAAAATTATAAATAAATGGCATTACATTTATTTACTAATTAATAAATGGATTTGCTACTAAATGGGTAGTTTGGAGTGTGAACATGCGATGAAAGGAATCAAACTAGTCAACAAAATTATTTGAGAAACTTGGAAACCAAGTCCTGCTAACCCGCCGAACCTGTTAACATCTCCAAGTGTTAATTTCAACTATGACTCTTAAGTGTCTATTGTCTATGTCTCAAAATGATGTTGATGATAATAATAATAATAATTCCCAAAAGTAAACGGCATATATTTATATATGGTTTGTGAAAGTAAGTGAAGAACTAAGCAGAGCAGGTGAAAAGTGTGCTGCGTCCACAAGTCAATTCTAAACAAAGAGTTGGAGATAATTGCAAATTTCATTGAGATATGTCGTTAAAGTTTAGAGTGAAGCCAACCATTTAATCCTTTGACTCTCTTGGATAGTTACCTTCCCCTATGCTTTGATGCTGAAAATATTTATGCTACCTTCATTAGGCACTGAAATTTCATTAGAATTTGCCTATATGCAAGAATACCTACTCCAGTACTCCTTATTCCATTACGCTAACACCCCACTAACGCTTCTAAGATCCACATTTGAAACTAAACAGGAGTTTCAAGTTCCTATGTATGCACTTTCAAACAAAAAATTCCACAAAGGAAAAAACAATAGAAAGAAATATGTTGTTAACTTTGGATAAGGTTCCTCCAAGATAAGTTTGACTAATATATATATATATATATTTTTATCAGAATTGTAAGTGTCACTGCCTCTATCTGAAGGAAATTTAGTTTATGATATAAAAAATAATAATAATGTGAGGCGAATGCATACATATAAGCTTATAAAAAAAGACTTAAATATTTTTTAGTCCCTCAATTTTTTGATAAGTTTTTTTTAGTCCTCAAAATTTAAAATTAATCTTTTTAGTTCCTGTAATTTAAAAAAAGTATGTTTTAGTCATCAAGACCACCTACAGCATCATTGACAGGAATAGATTGAGTTAGTTGTGCAACATCAACTAAGTTTGATCTAATGTTTTCACTAACAAAGACACAGGTAGGTGAATTTTGTGTGACAAATTTAGTAGTAGGTAGGTTTTGTAGGATAGATTCACCAACAGTGTTTAGATGAAAGGACTAAAACATGTTTTTTTTTTCAAATTACAGGGACTAAAAAAATTAATTTTAAATTTGAGAAACAAAAAATAAACTTATCCCAAATTTGAGGAAGTAAAAACATATTTAAACTTTAAAAAAATACATACATATATAATTATTATATATATATCGATGACCAAAAGGAAGATATTTATGAAAGCAAATACCATATATTCACTATTAACATTTTTCATTATTAGAAAAAGTTGAAGCAAAAAATAGTGAAAATATATATATGATCAATATTTAATAAAAAAAATTAACGTATCCTGGGAAAAGTATGTTCGTGGATTTTTCGGACTAAAAAAGTGCATAAACTAATTATTTAAAATTCTTCCTTTTCCCAAACATTAATTAACTGAAAGCCAAAATCAAATAAATTAATTTGATTTCTCTCAGCATTTTCATCTTCCCCTGTATTTAGTCAGTAATGTATTATTTACACTTATTATTTATTTCAAGAATGATCATAAATTCTTAAGTAAATTACACTGATACCTCTTGAGATTTCGTCAAATTTTACTCGATACATTTCTTTTTTTACCCTTACACTAACCTCCTTAATTGTTTAAAAACATTACACTGACACTCCTTATATATTATACTAACACCTTTTAATTATTTAAAAATTATTACACTGTACATCCCTATAAGAGAAGTTGTTGTAAACGTTAAAAAAAATATGAGATTTTATACAATTTCAACAATATTATAATTTACTCTAATTCTTCATCTAGTCAATCCTATGAGGTGAGCATTTGTTATCACTTTTGGCAATGTTAGCGCAAACAGCTATCAATTACCAAGACTTGCATCAACTGGTGGGGTGATGATAATCATTGGGTTTGTGGATTCTATACCATTTTGACACTCCCGGCAAAAATTAGGCTAAATTATTCCTTTTTCTTATTCATCTGTGGCAATACTTATGTCAGAATAAATGCCGACACGTGTTACTGTTCTCTCTTTTGCATTCTTTTATACAGATTACAGACGCGGTAAAAATACTGTTGTTGATGTATCTAATAAATATATATATATAAATTTTGACTGAAGAAAAGAATTTGCATGAACAACGGCTTCAAGAGAGTAAAATATTAATTTGATATCTGGAAGAATGTAATTAATATTATTAGTTAATTTCGTTTTTAATATCATTTTATCCTTAATTTTTATGATTTGCAATTAATTTGATTCTTAAATTTGGTAACACTGATCAATTTCACCCCAACATTATTAAATCAGTTAAATTTGACAATCATGCTCAATTTGATTTTTAAATTTAACAATCTTCAATTTTGTCCCTGACTTTAATTTAATTTTTAAATTTAACAATCATCAATTAGGTTTTTGACATTAAAAACTAAATTGATAAAATTAACATATCTTTAAATTAATAAAACTATTATTTTAATTTATACATTACACAAGATTAATGTTTATTTTTATATAATTAAAATTCATAATAAACAAATATTTTTATATAAATTATATTATAATTAAATAATTAAAATTCATAATAAATAAATACCTTTAAATATATAAATTATATTTTAAATTTAAAATAACAAATAATTTAAATTTTGATATTAGATTATTTTTAACTATTGACAAATTCTTTTAAAAAAATAATTGAAATTCAATTTAAAGATAGAGAAAAAAAAAGGTAGTTTCTTTTTTAGGTTACCATGTTATAGGTGTAAAGTATCTACCAACTTTGCCGATGACTAATATTTACCGAAAAACTTTGCTAACTATTTTTAGTGAGATTTTTGTTCTCGGTCACGTTTTTTTTATTTACAAGACTCAAACACCTTACTTAAAGAATCTAAGCTCAGTTACACTCGAACCAATGTAATGTTGGTGTACATATACAACTATTATCGTTAGAGATATATCGATGACAAAATGGAAGATATATATGAAAGCAAATACCATATAATTATCTCACTATTAACATTTTTCATTCTTCGAAAAAGTTGAAGCAGAAATAGTGAAAATATATATGACCAATATTTGATAGAAAATTAATGCATCCTGGGAAAAAAAGTATGTTTGTGGATTTTTCGGACATTATTATAAGTTTGCTTAAATTAAGACTGCTGAATTTTAGGATATCAGGATAGCTATATATATACCAATAATTTACATCCTTCGGTTATTAGTGTGTTTAGGACCAAAAATTTGCATAAACTAATTTAAATTTCTTTCTTTTTCCTACCAAACATTAATTAACTGAAAGCTAAAATCAAATAAATTAATTTAATTTCTCTCAGCATTTTCCTCTTCTCTTATATTTAGTCAATATTATATTCAAATAGTTAAGAAGATTAAGTATATAAATAAAAAAAATGATAATTTGAAATAGTTGAAAAAAGATTTTTTTTACTAATATCTTCAAAAGAGAGAAAAAATATATTAACAATGTCTAATTGAAAAAGTGCAAAAAATATATGAATTATAATTTATAATATAAATAAACTTTATAAGAATTTAATAAACATGCACTATCAGTATAAAATTTTTTACATGATTGACTAATCAAAAATCATCGTTAATATAATTTTTAAAATAATTATTGTAAAAGTCAACAAACTTAACATACATAATAGTTTGTAATTGAATGATAGTATAAAACTATTTTACACTGTCAATACATAACTTATTTTCTTATTGCATAATACATTAATACTACAGTAATTTATAATGTAATAAGATTAACAGAAAAAGAATAGTTGATGATGTGTATGTAACTCAAACATTTTTAGGACCAAAATGTTGGATTGCCGTTAAGCTGAGCTTTTAACGTAAAAACAAATACTAGAAATCTTCACAAATTCTGTGGAAAAACTTGTCCACGATTATAAGAACTTATTTCCATTCATACAAAATAGCAATTGATTAATTCAACTGTCACAAACAAATATTATCTAAGATTTCAACATTGTGCTCATCTATACTCCAAGGATTATACATCGTAATATTCCTTCTGCTACCGTTAAAAAAAAAGTGGCAAATTAAAAAAGGTAGAAGCAGAATGAAGGGGACTTGCGGCCTCTCCAATATGCCTAATGCCAAACAGTTTATGACAACTCTAGAATACAAACTTCTCTTCCTCCGCAGAAGCATTGAGTAATCTATCACCCATCTCCCTAAGAGCAGCAGCTGTGGAATCATTTATACCCAACAGATACTGCAAGCGAGACAAATTTTCAGGAGTTGGATCACTCTTCAGGTATATGGTGTATAAATCAGCAAGCTCCTCTGGCACTTCCCATGAAAGTGTCTCTGAGGGTACTGCTTTGTCACAAGCCAGCAAGTCATTGAGTGAAGAAACCTGCACAAAAGGCAAGAAGCAAGCACACATGGTTATCCATGACAACAAAATCCAAAAATCTGTTATAAGTGAACATGAAGCTTTGAATATTACCACTCCCTCACGGTTTCTCTGTCTTAGTAGTGACACGGCCTGAACGAGTGAGTTAGATAGTCTACTTTTTGCAAGCTCATGAACAACACCTCTTGCTTTCTCTTTGTTAATGTTGAGATCTGATGGCATCTTTTCATATACTTCCTCATCATCAAACTCTCCAGTACCGGATGAGAAAATATCATCAACCGTTTTTTTGAAGAGGGTCTCTCTCAAGTTCTCAGATACCATACTGTCTAAATCAACATCGGCTTCCTTAAGTTCCCTTATCTGCTTCATGTTGAGCCTCCCTTGAGTTACAGCAGTTTCAATGGCTGCTGCCATTTTTGTAGTGGTTATACTCTTGATTATTTTCTGAGCATATTCTTGAGGTAAACCTACTTGCTTCTGGAGGTTACTAAGCTGCTCCACCCGAACCTTTGTCAACTGCCCATCAGCCAAAATTACCTCAGCTTGTTGCCTAAAAGCTTGCTCAGCTAGACTCCTGTGCACTTCCACTATTTCTTTACCACTCAATCCCAGGATCCCACCAAGCTGATTTAGAAGAAGATACTCAGAATCATCCTTCTTTGTAGTGATCTGGGCACCAAATGGAACCCTTGTCACTTCACCAGTTAGACAGAAAAGCAAGTATGTCTTGTAAAGATCAGTCCTATCCCTTTCAGGAAGATCATCTTTAAGAGTAATTTCTGTCTGACCAGGCTTTCCCAACTTTTCCGTAAGTTGTTTGTTTGGTCTTATTTTCTTGAGTGTCTGAAGTGAATCCCATTCTTCATCTTCACTTTGTGTAATGTCCTCTTTCACAGGTTCTTCAGTTGAAACATCAGTTGACTCCCCTTTAATGTCCTCCACCAACTTAGTTACTACTAAGGTGTTGAAAGCTATCATCTTCTTCAGTTCTTTTGCAGACTCTGTACGATTTCCAGCTGCTCGTGCACGTTTTATGTAATTAATAAATATCTTCCTTACCTGTAATGTCAAAAACAGAAGAGCGAAATTTAAGCCTATCCAAATCTTTCTAAATGAGCATTGAGTTTCTTGAAAACTTGATACTCACTGTCTTGCTTGCAATAGACATAGCAATCTCCCTAGTAAGCCGCAGGCCATGTGCTGCTTTTCTTACTGATTTCTGGATTTCAGCATCATATCCATCAACCCCTGATGCAATTGCATCCTTGACAATCTATTAAAGAAGAAACATGAATTAGTAATAACTCAATAAAATTCTGAACATCTTTGACAGAGATTGAAACATATCTCATGATATAGCAAAATAAAAAGAACAATCCCATTTCTTCACATATCAATGTCATCAGCTAGGTGTTCTAGACTTCTTGTACAACTATGATATACGATAATCAAACCAACAAACAGGTTTAATAGTAAGTAGAAAACTAGCTACAGGTCTACAA
Source organism: Spatholobus suberectus (assembly GCA_004329165.1). Lineage (NCBI taxonomy): Eukaryota > Viridiplantae > Streptophyta > Magnoliopsida > Fabales > Fabaceae > Spatholobus > Spatholobus suberectus. The sequence continues at coordinate 63,962,594 of CM014734.1, read as the reverse complement.
AGTGAAAAGACAAAGCCTAAATAAATTTCAAGAATTTCATCCTAACAATTCCAATTGACACACATTTTAGAAATTCTTGACAAATCCTATCATGTACAGACACTATAACAGTGCATCCTTTGTATAAGATATCAGAAGCTGGAGAGATTCTGGGTCTCGATCTCCATGCTAACAGTAAATGAAAGCATTATCAGGTTTATCACCACATTAAAAGGTAACAGTTGTAACTTCTCATGCTACCAATATTCAAATAGAAGTAGAATTAGTTTGACAAAGAGAAGGAAGAGCCTCCAAAGCCAAAACACATCCTCAAATGAAAAATAGATGGTCAAAAACATGAATACCCGAATGAAACCCCTCTATGCCACCTAACAACAAATCAATCTACTTGACATATCAACTACTGTGGACAGCGCCACAAACAAGATTAAGTCATATTATCAGTTTGCCACAATGCATGAAGGGATAGTACCTCTGCGTACAGGAAATATGTAATTTCACTAATTTGACACCTATGAAGGACCAACAAATTAGATAGGGAAAAAGAAACATTAACAACCTTTTCAAACAAACTGCCACAGATATCTGAATGAGCTGCTTCAACAGTCTGTTGAGGTATGCAGAGCATTACACGCAACCTCAACAAAGCAGCAACATCCTCCTCATTGAGCTCCCCATCAGCTACACATTTCTGAAGCTTTTGCCGATAAATTTCTTAAAATAATAAACTATCATTAGATTGTGTTATAACTAAGTAAATATAATGTAAAAAAAGACAACAGTCACATCATGTGAAAAGTTAATCATCTCAACAACTGAGAACGCAGATACAAAATTGAATATTACATTACAAGTTTACTACCTAAAGATTTTGAGACTTGCACATAAATATAAACTGACAGAGCATAAAGTGTTTAATAATCCAGGCCTTAAATATGGTCAACTTCCAACTAACTGTAAACATGACAAGTTTTACCTTCATGAAGTTCACTGGCCTTTTGTGGATCAAAATGAAGTTCATCACATAGTTTTTGAAGGAAGGCTGCTTTGCTATCTGCCATTTCTAACTCACCATCTGAAGCAGACTGTGCAAGTCGTTTACGATATACCTTCGACGTAACATCAAGTGAAATGGCTTCTGCTTCCCGTTTACCCAGTCCAAATATATTTCTTAATTGATTTAGTGCAGCAAGCTGAAACGAATTATAAATATATTTAAAATATAATCTTTTATATTAAAAAAATAAGTGTTTTAATGGGTAAATTTCTTATCTTATATCAATAACAACTCTTTATAGTGATGGATATTGTTGAAAATCATAATAAAATATTCTGAATTTATTGTAGTTTATAGGCATGTAATCATTGATTTAGAGGAAACTAAATATTCTCTATTTATGTATCATTAATGTAATAAGCTTATATAAACTCGTTTCCGTTGTGTATTTAGACACACGGTTTCAGTCAAATATGTCTCTGTTTTCTCTTTTTCAACATGGTATCTAGAGCCTAACAGAGGCATTTCAAGGACCGTGCCTACCCGGTGGACCCATTGTTCTCGGAGACAAAAAAAAAATTTTTTTGGCGAACCGTGTACGTCTCCGGTTTGCCCCCTGTTCCAGCGCCATCGCCTGTTTTTCCGATGTCTTCTCCTGCCACCGCCGCCGCTGCTCCGGCAACTTTTCCAACCGTCGCCGCTTCTCCGACGACTTTTCCGGCCACCGACCCCACAGTCTGGATCGCCGGTCACCGATCTACACAGATCCGTCGACGGCGACCCCATTCGGCGTTTCATGCTCGCTCACGTGCCTCCCCCCTTTTTGCACCAAACAGCGCTTCTCAACGGCGCGTGGTGGTGCATGGAGGGTCCTTTCCGACCGCAACTCCAGCGTGGGCGTTGCCCCACCCAGACGACCTCACCCTCCGACTTTCGTCCGATCAGTTTTTGACCGCCCACTGTTTTCTACCCGCATGTCAAGTACTGTTCATGTGTTAGCTGTTTTGACGATTTTTTTACCACTCACCATGGCTTCCTCTGGCTCCTCAATTCCACCTAAGGCAGACACCATTCTCTTTCCGAACTTTCCGCTCTCTACTGAGAAACTGGACGGTTCAAACTACTCCACTTGGGCCTCGGACATAACCTTATGGATTAGTGGTCTGGGCTTCAAAGCCCACCTCACTAGTACCATTGATTCTGTCGACGCAGGTGAACGTGCACAATGGGCAAAGATTGATGCCCAATTATGCAGTATCATTAAATCCACCCTTCACCCTTCTATCAAGCCAATTTTTCGGCCCCATGTCACTTGTGAATCAGTTTGGACCGAGGTACGCGCCCTTTATACTAATGACACACAGTGCCTATACAGTGTTTGCCATGATTTGATGACCCTCATTGCCCCTCAACGCTTTGATGGCCCTATGTCTGCATATCTTGGGCAAGTTCATGCTGCTCTACATGATTTTAATGAACTCTTGCCTCCTGCCACCTCGACTCCAACTAAAGCTAAGAAGGAACTGGAGAATCGGAGTGCCTTTTTCATGGTCCTTGCCCTCTACAGCTCGTCACCAGAGTATTCTGCTACTCGTGACCAAATTCTTGGGTCACCCACGGTCCCTACAATGACATCCGCCTCTTCTGCCCTCCTCCGCATTCCACCAAAGGTCCTTATGGAGATCCCTACTCCCACAACTAGTGATACCTCTGCTCTTGCATCTCAAAGCACTACTTCCGGACATACTCGCACTGGGACGTCTCACTCCAAGAATCGTCCCAAGTGTGAGCATTGCCATCGCCTTGGGCATACCATTGACCATTGCTAGAAGTTACATGGTAAACCACCTCGTCCGACCAATGTGGCTCACACACCTCCGGCGGAAACCACTCAGCTTGCTGATCAACCCCAGGCTACCCCGACTACTTATGAGGATTTTGTCAAGTGGTTTGAGACTCGCTAGACCCCTAGCACCACTGCTTCTGTTGCACAAACTGGTAATTCTATTGCTTGCATCTCCCAATCTCTTTCCCTGGGTCCTTGGGTGCTTGACTCTGGTGCGTCTGACCATATCTCTAGTAATCGTTCCCTTTTCTCTTCTCTGTCTACATCTAGCTATTTACCCACGATTACATCTGCCAATGGTTTTCAAACAAAGTCTAGTGGTATTGGCATTGCACATCCCCTACCTTCCCTAACTGTCGAGTCTGTGTTATATGTCCCTAATTGTCCTTTTAACCTGCTTTCTGTTTATCGTCTTACCTAATCCCATGACTTTGTCATTACCTTTAATAAACATTCTGTTACCTTGCAGGACCGGACTTCGGGACGGATGATTGGCATCAGATGTGAGTCTCATGGCCTCTATTATCTCTCTACGCCCCTGTAAGCATACTCAACCACTGTCTCTCCGACGACCATCCACACTTAGCTGGGACATCCTGGTTTGCCAAAGCTTCAAAAGATGGTACCCAGTCTCTCTAAAATCTCTAGTCTTCACTATGAGTTTTGTCAGTTAGGAAAACACACTCGTACTACGTTCCATGATAGAGTCAATAAACGGGCTATGTCCCCATTTGCCTTAGTCCATTCTGATGTTTGGGGTCCCTCTCGTATTGTTACCTCTTCTAGTTTTAGGTATTTTGTAACTTTTATTGATGATTTTTCTCGTTGTACGTGGTTATGTTTAATGAAACATAGATCCGAACTTTTTTCCCTCTTTGAAAAGTTTTATCATGAGATCAAAACCCAATTTGGTATTCCTATACGCTCTATTCGTAGTGATAATGCTCGTGAATATTTGTCTCATCAGTTTCAGCACTTATGGCATCCAAGGGCATTCTCCATCAAACATCTTGTGCCCACACTCCTCAACAAAATGAAGTGGCTGAACGCAAAAATAGACATCTCATTGAAACTACTCGGACTCTTCTCCTCCACGGTCATGTTCCCCCACGCTTCTGGGGTGATGCTGTACTCACAGCCTGCTATCTCATCAATCGCATGCCATCCTCTGTCCTGAATGACCAGGTTCCCCATTCGATCCTTTTTCCTCACTCACCCCTTCATGAGCTTCCTCCTCGAATCTTTGGCTCTACCTGTTTTGTCCACAACCTAACTCCAGGTCTCGACCAACTCTCCACCAAGGCCATCAAATGTGTCTTCTTGGGTTACCATCGCTCGCAAAAAGGATATCGCTGCTACTCTTCTACCCTTCAAAGGTATTTTCTTTCCGCCGATATCTCCTTTTTTGAGTCTATCCCTTATTTTGAGTCTGCTTCCTTCCCTCCCGATATGTGTCTGTCTGCTCCTCCTGGTACCCCTACTCGTGTCCCCCTTCCGTTTGTCTCTTTGGATGCCCCTGTGGTGAATCACGATGTTCCAGCGGAGCCTCCGGCCGTGCGACCTCTTCAGACATATCACCGTCGCCAACGACCTATTGCCATTCCTCCGCCTACACCTGCACCTGCACCAGCTTCCATAGATATAATAAAGGCCTTGTCAGACCTTTCCCCGGCGCCATCTTCTCTACCGGATTCCGGGCTTGCCCCCTGCCACTGATTAGCCCATTGCTCTACGAAAAGGTATTCGTTCTACTCGCAACCCGTTTCCTCATTATGTTAACCTTAGTTATCACCGTCTTTCTCCTTTGCATTATACCTGCCTCTCTTCTTTGTCTTCTGTGTCTATTCCTCGCTCTCCAGGTGATGCCTTATCTCACCCTGACTGGCGGCAAGCAATGATTGACGAGATGTGTGCTCTTCAGAGCAGTGGTACCTAGGATTTGGTTCCTCTTCCCACGGGCAAGTCCGCTGTTGGGTGTCGTTGGCTATACACTCTTAAGGTTGGCCCTGACGGAACCATTGATCGTTTCAAGACTCGTCTGGTAGCTAAAGGATACACACAAGTGTATGGGCAGGACTACACTGATACTTTCTCTCCAGTCGCCAAAATGGCATCTGTCCGCCTCTTATTCTCTATGGCTGCCATTCGCCATTGGCCCCTCTTCCAACTTGATATCAAAAATGCCTTCCTGCATGGCGATCTTGATGAAGAAGTCTACATGGAGCAACCTCCCGGGTTTGTTGCTCAAGGGGAGTCCTCTACTATGGTGTGCCGACTTCGTAGATCCCTATATGGACTTAAGCAGTCCCCCCGAGCGTGGTTTGGCCGCTTTCGTACCATTGTACAGCAGTTCGGTTTGACTCGCAGTAAAGCTAACCACTCTGTCTTTTATCGCCATTCACCTCAGGAATGCATATATCTTATTGTTTATGTGGATGACATCGTCATTACGGGCTGTGATCAGTGTGGCATTCTCCGTTTGAAACAGTACCTCTCCCAACAATTCCAAACTAAAGACCTTGGTAAGCTTCGGTATTTCCTAGGTATCGAAGTCGCTCAATCCAAGGATGGTTTGGTGATCTCTCAAAGGAAATACGCTCTTGATATCCTAGAAGAAACTGGCCTATTAAATGCCAAGCCAATAGACACTCCTATGGATCCTAATGCCAGACTGCTACCAAATCAGGGGGAGCCCTTATCAAATCCTGGGAGATATAGGAGATTGGTGGGAAAGCTGAACTATCTCACAGTCACTCGTCCAGATATTGCCTTTGCTGTCAGCATGGTAAGCCAGTTCTTAAACTCTCCTTGTCAGGATCATTGGGATGCAGTAATTCGAATACTCAAATACATTAAGAGTGCTCCTGGTAAAGGCCTCATTTATGAAGATAGGGGACACACTCAGATAGTTGGGTACTCAGATGCCGATTGGGCTAGTTCACCCAGTGATAAGCGATCCACCTCTGGGTATTGTGTGTTGGTTGGAGGAAACTTGATATCTTAGAAAAGTAAGAAGCAAAATGTTGTAGCAAGATCTAGTGCTGAAGCAGAATACAGGGCCATGGCTTTAGTAACTTGTGAACTCATATGGTTGAAGCAACTTCTCAGGGAACTCAAGTTTGAAGAGTCCACGAAAATGACGCTAATTTGTGAAAATCAAGCAACTTTGCATATTGCATCCAATCCTGTCTTCCACGAACGAACCAAACATATTGAGGTTGATTGCCATTTTATCAGGGAGAAGATCGAGTCGGGGGGCATTACCACGAGCTTCATCAATTCTAGTAACTAGCTAGCAGATATCTTCACCAAGTCTTTAAGGGGACCAAGAGTTGACTATATATGTACCAAGCTGGGTGCATATGATTTATATGCTCCAGCTTGAGGGGGAGTGTTGAAAATCAGAATAAAATATTCTGAATTTATTGTAGTTTATAAGCATGTAATCATTGATTTAGAGGAAACTAAATATTCTCTATTTATGTATCATTAATGTAATAAGCCTATATAAACTCGTTTCCGTTGTGTATTCAGACACATAGCTTCAGTCAAATATGTCTCTGTTTTCTCTTTTTCAACAGATATTTTGGTTTTATGACACATTTTGTGTCTTTGCTTATCTGAATGTTGACTCATGAAAGGAAGATTAGACAACATATGTAACAATATTCAAAGGGGAATCTTATGCTAGTACACCTTAACAGTCAACAAACCACCTGACCTAAAAGCTGTAAGTTGTAAGTTTTAAGCAAAGAGCCAGGACATTGTTTTATGACAAAAATGCTCCAATAAGTGAAAATTCAGTAGGCTTGAAACAGTAAACAAATACCTTGTACTGAAAATAAATACTACCCTAGCTGAAATATTTAAAATGAGATTAGGAGCAACAAGGATATGGTAGCATGCACTGAACAATCTGTTCAATCATGCTTTGGTACTACATCAAAAAGAAAGATAAAACATAAGAAACAATAAAGAATGACCATTAAGGCTAAACTGCTAGGCTTCAATCTCTATTAAACCCATGGGAAGTGTTGGAAGCCAAATTGGAGACTATAAGAAAGTATCGATCATACTATAGTTCCATTTATTTTGTCCAAATATAAATAGCCACTAAATACTCCCAATTTTGTTTAGAAAATAAATTATTCAATCAGAACATACATCTGGAAAACACTAACCCAAACTCAACTTCAAAATAAATTAGTTTATTGAGAAAAGACATGATAACAAGTCCACAGTTCATATCCAATTGTCATGGCCATTTACCTTATTATCTTCCATGCGCCCACCAGACAAAGCATCAGAAACATATGCCCTGTAAAGGAGTTTCAAGTCCTCTATCTTTCTGTCACCATCATACTCACCACCTATGCCAACAATGAAATGTGGTAAACTTCAAGAATTTAGATTAAAAAAAGAAAAGAACATATATATATAGTCGCAACACTTACCCACTAAAGAAACTGGACCAACACCACGGGCAAAGCGATCCACATCTAGATGATTCTTAAATGAGATGAGTAAATTATTAAATGCCAATACCTTATCAAGCTCCGCAACTGCTTGGTTAACTCCAGGACTGAAAAACTTAACGATGATCAGATGGGGAAAATTCTACTTTTGCAACATTTGTAAAAATTAAGAAATGAATAGTAACACTAATGAAACAAATGGCAAGGAATACATGTCCAGAATTCAAAATTTAATATGGAACCATCTTTGGTTCAGTCATTAATGAAAACCTTAAACGACCTGATCCCTCAAAAATGAATATTTTAAGCCAGAAAACTAAGAATCTTACACTGCTCTGGTGCGAGATTTAAGAATGCCAATTGCCACTGAAATATTTTCCTCAACCAATTTCCTTGCATGCTCTCTAAACAAGTTTTCAGCAAGCTTCAATGGAAATCTTCCTTTAATTAATAAAAAGATTATACTATACCAAGGAACTATTTGATGGCAAGACGAAGGGATTTACCCCAGAGAAGTTGAAAGTTATGAAAGAAGAAACAAGGAAAATGAACCTCATCAGAAAGGCGACATAAATGCTGTGCTTCTCTTAGTGTAACAAGTTTTTCTGCATCAATATCTGGCAAGAAATTATTGGTTAGTACTTGGGAAGCAAACCTAATTTAAAATTTATAAAAATTGCTATATAAACAATTCAATAGTTTGGATAATAGTAATTCTAGAGAATTACAGAATAAAATTCAGCATATCAAATGAATACAAGAAGAATTCTAAGGCCTTATTTAATAAGAAATGCATGCACAATTACAAAACAAGAGTATCATTTACAATCATTTCTCCACAAATATACATTGGACTGTTAAAAAGTGTGCCAAATTATCTTCTCACATTAATAAGCAAAATTTAAAAGTATAAAATTATGACAACTTCGCATGAGGAGTAAGCATGAGTTAGTTGATCAACTTTGTTACAGTAAGAACAAACAAAGGCCAAGAGGAATTACTGACTACACAATTACCTCTGCCAACTGATTTCAGCTTGGAAGCATACAATCGCTGCGCATTGTCACGCACAGCTACTTCAATCTGGTAAAATAGATTATAGCCAACTAGTTAAATGAAAAATAACAAACACTAAGATTGAAAGAAATGACAATGAGGACATATAAAAATTATTAAGAAATGTGACCACATCCATGCCGGCATTTCACTGTTCACAAACATGGCAAAGTGCAGTTTGTGCAGTAAATTGGTTCTTCCCTTTTCAAGCAAACACCTATACACAGTTATAAACCTACACCCCAAGACTCTTAGCCTAATTGCATATTAATATCACATTCCACCAGCCAGGCATACCAATTAACAAATATTAACAAATAAGTAATAAATACCTGGGAATCAGTGACCTTGAAGACACGCTTCCAAGGTAGAAGGAAAGATGACGCATCTCCAAATACAAGATTTGACACATATATCAACTTTTGAAACGCCTGCACTGGAGACTCTCACAATGGTCAAGCTCCAGGTATTCACTATTCCCCTAAACCCATGAAGGCATTGCCACCAATTTGTTAAGATAACATTACAACACAACAAACTTACCCGGCGTTGCTCAACATCGGAATCACGATCCCCAACTTCCAGCCTTTGCCTGAAAATTTTCCTCCCAATCTATGGAGTCAACAAACAGCAAACCAATAAGAAACGGAACAGCTTTCACTCCTCACAGCAAACAAATACACCCAATCTCCATCAGTGTATACACCACAAACACGAAAATACCTCCATGTGCATAGCAGCAGCATCCGGGTCATCAATTCCCAAAGAATTTTTGAAGCTGACGATCCTATCAACCTCATCACCTCTAAGTTCCTCACCACCAGGAGGAAGCACAGAAGACACAAACCTGAACGACACGTTAAACCGCAAATCAATCATTCAATGCAAAAGTTAAACAGCCAAACCATCACAACTCATTTACCACTATTGCTAACAGGTTACAAACAAAACAACACAAATAATTATAATTATAATAATTAGTCGCTCACTCGGAATATATATCACAAATCTCAGCTTTAAACGCCTCGTCTTGCTTGCTCACGCCATATCTGAAAAAATTAACCAATTCAAAATCAACCACTCTTGCGGCTACAAAATTAACAAAGAAAAAAAAATAATAACGGTTATTATTAGCATTTGAAACTAACTTCGTGGCAATGGCCTCAATCTCTTCCTTCTTCAACTTCGAAGGGTCGTCGAACGCGGCGACGTAGTTGTGCAGATTCACGGCGGCAACTTGCGGAGCAGACGCGTTCAGAGCGTACGCCGCGGCGCCGCCGGCCGCGCCGAGAGCAACGGCACCGCCGAGGGCGGCGTAGCGGCTGCCGCCGAAGCGGGAGCCGAGGCCGTAGCCGGCCGCCACGGCTCCGGCGACGAGGACGGCGGAGGTGGCGAGTCTGGCCGGCGGCGAGAGCCTGTCGACGAGGACCTCCATTCCCTTGAGTTCCTTCGGAGGTCGCTGCGGCGGCGGCGGAGGAGGCGGAGAGGAGGCGGCGTCGGAGGAACAGCGAGGGAGGGAGATCCTGAAACGACGCCGTCTGGCGGGGAAGGGAGAGGGTAGGAGGAGGGGGCGTTGGGTGTGAGAAGGGGTGAGGGTGGAGGGGTTCATGGTTGTTAACTCTTAGACGACGTCGTAAGGTGCGGAGAGTAGAGTGAACTGTAAAGTGGTGGCTATATATAGGGTTTAAAGAAAAGAGGGAGATGAAGATAGAGGAGCGGATTATAGATAACGTCGCTGTTAGGTTGGGCTATTCCTCGTTTATTATGATGAAAAATCAAAAATGGTATGTATACGTGGGTGGTAAAGAAATGTTCAAAAGTTGTAAGTATTCTTCGGTATTACGATTGACTGTGTGAGTATGAACTGGACTCTTAAAAATAAGGTACAAAAAAAATGTTAATGAATAAATATACCCTCTTTAATTGTTAATATACCCCCTTTTTCTTTTTCTTTTTGTATTTTTTATGAGTTTAATGATTATGTATTGATAATATAAAAAGTTTTACATTGTCAACCAATTAAAAATCATCATTGGTATGACTTTCAAGGTGGTTATTGTGAAAGTCAATAAATTCACCATACATAATAATTTGTAATTGAATGACAGTATAAAATTACTTTACATTGTTAGTACATAGTCTATTTTCTCATTTTTTATTACCCAAAGGATCTTTTAATATATGGAACAAAGATAGGTTTCGAAAATTAATTTCCAATAGACATGAAAATGAATTCCCTTTCTGAAAATGATAAAAAAAAGAGTTAAAATTGTGTTACAAAAAATAACTTTTGAAACACAAATGTGCATTAATTGGAGAGTGCAAGATTGTTGGTTCATTTCTTTCGTAGTTTTTCTTTCATTAGTCAGAGATCATACAATTCTGGGTTCTCTTCCTTTGTTGGTAATTCCTCTTTCAATAATCAAAGATCACCTAGCTTTGTTCCAATGAAGCCCTCTAGGAACTTGTGTTGGACACTATAATGGAGTTCATGAAGGTAACTAATGAAGGCACCAATGGAAAATTAATAACAAATGATGCACAGTTATAGTATGTTGATAACATAAAATAACAATTATAAGAAGATTAAGAAAACGTGTACCTGAAGAGGAGATGAGATTTATGCTTTGTCTCAGTTGAATCACGAACACGGAATGAGGGTGATTCTTCTCTCTACTTGGCGGCTAGGGTTTCCCACACAATATTATGCCACTCTTAAAATTGTCTAATAAGGCGACAATTTTATAACCAATAGACAAGAGTAGAGACCCCTCATTTGGGCACCAAGTGAGGACCCAACTCATCATAGGTATGCTCATATAATAAGCTTAAATAACTAATATCCATCAATTACAATATCATAAATTTTATTTTCTTAATTAATTTTAATAATATAAAATTTAATCCATAAATTTCCAACAATGTCCCACTTGGATAACATTAGTTTAATTATTGGAGACAAAAGATTATTAAAACAAAATATCAATTATGTCCAAAAAAATAATGAGTTATTAACAATGCAAAAAATTATATCCAATAAGGACAAACATCATACACGTTAACAACTTACATTTCTTACACAAGATGGATAAAGGAAAGCATAATTAAATAAGACAAATATGTAATCTCAACAAAATGGTCCAAGCATCTTAATGATGCCATAAGAGATATACTAAGAAAAGTGATGTCATCCAATTTCATATCTCATCAATAAACAAATGCGTAATCTCAAAGTCTTAGTAACCCAAAACATCAAAAGACTTAACCAAACACATATGAGCTATAAAATTCTCAAAAGCTCTAATAGTTAAGCCTTTGGTTAAGGGATTTACCAATATGCACTTTATAACAATGTGCTCAATTTGAGTTTGAAACTCTATAATTTTTTTTCTAACAAAAACATAGTGTATTGTACAAGAAGAGCTATTATTATTTCGATAGAAAAATCCAACAACAGTATTGTTGCAATATATTACAAGTAGCATATATATACTCTCAACAATGCAAAAGTCAGAAATCAGCCACATAATCAAGCAAGTAGCCTCACAAAACAGCGACATACTATGTCTCTATGGTAGTAGTAGCTATAAGTGTTTGACACTCTTTCAAGAAACAACTCCTCCTACCATCATAAAATTAAAGTTAGAAGAAGAGTTTTGGCCATTAGGGCAACATGCAAAAACAATGACCTAAAGTTGATCAGACTTCACATAGGTCAGCATATAATTCGTAGTGTCCTACAAGTCTTAAGACCTTAATGACCCAAAATTAGGTCATTTAAGTATCTTCTCAAGGTATTAATACCAAAAGCAGTACTGGGATGAATACAAACTTGAGCATAAAATAGAGGAAGCACATAGGACATTTTTTATCTAAATTATCTTCCTATCATTCTAAGGACATTAGAACTTAGAGGACATCACCAACATGTAAGATGAGAATCATGAACTTGCTCCCACTATCCTTAGATAAATTTCCATTTAGAAAAAAAAATCTTAGTATCTATATCATGTAATTTCAAATCGAAGTAAGCCAGCAATCCTTATCATCTAGACTATAGTAGTCTTGAAGACCTCTATCAGACTTCGCACACTTGATCTTCTTGTCCGTTTTCTATTAAACAATAGCCTTAAAGGGCTTGAAGGCATCCAAAGAAGATCAATCCAACCACAACTAGAGAAGTCTTCTATGGAGGTGATAAAATACTTATATCCATGTCTATGCCCAACAACAAAATTAATAAACATGTCATTCATATTCAGCATATATATATATATATATAATGAATTATGTAATAAGCTTTCCATTTCCAAACTCAAAATTATAACTATAATCTCTCAAAGTTGAAACTAAACATAAATTTCTCCTAATAGAGATAACATAAAACTAAGACATGTCCAAAAGGTAAAGTTGAAGAAATTCTCCATAACAATATGCTACTCATCTTCACTTAACTTCACTATGCTTATGATCTTTGTCCTTCTCTTTTTTCTTCTTGAGGACATTGTAGTCACTTAATTTATGTCCATACTTCTTACAATATTCCAATTTCCCTTAAAGATATTCTTGTTGGGCCCAAGATAATGAGCTGCATTCCCTGCCTTTCTCTTGCCATAATTGAATTTCTCATTATTATCCTTTTTCACATTCTTAGTACCAGATGCAGAACTAGCAAACCATCATTATAGGGTTTAATCACAAACTGAACAATGTGGGACTTACCTTTTTCATAGACTCCTCCTCTTGAGAAAGAATAGTGATGATCTCATTAATGGTCCATTCATGATTTTAAGTGTTATAAGAGGTCTTTAGAACATCAAATTAAGAAGGTAATAATTCTAGAATTTTCCAAATCAGGCAATTATCATCAATATTCAATTTCATGGACTTTAGTTTGTTATAATAATGAATTATCTTCAATATATGCTCACAAACACCACTAACACCATCATACATGGCGTTATTGAATAAGGAGAAGTAATGACTTTTCTAGGCCTTATCAAAAGTTTTAAACTTTTCACTGACGAACTTCAAAAAGGTCTTAGCTCAATGATTATATGGAATGCTTTGTCTAATGAACTTTTTCATGGTGTACGTCGTCACCATCAGACACAATCTATTTGAATGCTCCCATCTTTCATGAAACGTCCTTTGGGTAGCAATAGACTCAACAGTAAGAGCTGGAGGCTTTTCTTCCCTCAATGCTAAGTCAATGTTGGCAATGGTCAAATACAAGTCCAAAGATTCCTTTCAGTCCTCAAAATTGATCTCGTTAAAGTTATTATAGAAGTAAGCATAGTAACTAGTGGGAAAATGACAAAATGATTTACTATGCACAACACAATATGCCCAACATATAATATTTCTTGTCCAACATGATCCCACCTAAGGGTCTCGAATCTTAATGAATAAGAAATATAACAAAAAAAAAGTACAATGACAAATTTATGTCACAAAAAATCCCAACAGTGATAGGGTAGAACAAAATTGACAAAAGCAAAATCAAAATACATTATATCAACACAAATTACATTAATAACAATATACCGATAGGGTATGATTACTACTAATGCAATATTAAACACAAGTAAATCATATAAATTACACAAATTTTATATAATTGTTCTCACGATAGGTGGGATCACAATTATTCAAAATATTAAACACAAATAGATCTTGTAAATTACACAAATTTTGTATAATTGTTCCCACAATTGGTGAGATGACAATTATTCAAAATATTAAACATTAATAAATCATACAAATTATTTTGTATAATTGTTCCCATGATAAGTGAGTTGACAATTATACAAAATATTAACAATCATGTTTGCAAGAAAAAAATAGCAAAAGCATTAAGCATGAAATATGTCAAGAAACACAAAAAAGTAATTATTTACCAAAATTAATATATAAAACAAAATACTCTAACAAAGAGAGTATAATAAATAAAAATTCAAAGAATAACATCAAAAAACACCCACAAAAAATTATTCAAAGAGTACATTATTAAATCACAAAAAATACTCAAAGATAAATTAACATAAAATATTTTTTTAGGTGTTTAAACAATTGGGAATTTTTTTTAAAACATTCAATTATTGTTTTAAATTATTAAGGCCAAAAATAATCCAAAATTGGTCCAAAATGAATTCACACTATAAGAAGTCTCACATTATTAATTTCATTAAAAAATTCCCAATAATGATAATAATAATTACGAAACATGATTCACAGCAAATTAAAAACAAAATAAAAGTCACATGATACGAAGCTACACTACGCACATATATATTTGCAAATTTATAAAAAAGTATTAATCCAAAAAGAAACAAATTGTTTGAAGCAACATATATGATATGTCATGTGACTTTATATATATACACAATTTTCTAAACCCCTCGCAATCATATATTCAAATTTTATCATATATATTATACAAAGCAATATAAGGGCCAACATAATATTTATATATATATATATATATATACACACACACACACATACACACACACACAAATGTGCAAAAATTTTGAAAAGAATAAGCCACCAAAACAACAAAAAATTTATTCCAGCCACCTTATAAACCAATGTATGGCACTCACAAAATAGAGAATAGAAGTAAAAGTAATAAAAAATTAATAAATTGAAAGCAAAAGGCACATAAAAGATTCATGAACCAGAAGAATATAAAGCAAACTCGAATTAAGAATTACAAATATCCTATAATCGAAAAAATCTTAAATCGCTTTACCCAATTTTGATCAAAAAATTAAAATGAGGAAGAAATATAGGGTTTGATATGTTATAAAATTTTATGTTATTATTATACAATAGCCATAACACGCATCAATCCAAGCTCTGATACCAATTGATGGAAAATTAATAATAATTGATGCATAGTTATTGTATGTTGAAGAGGGTTAAGAAAATGTATACCTGAAAAAAAGATGGGATTCACGCTTAGCCTTAATTGAATCACAAACACAGAATGAGGGAGATACTCCTTTCTGCCTGGTGGCTAGGGTTTTCCACACAATGTTGTGTCATACTTACAATTGTCTAATGGAACTATAATTTTATAACTACCAGACGAGAGCAGGCCCCCTCATTTGGACACCAAGTGAGGGCCCAACCCATCATAGGCACATTGACATAATAAGCCCAAATAACTAATATCCATCAATTACAATATCATAAATTTTATTTTCATAATTGATATTAATAATTAAAAACTTAATCCAATAATTAAACAATACTAATCCACAAAATTCCAATTGGCACTTTCCACTCTGCATTATATCACAGATTTTTGTTTAGTATTGTAAGTTATATTAATACCAACATTTGTTTGCACTATAACTTGATACTTTTTTTTTTGGAAAATTTCTCTTACTCGTTGCTTTGATTATTAATAGCATTATTGTTTTCTTGAGAAGAGGATTGAGAAAATTTTTGGAGTGAGATCTAAGAGAGGTACAAGGGAAAGAAATTTGAAAAGACTATTTCTAATATTTGGATGGGAGGGAAGTAAGGGGTAGTGGTATTTTAAGTAAATTTAGTAACAAAAAATAGGAAAAGGGGTACATTTAATAATTAAAGGAGCTATATTAACAATTGTCAAAAAAATTAGGCATGTGTAATTTAGTTCGATTGGCTTCACAGGCCAAGCTAAGCTCTTAAAAACAAGGCCAAAAAAACTAGGCTTATTTAGCCTAGTCCCATTAATTATTTTAATTTTTTGTAAATTTATATATTTTTCTTAGAATTTTATATATTAAACATGTTTAATTTTATTTTTTTGTTTAGTTTTTAATTAAGGTTGATTTGGCTTATTGACCCACTAACCTGACATAAAGTTAGGTTGGGCCATTAAATTCTAAGTTTGAAGAAAATTCAAGTCAACTTGGTTTCTCACTTTGGCTGGCAGGCTTGGGGTCGAGCATTGCGGCTCGATTTGCCAACTCTACTCATTGGCACATTTGTGTTCTAGTGATCCAAGACTACTGGAATACAGTCAATATAGATTTTACTAGTGATTATTTAAGATAAAGTTGAAACAATGACTTATCCTAGAAATGGATGGAGGTATGAAGGATGCTCCAAACGTAATAAGGAAGGAAATGCTTCAAAGTCATCATACATATGCACTACCTATGGGAAGCATAATTCCCAAACTATTCCAAGGTAATTTTTTGGACTACATAAAATTAGTTGAGTTTTTATGACTATAATAAGTTGTAGCAAATCTAATAACTTTGTTGTGCAGGTATAAACTAGAGGTGAAGGTCAGTTAAAAAAAGAGAGAGTACAAAGTTTAATATATGGGATCAAGAATGCATAAAACTAATAAAGCAAATAGCCCTTGAATTGGAAACACAATGGACAAAAGTATGCATTGTTGGCAACACTTTTTCTTACCATATTTGAAACCACATTATTATTTTTACAAACTATATTAACATTTTTTTTTTTTGCATGTATAGGAAGGTGAAATGGATCTAGTGGTTGTTCTAGAAGCTACAAATGATATTTTGAGTATGACTGTAGCATTTAAGATCAAGGTGCAACCAATTTACAAATGCTCTTCGGTGGTTCAATTATCTGAGGATGAGAAATTAATTAAAGAAATAGTCTAAAAACTGACTATTGTTTAGGTATATTAATTCTAAACTAAACTCATTATCAATTCTAAATATGGTATATGTCAAGATATTATCATCAAGTTATTGCTTCACCAACATATGGGACTAATCCTGAAATGAATAAAATCCCTCACTTCATCAACCTAGGCATCCATGCTAATAGAATCAAATATGATAGGATCCTTAGACTACACAATATCAAAAGGGATGTTCATTCTAAAATATTTACTAAGAATGATTAAGAATAACGTCACCTGTCACAAAATTAATACCAAGCAAACAAAACTATTAATGCAATGAAACCATAACCAAACTATATATTTTGATTAAACTCTATGTTGTTTGAAAAATTGTATTTGGCCAAGCATTAAAATAAAAGTACTTTTAACTAACTAATGAATGAGAACAATAGAAAATAAAAAGTTCTTTTGAGTGTGTGTTTGCATTCGTTTACTTTGTGAGAAGAAATTATAATCATAGGAATATAAATATATATAATTAGCTATATCTATTGATGCCCTTATACTATAGTTGCATAATTACTTTTAGATTGTAAGGACAAAATAAGGCATAGGATTAACATAATGTCAGCATTCTAAATTGAAGTCTTTAGTATTCAATTGTTACTATTTAGTCTCTTTAGTCATTAGGAATTTCACAACACTTTTTGTTACACAAAGTTCATTTACATTGTACAAAAATTGATATTGTGCTTACATACATTGCTAAGATATCTATTTCACTATTTTGTTGTTTGCAAAAGTTATACATCAATTTTTTGAGACGCAATATCTTCTTTTCATAAGAAGTAATCATATTTTCTGGGTTTCCTAACTGTGGACACGATGATTTAAAGTACTTGTCAATTTGAAAGAGAATTAGCTTGCATGTGTGCAACATTATTTAATACAACATGTGTCATTCAAACATCATTTAATATCACAAGTTATTGATCAATGTTTGTACCTCTCAAGTGATTTTGATACCACATTGTTTTTTCTATTTGTTTCACTATTGTTAGCCAAAGTTCATGATCAAATTCAACTTTATGGTGTTGTAACAAATCTTAATCATTTCTGTTTGAAGGTAACAAAAAACTCATGATGCATTTTTATTCTTCTTATCTTTCATGCTTTGTTGTTGATTTGCATGATGCATCTAATAATCTTATAATTGGTATGTAGTGGTAGGTATTAGTGTTATTCTTGATTGTATAGGGCATCCTATTATCAAAGAAATCATGATAGCTTAAATTTTGATGGAAGGCTTTTTATTATCAATTATGAAGGAGGGCTCTTTAGTTGCCAAGCATCTTATTGTATGAGGCATTACAAATTTTGGATTTTACCCTTTTCTAATAAATATCCTCATTCAAGTTGAGTCTTTTTACTTATAAATATTTGTGTGTATTAATAAAAAAATGATGCAGCATCTTATATATTGAAAGTCAAATCTAATAAAGTCAAATGCAAATAAAAGTTAAAAGGTCCATTCCATGAGAGAAAGCCAAAATACATTAATTGAGAAATAATTAAACATTTTGGCCATTCAATCATGAATCAACTCCAACAAGCATGTATAAAATGAATGTGCAACAATCAACACAAGCAAATACATGCATACAAGTTACAACTTAGACATTTAAAACTTACAGCCTAAAGATCCAATCTAGATAGCGATTTAAACATTTAAAAACTTATACAATTGAAGCTATAGAAAGGATATGTTTCATGATAGTTTTAAAGACTTCCATATCAAGCATGTTTATCGGTGTAAATATTGTGACTTTGGCTGCCAAAGAGATTAAAATTGTTTGACCCAATATAATGATGTTGTGCCACAAAAAGAAAAGAGCTTACTAGACAACCATTATCCATGATTAATATATTATTAAAAAACAATTGTGAAGAAATATGTGACTATCGTTGTCAACATGAGTACCATCTCTAGCTATTATAAAAGAAAGAACATGTCCAATATAGAGAGAAAGAGAAATTTATTCCTTTTTGTATGTGTGTAAATAATACCTATGGAACAATTTGGGGATTGATTTATAATTTGGGAATTGAACCTTAATTTCATGAACTTTTTTTCTATATAAAGGTGCTTAAATTGGCTGGAATAATAAGGGGCTTGGGAAATTGCTTGTTGGTGTTACCATTGCTCATGGTGGTGTTTTGCCCAACATCAACCCAGTGCTTTTGTCGAAAAAGACTTCTGACAAGGTTGTTAAAGAGCTTAAGTCTCGTTTTAAGGCCAAAAAATTATCCAAGAAAGCTTAGATATCATTTTTCAGTTTAAAATAATTCCTCAACATTTTGTGTGTTCATCTAAGTTTAGGTCCCTCTTATGAAACAAAAAGATATAATGTGTTTGAAGCACAATAATTAGGATCTTATTGTCGTTTATCCATCAATAAAAATTGTGTTTTTTGTTAGTTTTGTTGCTTGAATTTTTCTTTTTATGATGCATTCCATGGTTGTATATTCTTCTCTTCATTGCACAAAGATAATCTGTTTGATATTTAAGAAATGCCAAATCTTCATGAGAATATTACTAACAACATAAGGTTGCTTTGGTCATTGTATTTTGTTTTGTCTTAAAGAGCAAAGGACTCTTATATAACTCCAATGATTGTACTATTTCTTTGTGAGTGTTGTTGGTAGGCAAATTTACATCTATAAATATAATTTTTTGCTTATAAAAAAGTACTTGCCGTTAATCATTAGATGATGTAATTACTATCAATAATTTTATTAGAACAATCAAACTTTGTTCCCATTGTAGCAAAAGTAATGGTATTCGGGGCATGTAAAGAAACCATTGTGACCCAATGCGGTAGTACTGTTATCCAACTAGTAATATAATATAATGACTCACGGGCTAAACGGGTTGGGAAAAATGTTGATTCACTTTTTTGCAGGTTAATTTGGCCCAATTCACTTAACCGGTGAGTTAAGGTAAGTTAACTTGGGTGAGTCGAGCCACCCTGTGTTAACTCGTTTTATTTTTCTAAATTTTTTAAATTTATTTTCTTCCAATTTTTTGATTTTAAAATTCTTTGATATTTTATTCTCATTGTATTTTCTTATTCTTTGAATTTGTTGTTATGAATTAGTATGTTGCTAAGCTCTTGTGTTTATGTTTTTCTATTTTTCTATATTTTTGCTTTTTTAATTTTTTTTAAAATTAGGTGAGCTAACTCATGAGTCAGCCCATTTAACCCAGCAACCCGTGGTAGGATTGAGTTGACTCACTTTTTAAGTAACTTGTGGGGACTTAACTTAGGTGAGCCCATTTAGTTTACTTTGACACCTCTAACTTTTGTGCTTCAAGCGTGACAAATAATTAAATTACGTTTATGTTATTACAATTGTATGAATTCCACAAGTCTAATTCTTCAAGATCAAACTAACTATAATTGTTCTTTCTTCTTATTATAAAGGTTAAATTAATATGTAAGTCCTTAAACTATTTAGATATTTTTAATTAGGTCATAAACTGAAAAAATTTGTAATTGGGTCCTTAAACTAAAAAAGTAAGTCATTGGGGTTAATTTATGGAGACTTAAAACCGTAAAAAAAAAAATGATAATACATGACCTTTTTAAAATCCTAGGGACCTAATTATAGGAATTTTACAAGATCAATGACTTATTTACAAATTTTTATAATTTGGATATCCAGTTAAAAATTTATAAATAATTTAAGAACGTATTGGTTAATTTAACCTATTATAAAATATAATTGGATCTATTAAATCATATGATATAAAGATTTAGTTTTTCAAGAACTATAACACAATTATTTATACAAATAATAACCAAGTATTGATTTTGTGCAATCTTGTTATGATTCTCAAAATATAATTTTTTCAAGAATATATTAAAATTAGTTAACAAATTCAATATTAGACAAAACATTTTTATCAATAAAACTATTGAATAGCAAAATTTTAATGGACGAAATAGATATTCATACTAAAAATATTATAAAAAATTCATACGAAGAGAAATTGAGCCATAGCAGAGAATATGGTAAAAATTATGATAAAAATATATTAATAACACTTACAAGCAAAAAAGTTTATTTTTAACTTCTTAATTAGTCCGGCGTGTCCAAATTATATAATGTTGTTGGGGGCATTCTACATAATCCACCGAGGTGTGAAGTGCGAAGATGGCTACCTGGTGTCTACGAGTCTCACTGTTTCCTTTGCTCAAAAAAGCTCCCCTTACAGTAACACCCGCTTTTGGGAAGAGAAAGAGGAGGACACGGTTCCATTGTTGTTGCTCTTCTCCCCAGTCATGGCAACCTTCTCGTAAGAAAAAGGTCGTTATGCGTGTCGCCTATGTTGGCACCAATTACCGAGGTCCCATTTCCCATCATACCATGTTGTTGTCTTTGTTCAAACCAACATTCTCTTACACATGTCTCATGTCTTGTTTGTTTGTTCCCTCTCCATTCAGGTCTCCAAATGCAACGCGATGAACATTCACTCTCCAGTACGCTTCTTTAGCTTGTGTTAATTGCTTTGTACATATGGGGTTAAAAGGAAAAATAAACTTCAGCCATTTTTTTGGAGTCTAAGATGTTTATAGAAATGCACTACCTGTAGTGGGAATGAAAATTATTTGAAAATTAGTTTTATAAAAAAAAAGATTTAATGATTTTCTTGGAAATTTAGTAAAGTTTTTGTTACTTTTAAATCTTTTACTATTTGTTAAACAGTTACTCTGTTATCCACACATTAGTGATTGTAAGCATTGTCTTTGTCTGTTCAAGGAGTGTCAGCAACACACTTTCTAATATAGTCCTTGTGACACATTCTTTATTATTGGTTAAAATTTATTAAAAACTATAAAATCATGAATGAAACTCATGAAATAAAGAGTAAGATCCACACAAGTTTGTGATTT
Organism: Spatholobus suberectus; assembly: GCA_004329165.1. Classification (NCBI taxonomy): domain Eukaryota; kingdom Viridiplantae; phylum Streptophyta; class Magnoliopsida; order Fabales; family Fabaceae; genus Spatholobus; species Spatholobus suberectus. The sequence continues at coordinate 63,940,657 of CM014734.1, read as the reverse complement.
TTAACAAATTTCAGCCAATAATAAATGGTGTTTAAAAGAGTTCTATTCTGGTGGTATATTGTAGAGTACACATGTGGTTCATTATACCTAGCTAGTTTGGATAGCCTGTTTCTAAAGTGTTGTGATTTCAAAAATGTAGCTATCAAGAAAGAACTAGAAACTGCCATTTTCAAAGCTGGTGGCATTTGCGAAAGTAATTTTGGGGATTTGCAGAAGATTAGATGGGCCAGAAACAGCCGGACTGACAAAGGAGTAATTAGTGATCCCATTGTTTTAATTTGTATTGTTTGCTATTCTGGTTTTGGTGCATATGTAGTCAGTGTATAATTGCTTATTTCATCCTATTTGATGTTGTGTATATATTAGGTACACTTTCTTGCAACAATCATATCCTTTAAAATGGAAATCCTGAAAAATGCTTGGAATGGAGACCCTTATGGCTTTGTCCTTGCAAATTATGTTAACTCTTATCTTCCTGGTGATATCAAAGTTTTTAGCATTTTGCCCTCACAAAGGTAAGGCTTTGGAACTGTGCTTGTGATACGGTATTCATAATATGGAGTAATATTGTCTGTTGTGAAATTTTTAATGATAATATATTGTGTATTTATATTTCAATTTTTAATGATAGACTTCTGAGTTTCTGCTGCTCTTTGGTCATGCTCTCTAATTATTTGATTTTTGTGTCTTGGACCTAGGAGCTTTGATCCCTGGAAGGACTGTATTTTGCGAAAGTACTCCTACCTCTTTCCTGCTGAAATTATTGGTATTCAAAGCCATTCCAGCAATGATGAACTTGATTACCACATACCAGAGTTCAATGATATTCTTAATGTATTGAGGTGTGGTATTCTGGCCACCCTTTCCCCCCTTATCTTTTTCATTAAAAGCCTCCATTTATTTTGGTTCTTAATTACTGATTGCATTGGTTATGAAACTTTGTTATGAACATTTTTTTTCTTGATATTAGTTAATTTTTGATATACACTTATTTATGTATCACATTATTGTCTTTGTACCAAAAATTTTGTATGGATCCAAAAGTCAATATAAAAGCAACACAAACAAGATGTTGTCTGGTTCTTCCTCTTGCAGTTATCAGTTTACTCAATGTATTTCCTGGAATTGTGCTAGAAATTTTAGATTTGTGACAAAATTAGGGTCAAGTTTTTTGATATTTTGTGTTGTTTCTCTGGTGTTTATGGATATGCTTAGCTGGAGCATATTGGCATTTGTGATGTTAGATGTCAGTTACTATGTATAATTGCCTTATATAGGGGGAACATCCTTTCCATAATTATACGGCTAGGTCCAAGTACAGGAAACATTTTCCTCATAGGCAGTCAGCATAAAAAAGTGGCACATCAGCAAGAGAGAGTTTGTCACCATATGAATCTGAATGCGAATACAGCGATGGGGAAGAAAATTCTGAAATTGATGAGGCATTTACTAAAAATATAATGTGTCGAAGCCAAAAGTGTTCTGAAACTTGTCATTTTGGTGAACCTGTTGTTGGCTCTAGCAATAAGAATGGAAATGGTTTGCTTGATCAAGACTCTAGATTGGTTGTTTGTGCAAGATGGTAATATGAACCTAATGAAGCAGAGAGATTAAGTGCTTCCCATTTCAGAAAAGTTTTTCAGTGTTCTTGTGGAAAGCTGGAAACATCACTGGGATATAATTACATAGAGATATCCATACAGGGAGAGTCCTATATGTTGCATCAGGTATTTCCTTTATATTTTCCCCATGTTATTCTTCTTTAAACTTTTTATCCTTAGAGAATATTCTAGGATTAAGGTGCACATACATAGACACTAGTATGCATATTTTGTGGTGAACTTTTTATACATTAATTATATTGATATATGAAAATTCTGAATAACTTTTCCCCCTTTGATCCAAACAATTTATCACCACAGTACTTAATCAAGTTGTATTTCCTAGTTGGAAATTTCAATGATGTTATTTGAGTACTTAATATGAATGTGGATATTGTGACAATTGACAACTGATGAAGTTACGAATGCTATTGCAATACATCTTCCTTTTCGTTTGTTACAATATCCAGTTATTTAGTAATGAACCAATGGTCATGTTTGACAATACTAACCTCTATTTCCTTGTTTTAGACATGTCCTGATCTGTCACCTTAAATTAGGTCGTTCACTGTCATTTTGTTTGCTTCTTTGGTACCATGATATGACCTTTCATACTCTCACCAGATAAGAAAAATGGTTGGGACAGCCGTGGCAGTAAAACGCAAGTTACTGCCAAAAGATATTATAAAGCTGTCACTGGCAAGGTTCTCGCGAATTATTCTACCCCTTGCTCCTTCAGAAGTTCTAATATTAAGGGGAAACAAATTTTCAATAAGAATACGACCAGGAAATGTAACAAGGCCTGAAATGAGGACAATAGTTGAATCAGAAGAAATTAATAAGGCAGTTGATCATTTTTACTCATCAGTTATGCTACCTCAAGTTTCAAAATTTTTGGACCCATCAAGATCTCCTTGGGAAGAGTGGATTGAGAAACTGGATGCTCACACAAGCATACCAAATGATCAGTTGAACGAGGTCAGGAAGGCTTGGAATTTGTTCAGACAAAAATTTGAAACTACAAGTAGCATTCATCCATGACAAGTGAAGAGAAAAAGGTGATGATTGCTCTTCCTATTCTGAATTTGGTTACTTCAAGTTCAACATGCCTTAATTAAAGTTTCCATTGGATGACACCTGCAGTCTTTTATTTTGCAATTGCCAAGAAGATAGGTTGGTGTAACTACCCCTGGTTACTATATGGAGAAAGAATTCATTCTTATATTTGTTCTGATTGCTCTTGTAGTTTTTCTTCCTATCCTTTCATCTGTTTCTTTCGAAACTGGTCAATTAATACGCCTTAACTAAAGCTTCCATTGGCTAGCACATGCTTTTTTTTTATTCTTCCCTTGCTGTTCTATGAAGAAGGAATTCATTCATATTTTTATTCTGATTATCCTACACTGTGTAGGTTTGAACGGTAAACAGAATTGGAATTTAGTCAGCCTCTGGCCTTGGTTCTGTCAATGGACAATCATGCTTGCTCAATACTGGGGAGTTTTGAAAAAATTTGGCTCAAGAATTCATCAAATTGAACATCCGAGCAGGAGATGACAACTACAGAGGCTGACAAAATTTCACTAGTCAATGATAACATCGGCTACTGCTTCCACAAACAGATTGAATAATCTTTCCATATTGGGTTAGAGATGAGGGTAGGCTTTTGACTTGCTACAGGCAATCATTTACCCTCTGAAATGGACGTATACTTTCCATGTCACACTGTCATTCTTACATTATGCTTAAAATATACCATAGATATGTGATACATAATTTGCAGGCTCAGATCAACCTTTTTTTTCTTTTATTTATTGATTTTGAGAGTAGTACACACAAGAAAGTTCAATTTGAACTTGCTTTTCCTCATTTCCTGGTAGTATAGTTGTAAGTTCTTTTATGATCTCGTGTGGTGAATAATTCTAATGACGTCACTTAGTTATAGTATCTGATTATGGTTAGATGACATCACATAGAATTTATGCACACAGCACACCTATATTTGGATTTTGTTACCTCGTATTGATTGGTATTCATATGAGGCAATGTAAGAAGCTTTATTCTACAACGGTAACGTTGGTCTGGTGGACCCTTTATTAGAGCAACACAAAACATCTGGCCTTAGCTGTTAAGTATTGCACCCATACGATTTTCTGAGTTTCTCTAGCATTGGTTATCTTATTTTCTTGTTCTGCTTGTTGGATCATGGTGTTATCATTTACCAAGGTGCAGAAGAAGAAAACAATGCTAAATATAGTCTGATCAATTGGATATGGCTAAGTGCAAAGCATGCTTATTTTGTATGTTTTAAAATTAATTTGCTTTGTAGATAATATTATGAAAAGAGAGACAAATAATTGTACAATTGGATTTATACCTCAATCAAGGTTTCTCTCTCCCCCAAGCTCAAGAAGGAAATACCTAGTTGTGTTTTAAACCTTGAGCTGATGTTTTGGTAATTTGATTGATTAGTGAAATTTTGTCGGCTATTGAACATATTTAGGAATTGTTTTTTTTTTTTCTCATTAACATGTCTTTTTTTTTTTTTTTTTTTTAATTTTGTATCCTTGACCAGTCAAACTTAATACATCAATTTTCATTATGTAGAATGAGCTTGCTCTGTATGTGAGTTCCATCTTTTATTTGTTCATTTTGTTCATATAGTTCAGTTAGGCATCAGACATCCAATGATAAGTAAACTGAAATTAAATAAAACTGAAGTGATATAAATAAATGAAATTATTATATAATTATTTGAATATTTTATGATAAAATTAAGTAAATTTTTATTTCAATAATTAAAAAGTAAATGAAAAAAAAAATATTTTTTTGTTTTATTATTTAGAAAATAGATTAAATATTAAGGAAATTAGTGAATAATAGTTTGCATATCATACCAAAATTAAAGAGAAAGAAAATTAACTGTAAAAAAGTAAAATAAAATTAAAAATATTAGATGGAATAATATAAATACATTATTTTATCATATTCTTTTAACAATTTACGCAATAACAATTGATTGATTTCCTTTCTTTCAATTAATATAAATAAATTATTTTATCATGCCTTTTCATCAATCAAGTATATTGCCAAAATCATTTCTTCTCATTATGACATATATTTCAATGTAAAATCTATCATTAAGATTAATTTAAACATACATTATAATCATGTTTAATAGCTCAAAATTAATTCTACCAAAATCAATTTATTAAACTTTAAACCACACTGATATGATGTACCAAAAAAAAAAAACTGATATTAAATCTTACGCTAAATACTTATTATCAATTGTACTAAAAGACTGCAAAATTGTTATTAAATCTAAACCTAATTTTGAATATCAAACATTTATTCTATTTGTCCTTAACAAGTGTCTTAAAATTATTGGTTAGGAAATATTTAATATATTATATTAAGTACTTTAATTATTTAAAAAATAAGTACTATAGTTATTGTATTTTTAATTTAATAATTGTTTTTTTTTATTGAAGACCTCCTACTTTTATTCCATTAATAAATAGATTTTTATTTTTTATTAATTAGTGAGCTTATTTTATCAGGTATAAAAAATTAATTAAAATATACTTATTATCATTTGATTATGAATGGTTAAATAATTAAAATTATCAATTTTTATAATAATTATTTTAAAAATTATATTTAAGATAATTTTTAATTAATTTGCAGTATAAAGATCTTTTGTTCAAAATTAAACCACAAGTGAAATGGTACACCAGAATCGCTACTTTGACACTTTCCACTTTGCGGAGAAAAGTGCGATAATTGCACTATTTAACGTAAGCATACCACGAACATGTTATGTTACCAGTATTTTAATTTGTGGATTGTATAAAATAAATATTTATTTTATATAATATAAATTTATAATAAATAAATATTTTTAAATATATAATATAAATTATTTAATAATTAAATTTGTGATAAATAAATATTTTTAAATATATAAATTATATTTTAAATTTATAATATATAATTTATATTATGATATAATGTTAATATGATTATTGATATTTTTTTAAAAAATATTAAAATTTAATTCAAAACAAAAAATATTAAAAATAATAGATTAAAAAAATAAGAGATTATTTTTTTTAAAATACTTTCATTAAAAAATAACAGTTAAAAATGTTCTCATTAAAAAATAATAATTAAAATACGTTATTATTAAAAAATAACAACTAAAAATATTTTTGTACAAAATAATTATTCTAATTTATATATATAAAGAATTGTAGACGCAGTGCATAACAGACAGATAGAGTGAAGATGGTGAGTAGCTGCGTTTCATCTTCTTCTTCTTCTCACTTTGACTTTCTTTCAATTCCAACTCGTGTGAGACAAAACAGAATACCCACTTTGCTAGCAATGCTACTCCCTTCTTCTTCACTGCCATTTCTGCTTCTGCCTCCAACCCTCTTCAGGTGCTTCTGTGCTTCCACTCACTCCCTTCCAAACCCTTCTCACTCCCTCCACAAGTGGGAACCTTTCCTCAAGAAAAAAGTGGTAATGAGAGTTGGATATGTTGGAACCGATTTTAGAGGTCACCCCCAACCCTTTTCTTTCTTTTTTCAAATTTGATTTCTTTTTCGAAATCTCGGGCTAATTTCATTTCGTGGGTTTATTGACAGGTCTGCAGATGCAACGAGATGAACACAGATTATCCAGTAAGACCATTTTTCTTCGTTATCTTGTTGATTATGGTAGAAAATCTCCAGTTAGAAATTTCTGTTTGTTTGAAATGATGATAATGTTTGTTGGCTAATGTTTTGGTTTGGAATTTGGAATCATGTGGTGTTATGATAATATGATCTAATAAGTATTATGGTGAAATTCTAATGTGTGTTTGTTTGTTATTTGAATTTATTATGTTCTGTTTCCAAATGAACATAGTTTAATGTAAACTAAACTCTGACTGCTGGCATACACTTAAATCACCCTAGCCGGCGTGAATCAATGGAGTGTTGCTAAAGCGTTAGAATTTTGACATTATGTAGCTATTGAGAAAGAACTGGAAACTGCAATTTTCGAGGCTGGTGGCATGCGTGATAGTAATTTTGGGGACTTGAACAAAGTGAAATGGGGCCGAAGTAGCAGAACTGATAAAGGGGTAACATTCTTGTTGTTCCCTTTATGAATTGGTTGTTGTTATTCTGTTTTTACATATCTTGATTTGTTTCCATTTTATGATGTGCTTGTGCTAGGTCCACTCTCTGGCTACAGTCATATCTTTTAAGATGGAAATCCCTGAGAATGCGTGGAAAGATGATGACTATGGTATTGCGCTTGCAAACCGCATTAACTCTTATCTTCCTAATACTGTCAGGGTTTTTAGCATACTGCCTTCAACGAAGTAAGATAGTCTCTTGTTGGTTATGTATAAATTCTAATGCTTGATTTCTTAAGGTTATTTTATAATTGAATTTCTTTTCTCATATCTTGTATTGAGTGTAATGCATACGTGTGCTCCTATAGATTAATTGAGAGATTTTTTTTTTCTGCATCTCATTATTTGTCTGTTCTTAATAAGCATTTGATATGGAATGCTACCCTAATATTTGTCACTAGGAAATTGATAATGTAGCAAAATTAATTTAGAATTGAGTACGCAACTAAGATATGTAAGGATACACGAGCTCTTACTTATTTCAGAGAACAATATGTATTGTAGACTTGTAGTTAGTATCTGCGACAAATCTATGACTACTTCCAATCAGTTTGAAATTAAAATCCCCAATTTGTTTTGCATGCTGTCTAAGTGTTATACGAGGGCCTGTGCATGTAATGTATGTATGGAAATGTTCAGATTAAAAATGTCATCCATGAGATGGGATTATAATGACAACCAAAGCCTTTTTCCCACTGTGTGGAAATAGAGCTGATCCATGGGATTACACACAAAAACACATGCAAAAAAAATATATTCATTTGGACTATTGGTTATGACTTATGATTTTTCAGGTGACTCATAAATTGAAAGTGTTCCTTGATTTTTGCCCTCTTACTGTTATTTCTAACTTCATAGTTTTGGCTTGATTTAGGAGATTTGATCCTAGAAGGGAGTGCAATTTGCGGAAATATTCTTATCTCCTCCCTGCTGATATAATAGGAATCCAGAGTCATTTTAGTGAGGATGAAATTAATTTTCATATTTCAGAATTCAACAGTATACTTAATGTTTTCGAGGTATACTAATACTCATTTTCATTTGTATTTTGTTCATTTGTTGTTGTGGAATTATCTATTTGTCTTATATACTTTTCAAATTTAATTCAGTAACGATAAACCTTAGTTAAGGTAGTGTTCTCTCCTAATTAATTATATTAAAAATGTGTGGCTTTTCCTGAAATGAATTCTCTAGTTTACATCTCAGCTTCATGTAAGCATAGACTCTTGTAAGTATGGTCCTTACTGAATGTGGCTCTTTAAATTTATGTGCTGATTGAGTTTGTTTCTTCTTTCCAAATAATGAATATGTTGTTAGGCTTGTTTTCTTCTGCAAGATGTATATAATGTGCATAATAATGATATGAAGGTTCATACCTTGACCTCTTGCATACCTACGCAAATCCTTCTCCACTAGCCCTCATTTACTGGCTTTTTTATTTTTTTTTATTTTACATTTGTTACTTTCATAAAAATAAAATATTAAATATTGAAGAGATATTGTAGCTGTTACGATCATCAAGCTGGACACTATTCCCTTTATATGCGATTTCAATCAAGGGCAGGTTCTAACTCTATTTGCCTAATTTTATTATTGCAGGGTGAGCATCCTTTCCATAATTATACTGTTCGGTCTAAGTACAGGAAAAAATACCGTGTAAGGCAATCATCTGGAAATGATAGCATGTCAGACAGAATAGGATCATCTAGTTTGACATCAGCTAGTGAGTCAGAGATTGAGGAAAGTGATGTTGATGATTTTGTGAGTGGTAGACCAACCACTTTAAGTGATATGGAGGGGAGCCACAAGCCTCCAGAGTCTAGGGAATCCAATGGCTTGAGTAGTCAAAACCCTAGTTTAGTAGTTCGTGCAAGATGGCTATATGAACCAGATGAGACAGATAGATTAAATGCTACCCATTTCAGAAAGATTTTTCGTTGTTCTTGTGAGAAGTTGGAAACATCTCTTGGATATGATTATGTTGAGATTCATATATGGGGGGACTCCTTCATGTTACATCAAGTAAGTCTTAGTTGATTTTAACTCCTAAGTTTAATTTTGACCTACTGTTAATATAAAACTTATGTACATTATCATCTGATTATGTTTTGTCACATCAATAAAAAGTTTGACTATAATAACAACAACCTAGGAGTTCAAACTCTTATAATGATGTGACATATGATTGGATAATAGTATAAAGAAGTTTTAAATTGACAGAGGATAATAATCAGCCCAACTTTTAATTTTCCCTTGATTATAATTCTTTTTTCAAATTGTTTTATGATTCAGTATATTTATCTTTTAAACGGTATGTTTATGGCAAATTTTCGTTATATGCATCTTATACTTTCAGTGACATTTGACTTGTTAATATGCAGACAAACAAGATTCTTTGATTTAAAAGATATCATAATTTGCCTTGGTCTGCTTCACATAATTTCTGTAATGTTAAAAGGTTCACAATATACTAGGAAGGAGGTTGTTGCTAAACTAATTAAAATCTGCAACAACCATTTTATCAGTGTTGATGGATAAATCAAACTGTTTATCCATGTACCTTGTTTGAGGTACATGAAATAAGCCAGACTGCATCTAAAGATCCTAAACAGTCTTCTAATCCCCAGTGCTAAAGTGCAGATGTATGCATAGAGTAAAGACCAAGTTGTTAGATAACTGAAAGTCTAAAACTAAAGAAAGTAAGTTAATAGTTGGAACATAAAAAACGTCTTGGGAAATGAGAAAATGATTTTTCGTGACATATCTCAAGGTCTCTAAGAACTATCAACTATGAACTTGTGTATTGAACATGTGAACTTCTTTTGGGAAGGGATTGGTTGATTGTTAACTGTTATCTTCTACTGTTTCCTTTTGTATCAATTGGGGGAAGTTGAGGAACAGGAGGGTCTTGCACTCCTCCTCCCTTCTTGGAAGTGGTGCATGCCCAACATGGTTGGGTTTTTTACTCATTCTCCGTTCATAACCCTAATTTTTGCATGCCTATACAACATAATTCAAATATGGCTTGTCCCTTGGTTTTGGGAATCTGACTAGTAGTCCTTTATAACTTCAGCACTGGTGTTTCTTATCATGGCACTGCAGTGTATTTGTTGCGTTCACACGTTCTTCTCTGGACATGATTAGTGTTCTGGTGACCTGTTCTACATTGGGCACCTAAACTATTCTTTTTTCTCTATATATAAACTCTGTAGAGGGATGTATTTTGGGTGCTTTTCTGTGCAAACAACCAAATATAACGTTATGCATTTCTTACTTCAACTAGTTGAATGCACTCAATATTTGACATTAACCTTATTCACACAATCATACTGACTGAATGACTCATCAGATACGCAAAATGGTTGGGACTGCGGTTGCTGTAAAGCGCAAGTTAATCCCAAAAGACATCATTTTGTTGTCACTCTCCAAGTTTTCACGGATTGTTCTCCCTCTTGCCCCACCAGAAGTTCTGATTTTGAGAGGAAATGCTTTCAAAATGAGATCAAGAGCTGGAAACTTTACACGGCAAGAAATGGTGTCTATGGTTGAATCAGAACAAATTCTCAAAGCAGTTGACGAGTTCTACACGTCTGTTGTGTTGCCTCAAGTGTCAAAGTTCCTAGACCCATCCAAGCCTCCTTGGGCAAAATGGGTTGAGAATTTGGATAAGTATTCAAGCATTCCAGATCCTGAGTTGGATGAAGTCAGAAAGGCTTGGAAGACGTGGAAGGAAAATTTCAGGGTAAAGCCAGCATCAGATGCATAGTACATGTATTCAGTTATGGTATACTTGTGGGCAAACTTCACCTCCTTTTCTTGTTCTGATTGCTTGATCATATCGTCGAAGGACATTAGTATCATTTGCCAAGGTGTAGGGACTAGGGAGTGAAATCATGCAACATCTAGTCAAGTCAATTTTGGACATCTCTACGTTTAAAGCTCTCTATATAATGAAGTTTTGTTTTCAATTGCTAAATGCTAACCATTTTTCTTTAAATTGCAATGGGATGAAAGGCTATACGCATGGCTCGCAAGCCAATGGGACATTCCATTGCCCTAAAGAAAGGTATGGCTGATTCTAACTTTCCAGTTTCCACCATATGTTACATGCACAGACAGACTATAAGAGATCTATGTAATTTGAATCATTCAAAAGAAGGTAAAGTGAGGATCTGATAAATTTCATGAAAACTGCAAAGGAAAAGACACAGTAACTCGTTTCTCTTGGTCTTAGGAGGATTTTTCTACGTTCTATTCAGGACTGGTCCAAAGGTAAAACTATTAAACTCAAGTTTTAGGCGTACTAACAAAAAATTATTTGTTATTGGTTTTTATAAAGTAAAAAGGTCACATATGTTGATAAAAAAGTCACATATGTTGGTAAAAATGTTTAATATATAGCTTTTTTATTTAAAATAAAAAAAATTTCTTTTGAAATTTGTTTTGGACCTCACTCAACGTTGGACCAATCCCGATTCTATTCGATATGAGATTAGTCCTTGGTTGAGAGTACTAAAGCTACCCCTTTCCATAACTACCGTTTTAGTGTTTGAAGTACCCCTGACGTTGCAGAGGCTTCTCAGCTGTTCTCAAACTTATCATTTCAGTTTCAGCTACCTCTTGCAGGACCCACATTGTGGGTGAGAATAGGTTACGCAATCCATTGAATGCCTATATATAGTGCTATAGACTATAGGTTATACTGTTATAGCCTAACTCTGATTATATCTGACTCGACCTTTGTTCATTTGTTAAATGAATTAAGTTAATTGGTTTTTTTTTTAAGCTTATGTAGCTAAAAATCTCATATTATGGTGATTTACAAAGTTATTTAATCCCGATGGACTGATTTATGTAGATAAACTAATAAATATCTAGGACATTACCGGTATTTGTAAACACATGTAACATATAAAAAAAAATATAAATTTAAAAGTAATTAAGGGAAAATTATTTTACTGATGATACAAATATAAATTAAATATAAAAATACAATTATTTAACATTTTTAATTTTAAAAATGTTAAAATATTAGTTTCACTAATAGAAATTATTTTAATGGTGATTTATAAATATTTTACTGTACTTAATGTTGATTGAAGCAGTTTAAGCATTAATTAAAATAATTAAAAGTTAAAAAAAATCTCCTTTTGATGATAATTTTACCTATATTATAAATTTGAGTTCTCATTTTTTAAAAAATGGATAACTTTTATATATACTCGTCTTTTCATATAACTGCATATCTTTCTTATTTTGGGACACATATCTTATAAACCATTATATCAAATTAAGGCTTAGTTATGTTTTTAGTCCTTTAAATTTGGGATAAATTTGTTTTTGGTTCCTCAAATTGAAAAAAAAACCATTTTAGTCCCTATAATTTAAAAAAATCTGTTTTTAGTCCCTCAAGGTAGACGACATTAATGGAAGTGGCGAAAAGTGGTAATGTGTCTAATGAAATTGTACACATGGCAAATGCTAGTAGTGCCACATCACCACTTTTCACCACTTACGTTAACGTTGTTTACCTCTAGAGACTAAAAATGAATTTTTTGAAATTGTAGGGATTAAAATATTTTTTTTTTCAATTTGGGAGACCACAAATGGATTTACCCCAAATTTCAGGGATTAAAAACATAATTAAGCCTCAAATTAAATACTCTTTAATAATTAGTCATCTAATTGTGGGAGAATTTTGGTTTCCTTAATTATTTTAATTGATACAAATTAAGTATTTGGAGATATTTGTATATCATTATTAAAATAATATTTCATTAACTAAACTAATATTTATTTTTTAAATTAAAAAGTTTCATATTGCTATATTTTTTTATAATTTATTTCATATTTTTATTACTACTAAATAATTTTTTAAATGTTTTTTTTTAAATTTATATTATTTCACATTTGATGTGTTTTTATAAATACTTGTATAATGCATGCGATATTTGCTAATTAAGTATTAAACGAAATATTAATTTAGTTTGATATGAAAAAGCTCTTAAGACATATCACAAAATGAGAAAGACTTGATTGCATGAAAAAAAGAGTACGTATAGAAATTACCTTGTTTTGGAGAATTAGAACTTAAATTCAAATTTATAATAAAACGTTTGTTATATTATTATTATTATTGTTGTTGTTATTATTATTATATATTCTTGAATGAGTGTGTATGTATATATGTACACACATGCATATAAATTAATAAAAAAAAATGCTTTAAATAGAATTTGAAACCAATTTTTTTAAAAGAAAGGATTAGATTTTAGAAAGAGACCTACGTTAGATGAAAATGACAAATTCAAGTTTTATATTTGATCATTTCCTCATAGCTAAGGTAAGGCCTAGTCTCATTTAAAGAATATGCCATACATAAATCGTGAATCAGTTAAATCTTCTTATGACGTTGCTTAAGAACAAGAAAAAAATGTTATGTAAATACAAAGGAATATGGTTTGGTCTGGTAAATATTCCTTTCCAAAAAAGAGAAAGTTCAAAATAATTGAGATTTTTTTTTCGGAATTTGATTACAATTATTAATTCATTTGACATGTATAAAACGAAAACTTTATACTTTACAAGAACTTTTATGAAATTCTTTCATTTATTTTTCTTCAATAATGAAAATTTTATTTTCTTAGAATGTATCATAACTTTTAGCCTAATTTGTCTCCTGATCAATTCAACTTATAATGAAAAAGATATATGCAAGTTTTATTTTTTTTTTCGGATAAAATATATTTTTAATCCTTTTAAAATTTTTTAAATTCGGTTTTAGTCCTTCAAAAATTTTAGGGGGATCATATATATATATATATATATATACAAATAAAACTAAGAACTGCATAAGAGACCACAAAAAATCCCATCAAACACTCCCGGACATCAAGAGTAGGTACTGTCCAAGTGAGTTCTTGAGAGAGTTGAGAATAATGCAACTTTTTAGCCAAACGGGCGGTCTGCCATTAAGTTGGATTTACGTGTGCTATAGATACAATTACCATTCACGATTCATGAGTGCTTTTATTCTAAAGATAATCATGGTTCTATTTTATCTCTTCAATTCATTTTCATCCCTAGAAACAATTACTCTTATAGGCTACTTACCAGTTATGGCCTGGTCCTTCGTGGCAATTATTGTCACATTTTTTTTTGTACGTATACATATAATAATATAAATAACTTATGCCGTAAAAATTTAAAAGTATTATAATAATTGATTTTTCTTGAAGGTTAGTATAATCATCACTTGAAACTGATACTCATGTACTAAAATAATTTTAATTCCGTTGCTATCTCGAGAATTTCAATATATATTTACTAACAGCATTATTAATTAACTGGAGGTATTATTACACGCAACAAGAAAGATCAAAGCATTATACATATATAGCCAAAAACATTGGAGTAGAACTATGCTTATTTCTGGTGATCCAGATCGAGCAGAAAAGGTTAAATTAGAACCAAAGAAATATACTATATATATATAAGCTTAATTAGGAAGAAATTCTTCATGGGCGTGAACCAGAGAGCTTGCGTGGCGGTGGAGGGGGTGTTTCTGGCGGATCCACGTCACCACCTGAAGGAGGAGCTGGCGCACTGTAACAAAAACAAGCCATCTCATTACAACTTATTTATTGTTAATTAAGAAAACTTATGTATATAAGCTTATTTTTCAGTGCTTGAAGGGATTGCCAAAAGGGTTGTGAGAAAAGTAATTACTTGGGAGCAACAGAGGGATTGATGAGAAGCAGCGCCAGGCAGAACAGGCATTGAAGAAACCAAAAAATTTTCATGTTTATGCGTTCTGTGAGGAGGAAAAAGTGTATGGAGGCAACACTTGCATGGATGGATAGACTCCTTGTGTTCATATATATATACATATTTCGGGTGCTCCAAGGATGGTTTGACTTCATAATCACAGCGATTCTAGTAAATTAAAATTGATAAATTTCAACTTATTGGATTTATCTTTCTCAATTCAAACTAATTCCACCACCCGGTCAATTTCAATTTTTATTTTAAAATTTCTAAGTTTATATATTAATTTTACACTTTAGCATTTAAGCTTTTTTTTTTTTTTTTCCGTTGACTTTGATCTTATCTGTTGTCATTAACAACTTGTTTGATTAGATGAAATTAGGACGAAAGGAAGTAGAGAGGATAGAAATAAGAAATAAGTTATTAACTTTTCCAATTTGTTTATGAATGAAATAAAAAGAAAATGTATAAGTTTTGGAGGGTCCCGGATGGAAATAGCATCTATCCAACAGTCCAACTTAGGCGTGAAATGTACTATTGAAGACTCATTGATTTCAGCTCCTGTAAATTCTCGTTGAAGACTCTTGTTTTCAACTTTCAACTTAGGCCTGGTAGCAGGAAATCATCTTTTTTATTTTTTAAATTTACTGTTAAATTTTCGTTTTACTTTTTTAAAAAATAAATAAAATTTTCATAACATAAAAATAAAAAAAATAAAAATTTATATAAAAAATAATGGAATAAAAAATTAATTTTTATTAATATAATTAATTTTATATAATTTATTTATTTTTCTACTCTCTTTTCTCTTTATCCAAACTAGTGGAGAGAATTTTTTTTTTACTTTTTTTTATTCATCCAAACAACATATCTTTCCCACCTTATTTCTCTTTTATTTCTATCTTTCTTATTTTTTTCTTTTGTGTTTCTTTTCTTTCTATTTCATTCCTAATCCAAACAAAGAATAAGTGTCTTTGGTAAAATATAAAATTATAATTGTATAAAAAAATTATATTATTTAAAAACAATTTAATGCTTAGAATTGACTTATTTGTTGTCATTGAAGTATAAAGAACATTTTTTAATTTGTACTAATAATGAACTCAAAATTTTATATAAAAAATAAGATAATGTGTAAGATGAAAAACTTAAAAAATATAATAATTTATTTTTTTAGCTTCATTCAATAACTCTATCTAAATTATCCCAATCAAAATTGGGTGATTCAATATTAACTAAACAATTTTAAGAAAGGAAATTAATCCAACTCATTTGAATATAATCAGTTTAAATTTTGTTATACCATAGGTATAAATGAAACTAACTAGGCAACATCCTTAATATTGTACATTATCACTTTCACGTGTTTATTATTACATTTATTTAATAAAATTATAAAATTCTTATAAATGATTAATTTAATTAATAAAAAAGAGATAATTTAGACAATTTTTTTTTCCTTTTGTCTCATTTTATGTTACTTTTGGAAGAATTCTCTGTCTTAAATTATCTGTCACTTTATAATATCAAGTAAATATTAATTATTTTTTTTCAATAATTTTCTAAAAAAAAACACTAATACTCTAATAGATATTATAGTTGTAATTGTCCAAGTGTCATTTTGTTTGATGTTTAACATTTTAAAATAAAATTATTAAATACAATTAGTATTTTAAATTTTGTAAAATTTATTATGTAATTTTTTAATATATTCCTTGTCTTCTATATTAGTTAGATTCTTTTTCATCTAGACTTTTTTTTTTCTCACTTCACAATAAATAGTTAAAAATATAATAAAAACATATATTTAATGCTACATTGATATTATAAAATAATTATAAATATATATATATATATATATATATATATATATATATTTTGCTAAAACATCAAACAAAATAGGATGGGAGAGTTATTAATAAAAATATTTTAGTCAAATAAAATTAATTTGTCATGAAAATTAATATAATTAATTGTTTTTAAATATATACACATTACCTTAAACTATAAATAAAATAAGACAAAAAAAGTACTTTAAATACAATTTCCAATAGACACGTGAGAACCTCAATGCACACTTTCTACACAGCTAGCTTTCAAATTTCAGTGCAATAAACTTATGAAATGAAAAAGTCAGTAAAACCTATCCATTCGATCATGTATTTTGGCGAGTTATTGAAATCTGGAAGTCATTGGAATCCCCGTCAACGAACTTTCGCTGACTGACGGAAACAGGCGTTAAAGTGGGGTTAAAGGTTGAGGCACGTACTATGCGTTCAAAATTCAAATGCGTGGTAATATTTGGATACTCACAAATTATAAATACTTTTTTATATTTTTTTCAGATTTATATATAAGTAAAAATAATTAATTTTATACTAATTAAAAATTTAGTTAATATTATTTAATTTCACTAATTTTTTTGCCTTAATTATCTTTTATTAAAACTTGATATTATGAATAAAAAAAAGTTATTGAAAATAGAATCTCAATTAAATGAATGGTATTTTAGAGATACCATCATTAATTATGATAAAATTAGTTAGATTTGCTTATATTTTAGACCATTATATATCAATTTTTTTTTGCTTATATTTAAGTCCGAAAGAAGTATTTCTCATTTTTTTATCTTCAATAAAAAAAAGTCATTAAAAATAGAGTCTCAATTAAATGAATGGTATTTTAGAGATAACATCATTAAATATGATAAAATTAGTTAGATTTGTTTATATTTTAGACCATTATATATTAATTTTTTTTTGCTAATATTTAAGTCTGGAGGGAGTATTTCTCATTTTTTTTATCTTCAATAAAAAAAGGTCATTGAAAATAGAGTCTCAATCAAATGAAAGGTATTTAAGAGATAACATCATTAAATATGATAAAATTAGTTAAATTTACTTATATTTTAGACTATTATATATCAAATTTTTTTTGTTTATATTTAAGTCCAGAGAAAATATATATATATTTTTATCTTCTTCTTGTCCCATCACTAATTATATTAAAAAAAGTGTTAGTAACACATTTTTTAACACACTCTTTTGAATGGGTCTGATCAAAAACCCAACACTGACCATAACTCGTAATATCCGAAGAAGAAAAACAAGTGTGGGTGATGGTCGATTCAAGTCTCGGATGCGATAAACTGAAAAAGTAGAATATGAACAGGTAACTTTGGGCGAGTTTAGGTGGAATAATTTTTTTTTCGACGGTACCCAAACCCGACCATCTAATACACGGCAAAAGAAATTTATGTGTGACTTAAGGTTGTTGGAATTCTCTTTGACAATCGTGCATCGAAGCCTTCTTGTTTACTTATCTGTGTTGAAGCTTTATGTTTTCTGTTTGAAACTCTAGCAGTCATGGCTTCTCGGTGCTGATCTGATTTCATTTCATCTCCCGCAATGCTTTCGCACTCTTTATCTACATCCTCGCTAGAACACTGAACACAACCCAGCCGATAATATTCGCCACCCACCGATCTTAAAACTGACCAACCCGGAAGCTTTCACGGTCGAGAGCGGATAGAAAGTAAGAGAGGTCGGTTTTCGTTGAATTGACTATTTTTGGCCTGAATTCCACCAAAACCTACTAATGATTAGTCCTACAAATACATTTTTTTTTATTAGTTGAAATTTATTAAAAATTACAAATTGTGAGAGAGAATTATTAAGTAAGATATGAGACTCCACAAAATTTTATGATTTTTAATAAATTTTAATCAATAAAAAAGTGTGTTCAAAAAATATAAATATATTACTAACAATTTTATCATATAAATCACTTATTTCTTTTCCCTTGTCTCTTTCAACATGTAGACAGCCAAGAGTTTCCAAGAATCGTTTTTCAATTCAAATTAATGACAAGAGTCAAAGTCTAAAACAATTTGGTTTGTTGGATCACATAATAAAAAGTACAAGAACATGACTTGTTTTTCCTTTCCTAATTTTACCGTGAGTGGCGGGGCCATGACCCAAGATTAGTTGTTGCCCCTCACCATCAACTCCCCTCTGTTTACCAAATCCTTCTATACCATTGGTTAGCCTCACCCTCATCTCCATAGTGCACATGGAAAGATGCTAAGGCTAATATCAATGGTCCTCTTTGGTATTTGAAAAACTGCTTAACCTTATCCAATCATTCAATAGTTGAGAATCTATATCTCGGGAAATTATAGCTTATGGATTTTTGTTATAATTAACAGTACTATAAGTTGAGATTTAATAATCGCATAATGTTTAGAAGTTGGGTGAATTTTTCTTATTATAAGTTACACACTTTAGATTAAAGATAGTTTATACATATGCGCGTGAAGTTTTATAGATTTATGTAACTTAAAAAAAAGGTTTACAACTTGTTTATATACTTTTTAAAATTTAAATTGAATTATATACCCAAATTTAAAATTGTAGTTTTCTCAAATGAAAAAAAGTACACTAATAGTGTAAAGTTTTACATTATTATTTAAACATAAATCACCATATATGGTAAGTTTGTTAACTTTACAATAACTATCTTAAAAGTCATGCTAACGGTAAATTTCTGATTAATTGACAGTATAAATTTTTTTATATTGACAATACATAGCCATTAATGTTTTCTCGAATAACTTTGGACAGTACTTTTTTTTTCTTTTTTTATTTCAGAGTATCGTTAATCAAACACAATGTTATCCTCACAAAATGCAGGGGACAAAAGTAAAACGTGAAAAAGCTAGATATGAAAATTACATCCGCACTCCTTCCCTTGCTTTAGTTCTCACAAATACATCAAAATCCATAACTTGACAAGTTAAATGTGTAAACAAGCACCTTGATTAGAACACCAATTTGAGAAACAATAGATGAAACTTAGAACTTTAATTTTCATTCAGAACCAAGGCCTAGTTTTGATCCAATCAAATACATCCTCCAAAGCCACTTGTGATGAATTGAAACAGATTGATTTCTTGCCAACTAGATCGACCATATAACAAAAAATTCCACACTATCAACCACCTATCCTTTTGTATCTAATTAATAGTCAGAGAAAAAGCCTCTAAATACTGATGTAGAATCGGGCAAAAGATATCCCAAGCCATCTTAACAATCCAGTCACAATCTTGCGTGCCTTTTGCACAAAAGAAAAGGTGTTTAGTGTTGTCCAACTCCTCATTGCATCCGAAACATGCCTTTTGCATTTGGGAGGAACCCAATCAAGCACCACCTTCTCAGCTAAAGCATTAACTCTCAAAGGCACTATGTTATTCACGAATAGTTTGAAGACAAATTGTTCTGCTAGTGAGTTTCTTATATTAGTGATCTTGTAAGATGACTGTACAGGATAAACTCCTCATTCCACCACTATTTATCTTTGATATTTTTCTTCAAAAGAATAGTATCAATGCTTTTAGATTGTTTATTCCTAAGCTTCCCTCATCGTTCTCACCAGTGGAGGAGCTGTGTTGGAGCGGGGAGAGCCATATCCTCCACCCTCACTTCCCTCATTTTTTTTAAATGGGTATATATTAGGAATGTCAACAGGATGTGGGAAAGATATGGGTAGTAGTCTTCTCATGCCCGCCCGCAGGGCTATGTTTAAAAAATTTGGGACCTAAGGCAAATTTTACATTTAAGTTTTACTTTAATATAATTCATCAATTTTCATTTTA
The DNA here is from genome assembly GCA_004329165.1 of Spatholobus suberectus. Lineage (NCBI taxonomy): Eukaryota > Viridiplantae > Streptophyta > Magnoliopsida > Fabales > Fabaceae > Spatholobus > Spatholobus suberectus. The sequence goes on along the minus strand of CM014734.1, from coordinate 63,920,451 downwards.
TTCTTTTCATTTTTTGAATTACAAATTTGTTGATTAAAATTTAATAATCAAGCAATTTCAATATTCCACTTTATAATAATTCATTTATCTTGACAATGACAATAATTGCAAGTATTGTTAATAATATTGTATAAATTTTACATACATTAAAAAATAATTATTTTTAATATAGCTTGATACTTCTAATAGAGCATTAATTTCTTTTGTTAGTATTTCTTTCACTACCTTCAATTTAGGAAAAAAGATAAGACCACAAATATCGAATTAATGCTTGTTAAAACTTAAATTTGTTTCAAGATTGATAGAATATTTTTCTTAATTCATTCTCTTTTAAATTTTCAACTGTTGGAATTCAAATAAAAAAGGTCCAAAGTGATTTCATATTTTAAAATTTCTTCAAATAAGTTGTGAATGAAAGAAAATAAATTGATTTGATATGTATACAAAATAATCAAAACTAAAAGAATTAATATTTTTATAAGAGCCAAAAGAGTTAATCTTTAACTAAATGTGTGATTTCAATGCCATTTTTTTTGTTTGAATTCAAAGCAAATATAAACTAATTTTCTGATATAATTTTTAAATGAATAACAAAAATTCTCAAATAATCTACAAAAATAACAACGTATGTACGTATTTTTAAATTGAAAAATCTCACCAACAAATTAATTACAAAAAATATAATAAATTTATCACATAATAATTTAAATTAAAAATATTTTTAAAATATATATAAAAAAATAAAGATCTTGGATGGGGCATAAGGTAGTTTCCTTATTGACCGTGTGCTAAACACGGCCCTGCTTGCCCATATTTATACAATTACCCATTAAAAGGTTATTCAAGAATTTTATATATATCCGCCAGAATTCATAGGTATCTGTGGATATTTGTTAAAATGTAAAATTTTAAACAAAAAGTAAAAAATATAACTAAAAAAAAATTAAATTTTTTTAAAACATATATTTATATTAAAAAATAATTTCATAACATATATTTATACTAAAAAAATAATTTTGAAATACATATTTATACTATAAATAAATTAAAGTAATTTACTTTATATATAATTAAAGATATTTAAATAATTTTAAAGTGCAAGTACTCGTAGGTACGGGTACTTTATTACCTGTCTCTGCCTCGATAATAAATAGGTATCCATTTAACTAGTCATTTAATATCTATAGTGGGTTTTAACCGCGGGTATCCATGGGTACAAATTTTTTTACCATCCCTAGTATATATGTTGGAGATCCCAAATCGATTAGTGATGAGGCATATAAGTGGAGGCAGCTCTCACCTTACAAGCCGATTTATAAGTTGAGTTAGGTTCAAACCCAAAAATTATAAGATGATATCAGAGTCTATCCTAGTGATTGTTATTGGACCTATCATGCCACCCACTATTGGGCAGTTATCGAACCACTCGTAAATGTCCAGTCTTGCAAATTTTACACTTGAGATGTCTAGTCCTTGATATGAAGGGTGTGTGGTGGAGGATATCCCACATCAACTAGTGATGATGCCAAAATAGAGTTTATAAGTAGGGGGCAATCCTAAACTTACAAGCTGGTTTTATACGGTTGGGTTAGGCCTAAATCCAAATTGTAAGAATATGTTAGAAAAATAATTCAAATTTCTAATTTCAAATTTGTAGGATTTTGTTTAGATTTAAAGATATTATTTTTATTGGCTTAAATTTGTTTTTAGTTCCTATAAAATGAGTGAGTTTTAATTTTGGTCCCTATAAAAAAAATTTGGTTTTTCATCCCTCTAAAATTTTAAAACATTGTTTATGGTGTTTGTAAAATGAGTGAATTTTGGTTTATGTCCCAATAAAATTTTTTCTTTGACTTTCATCATTCAAAAATCTAAAATCACTATTTTTAGGCCTTAGCATTCACTTTAAGATAGATAAATAACATTCATTTTAGGAAACTAAAAAACATTTTAAAGGTGTTACATGCTGACATAGTACCACATCCACTAGTGGGTGTTACCTAGGATGATTACTTGACCTTTTGTTAAACATTTAAGCAATTAATAAGTGTCATTTGACAATAGGGACCAAAAAAAACAATTTTATATTTTTGAGAGATGAAAACCAAAGAAATTTTTTTACAAGGACCAAAATCAAAAGTCACACATTTTATAGGGACTAAAAGCATATTTAAGCTAGTTTTATTTTAGAGATATGTTTCTCTTTTAATATTAGGATGCAAGTTGTATAAATAGGGATTCTTGAGATGAGAAGAACTACCTTGACTTAGAGAGAGGGGTCATGTGAAGGGAGAGTTTTTCAAGTTTGTCCAAAAAACTTGTAATGGGGTGAATTTTATTGAGAAAGAATTTAATTGAGATGTTTCTGTAGATGTAGGCAAGAGATGTCGAACCATGTTGCTTTTGTATTCTTTTGCTTTTTCTATTTTGTAGGGTCGTTTGTGTATGTCCTATACTATCCTCATTGTTGTGTGTGTGAAGGGTTTGTTAAGTGGAACAAACCCCAATCACGCAAAACAATGAGGATTAAAAGATATGGGACACACAGAATACCATAAATATAGAAGTAGCGAAAGAATACACAAATTTAATTTTGTTTGATACTTCTTACCTATGTTGACGTGAACATCTTAATTGAAATTTATTCTCTTAAATATTTAACCCCATTACAAGTTTTTTGGACAAACTTGAGAAACCTCCCTTCACATGACCCCCCCTCTCACTTAGAGTGGTGATTGCCTTTTTAGGTGGTTTTTCTCACTTCAAAATCCTTTATTTATAAACCTAGCATCCTAATCTTAAAATAGGAAACAAATTCTTAAAATAAAAATAATATCTTTAAATCTAAACAATATCTTAAAAATTTGAAATTGAAAATTTGAATTGTTCTCCCAACAGTATAGATAATTTTTCATGTATGATACCCTCAATAATTTTTGAGTATATCATTTAATTATTTTGGTCCTGTTAAGATTTGCCATTGATTCTCATTATTACATACTTTGTCTTAAGCAATGCAATGAATTTTTTTAAGTTTCCCCAATTCCTCCCTTAAGAATCTTTTTAAAAAGAACTTTAATAGTTTGAATCATACCTTTTGGAGTTTTGAAAAAAGAAAAAAAATAGATAGGAAGAGAAAAAAAAAATTAATTAATGTAAGCACAAAAGTCACAAGAAAAAAGAAAAAAAAAAAGATATTAGAGTTAAAATTTCAACTTAATTAAAACTTAGAAAATAGTAGCGAAATAAATATATTCATGTAGTTGATTTATCCTTATTCATCTCCAATGACCCAAGGCTATGTCCAATTCCCACATCGAGGTGAGATTTTTCATTATTTGTATATGGTTTTAAGAAAATATTCTAATATCAGTCTCCATATAATAATATTTTTAATTTTTTGTAAGTTAAAGAGCTAGTATTTTTTTAGTAGTTAAAGAGCTAGTATTTTTTTAGTAGTGGCCTCTATAAGCTATGTATTCAACCACCAACAATAAGACACACTCCCTTAACTTAGTAAAAACAACACCTTTTACAAGTTTTTTTTTTTTTTTGGTGTTTGTGCTTTGGTTTAATGGAAACACTCAAAGTGGGTAAACAATAAGGTTCTACCATGTATAACTCCAAATGCAATTTACAATAAAGAACGAATCAACTAAGAGTCGAGAACTAATGAAATCGCTTCACAAAGATTGTATATTGTGTATATGGGCTCAAATGTGAGCTTTTAGTCTTAGGTTTTATTATTTTGGATATAATGTAAATAGGGCATGATCCTCTTCATGTTTACTAATTTATATGCATTTTGAAGTACTCATGTTATATATTGGGATCTCACCCAAGGGAATAGTTGTATTACTCATTTTATTTTACGTGAATGTATTGTATTTACTTCCGCATTGTGATCTCTGATGTCTATATGACAACAAAAGGTACTTTTTAGGGTGTTACAATAGGGATTGAGGTCAAATACCAACTATTAGTAGCAATGATACTATTTGGACAAATAATAATGATAGTGGGTTCAAAAACAATGTGTAGCAAATTAAAATAAGGTAAATATGCAGATGAGAAAAGTAAAATGCAGATGCAAAATGCTAATTAACTATTAGAAATTAATTATTCATGGGTTTTCAATTTTTATTATGAAAAATGAAAGTGGTTAGGTTCGAATCTCTCTATAGTTATCCTTCAATAATTTCACCCAATTTAGCACAAGCATGCCAACAAGCATTGAAGTTTAGATATCACTAAAATAGGTTAAGTCCAATATCTTGGCATAAAACCCCTTTGAATTAGCCCAAATGCCCTAATTCCTTAGACCCATAAGGATTAACTTAAGCATTAAGTTTAGAAATCTATAAGAACACACGCATTAAGAAGTTCTATCCTTAAACTCATCTCAATACAAGACAATCAATCCCAAATCCAGCTACATACACAAGATTCCTCATTATATACATAGCTTGAAATCATTCCACCAATGATTAGTTAATTAATAAAAAGCATTAAGAAGAGAGAAGATCATTCAATCTCATGAATAAAACTTGCATTGAATAAAAAAAAGGGTTCAATTACAAAGTATATCTAAGGGGTTCATCTATCCCTAACATAGAAAAATTAAAAAAAAAGATGAAAAAAATGAGTGAGAAGGAAAATGATGAAAACAGAATGTGGTAACTACATTGAAGCTTTAAAAATCATTTCCCAAGGCTTGATTCTTCAATGGAAATGGAGAAAAGTGAAGATTAGGGTCAACTCTCTTGAAAAAGAAACCCTAATGCTTTATTTTGCTTTTTTTCGCACTTTAAGTAGTTGTCAGCATTGCTTCTAGTGTTTCCCTTTCATCCAAATTATAGAATAATTCCCATTCTACACAAAACATAATCTAAATATTCTCAACTTACCATATTGAAAGCTTTCTCAAAATCCATTTTAAAACTCAACATCTTTTGCTCCACTTTTTTTTGGCCTCATGATAGGACCTCGACAAATATACGGGCTCTTTATAAGTAATAATTAAAATAAGTTAAGTCTAGGTGTCATTCTTGGGGATTGGAGGGTAACTCACAATGACAATTCTAATTGAAACCACTAAGAAAGGATTTGGATTTTTAAATTATTTAAGAGAATATAGTGATTAAAATTTAAAAGAAAACAATAAATATTTCTTTTGTTTTTTTTTTCTTTAGAGAACAAGAACGCAAATAAATTTGATTTAAATCAAATGAGAAAAACATTAGGATCAAGTTTCATTCATTTCCATCTAGAATTCTCAATTTATTTAAATCATAATTCCTTAGGCAATTAAATCTTCATTAATTTCTAATTAAGCATCCTAATTCTTTATGTGAAATTAAAGAGAAATTAGCTTTTAGCGTAGAAATCCCTAAAAATAATGAACATTCAATGACTACTCCTAAAGGATTATGAGGTTTATGTTTTAGAGCATGTTCATAAGGTAAATTTCCATTTACAAAATAGACAAAAAATCATTCTAAGAGTGATCAAGTCTCAAGAAGTAGTAGATACCAAAAATACAAACACAAAGAGAAAGAAACCAATTTTTCATTAACAAACTAAATTAGATATTCATGGACTACATTGAAACTCACCTAACCCCAACAAATGGGGGTCTAGATAGATATCGAGAAAATAATAACAAAAATAAGAAGGGATGGGATAAAGAAAATCTTTGTAGATCTTGGAAGAGACGTAGACTTCCACCCTTTTCATCATTCTCTTACCCATAGAGCTCCAAGAGAAAGAAAGAAAGAAAGATGACGATTGCCCCCAAAGGTGGGTCAAAAAATGATCAAAATATACCTTATTCTTTTTCTTTAAACTTATTTATATGTGGGTTGGATATCCAAAGAGACCTAATGCTTTTAAAGGCTCTATTCTTGTGCATTTTGGGCTGTCTTTTTGTTTTATTTTCTTAATCCATTAAAGCTCCAATTTTTCTTCTTTATTTCATAAACTAAAAAATGAAGAAACATAGGCGATGAATTACGAAGGAAACGTACACGTGTACATGTTATTACCAAGGGAATAACAAAGGAATGATTTTATTGTTAAGCGACTTGAATTTAGTGAGAAAATTTTCCCTCACAATTCCTTCACAACTAAGATTAGCAAGGGATTTGCAAGGGAACATTCCCTTTCTAATTTGCAATTTTCTTATTGTGTCAATAGAGTAAAAAATGTACCAAGAATCATTCGAATATGTTAAAAATCAATGCTAGTAAATCATTTAATTGAATTGGTTTTTTGAAAAATTATTTTTTAAGTTTTTTTTATTTTTTTGTTCAAAAACATTTTTTGAATAAATAAAAGCTTACATATAATGTATATTTATAGATTAATATTATTTAACTATTTATTATAATTTGTTTATCTTGTAGGACATGTAATGTGATTCTTTTATGCTAATTTAAAATTTTACCCAACTTAATTTTCTTACAATTTTATAGTAGTTTAGTTTATAACATAATATATTATAAAATATTAAAATATATATGTAATTATTAGTGGTTCAACGTCAATTCAACTATAGTTGAACCAATGAGCTATAAATGCAGTGATTTCACTAGTTCAATGACATGTTTGGTCTTCTATAATGCAAAAGAATCTTGTATAAATTTAGTATATAAATTAGATTTATAGAAAGCTTTATCATGAGAATAAATTCTTGTATAGACTGAGTTTATAGTTTTGTGAATTTTCTTTTGATAAGTAAAGAAAAAATTAAAAGGGAGTAGAAGGATAGTCTAACCCATCTACAAAGTTAAGCCATCAAGGGTTTTGCAACTGAGCAAAACAAGAAAAAGGATCAATACACCACTTAGAGAAAAACAAAACAATCCTTTCTATATTAACTGATATCTAAAGCCAAGATCGAACTTTGATTAAATCTAAATCAACAATTAGATCACACTTGCCTCTATTGAACATTATATCATTCCTCAAAAGCCAAATGGACCATACAACGCATGCCAAATTAAAAAAGAGAATTTCCTAACCATTTCCTTACCCGATAACTTCCCAAATTGAATAAACGAGTCCCTGTAAGAAGAGGGCAATACAAAGTATAAGCTAAGCTGATGGAAAACATTAACTTAAACATTGAAAGAGAAAGAACAAGAACCAAACAAGTTGTTGAAGTCTTCTTAGGCATAACTTTAAAATGAACATTATAGATCAATTCCATCCAAAGTTACCCCTTCTTTAAAAGATCATATTTTGTAGGAACCCTATCCAACATTAATCTCTAATAAAGGCCAAGACTTTTAAAGGGGCAAGACACTTCCAAATTCTATTTAGCACTGCAACATTAGAAGAATGACTTGATCTAGACACAAAGGAAGAAAGGAGAAGATTGTAAGTTGAACATGTAGTATAGTTATGAGAAACATCATCATTCCAATACCATATATCTTTCTCCACTTTAACCAGCAAAATTAAAGATATAGGATTCCTAAGTTCTAAAAAAGGATTTTCCTCCAAACAAAACAAAGGTCTCCTCCAACTCTACTGCCAATTCCAAACATCTCCCCTCCATTCTCCCATGCCAGCAATGACATCATCCTTGTTTTCAGAAACTTGAAATGCCTTGGGAAAGCGTCTTATAGAGGCATGTTCTCAATCCACTTGTCACGCCAAAATCTAATTAGATTTCCTCTTTTAGGTTTTAATGAAATGGAATTTGGAAACCAAAGAAGGGAGAATTTGATTGAACTTTTATGGAAACAAGGTCCCTCCATGAAATTGATACATATTTACAACTCAAGGATGAAGTATCAGAGAAACATTGAAAGGGGTCGTAATGAAGAGAAAGGAGATTCCTCCAAATAGCATTGTCATTAACTACAATCCTCTATTTCCATTTACCCAAACTAAGGTTGAACAACTCCAAATTTTTAACACCTAGGCGCCTAAATTTCCTTGGAAGAAAAACTTTTTCCCATTTTACCTAAGCAATTTTTTTAGAACCTGAATAACCAACCTATAATTTTTTTTTTGAAACCCGACCAACTTCTTGAGAATAATCTTTGGCACTTTAAAAAATGGAAAAAAGTTTAATGGCTATCTATTCTAGACTAAATTGATAATAACAAGCCTCCCACCAAAAGAGAGGCACTTACCCTTCTAAGAAGATAGTCTAAATTTAAAAGAACTAATAATAGGCTACCAAGTGGAAACTCTTCTAGGATTAGCACCTACTGAAATTCCTAAGAACTTAAAAAGGGAGAAAGTCAATTTTGCAATATAGAAAGTTTGATGCTAACTATAGAAATCCTCCATCCACATCAATATGAAAGTTGATCTAAGGTTGAAGAGTAATTCAAAGCTTCTTAGTATCGCCTTAATCATCCACATGTTTTCAACACTAGCATCCCCAACTAAAAGAGTAACATTAGCAAACTGTAGGAGGGAGATTAAAAGAGACATCCTTACTATATTTGATACCACAGAAGTTTCCAAAATCAATAACTTTGCTCATTAAACCATTAAGATCTTCAACGACAATCAAGAAAAGAAAAAGCACGAGAGGATCCCCTACCTCAAGCCTTTAAACATGATCACCTTCTTTGTAGGGCTGCCATTCACCAAAACAGAAACATAACCAAAACATATATAGGCCCTCACCCAACCCTTCCAAATATCATTAAACCCTATTCTACGCATCATGTAGTCAAGAAAATCCCAATTTATAGAATCATATGCCTTCTCATAATCAACCTTAAGAATAAGATACTCCTTTGAGGATTTTTTTACCAAATCAACTAACTCATTAATGACAAGTACTCCATCCATAATTTGCCTACCAAGTAAGAAAGCGGTTTGGGAAGCAAAAATCACAAAATTCAAGACCATCTTCAATCTAGAATCCATAAGTTTTGAAATAATTTTATAAATGCTACCTATTAGAGAATGGGTCTATAGTCTGATAGACATTGGGGATGATTTTTTTAGGGACAAGAATAATGAAGGAAGCAAGAATTCCTTTATAAGAAACTTCTTATTACACTAGAATTCATGGATTAGGTCACGTACCTTAACTTTAATCAAATCTCAGAAGGATCTAAAGAAGCTAAAGTTGAATCTGTCAAGACTTGAACTTTTATTCCCATCACAGCTCTAAATAGCCTTTTTAATTTCTTCCATCATAAAGAGTGAAATAAGGTTATTATTTGCTTGTGAGACAATGTTATACTAAATGCCATCCAGTAACAACCTCCACACACAAGCATGAAAGAAGCAATATTAGCATCACCTTTGTGTGAATGATGTATTGAGATCAGCCTATGGTTGCTATTTCTTGGGTATCATTTTAGTGTGTAAGTCAGTTACATGTTAGTCTTACAGTTGTCTAGTGATAGCTGTCTTTAGCACAATTAGTTAGTTTTGTTATAATCACTTATAATGGCTATATAATTTGTATTTGTATTCTTGACAAATTAATGTAATGCAAACTAGTTTTCATTTGTTGGGGAAACAAATCTCTTCACACACAAAAACACAAATAGAAACAATGAAAGAAACACACATTTTATTTAATGTAGTTTGACACCTCTTGCTTATGTCTACAAAACATCTCAATAATATTCATTCTCTCGAATGATTACATTCCAATATAAGTTTTTTGGACAAACTTGTGAAATCCTCCATGACCCCCTTTTTTAGGTTGGGGTGATCCCTTCTACAGGCTGAGTAATTATTTTCATCTCAATACAAAAACTTCTATTTATAGACCTAGCATCCTAATATTAAAAGAGGAAACAAATCCCTAAAATAATAATAATATTTCTAAATCTAAATCATATCTTAAAGATTTGAAAATGAAAATTTGAATTGTTTCCAACAATTCCTCCTTAGATTAAAATTTTCAAACTTCTTCAACTTTCACTATCATGGATGCTCATCGCAATCTTCTTCAATCATGCTTCTGCTTTGCAAACTTTGGTGTGTTCTCACCTTCGCTCTGTGAGTATTGGATGGCGACACTTCTTGTACTTGTACTGCCATTAGCTACTAGGACATGCCAATTCCACCTCCACTTCGTTCTGATACCACTTATTGGGAATATGAAGGGGTATAACACTGAAGAGAACTCCATTAATGGGCCACGTGCTAGAGACATAAGTGAACTTGACACCACATCCTACCTAAAACCTTAAGGCATTAGATATATGGGTCTTTGTCACTTATATGTTGTTCAACATACCCATCTCCATCTAATGTAGGACTTTCAACTCATACTTGCACACCAACAATCTCTCCTTTAAGTGCGAGTCTTTTCCACATGGTATGCTCCCCCTCAAGTGGAAGCCTTTTCCATCCACAAGTATTCATGGTTGCCTTTATAGCTTAGTCATTGTTGTCAGTATGCTCTAGATACTTGCACTACTGTTATGGCTCCTAGAGCTTGGCTATTGCCGCCAATATACTCTAGATACTTGCACTACCGTTAACTCACATCAACGAAACGCATTGCTTGACCTCCACATCGCCATCAGTTTTGATTCTACTGTGGGGAAGCAAATCTTTTCGCACACAAAAACACAAATAGAAATAGTGAAAGAAACAAACCATGTGATTCGGCACCTCTTGCTTACGTCCACAGAAACATCTCAATAATATTCATTCTCTCAAATAATTACATCCCAATACAAGTTTTCTAGACAAACTTGTGAAATCCTCCATAACGCTTCTCTTTATGCCGAGGTGACCCCCTCTATAGGTCGGGTGATTGTTTTTATCTCAAAAACTTCTATTTATAAACCTATTATCCTAATATTAAAAGAGGAAACAAATCCTAAAATAAAAACAATATTTCTAAATCTACATCATATCTTAAAGATTTGAAAATGAAAATTTGAATTTTTTTCCAACATCATGTTACCAAATTTCTTTTTCTCTTTCTTCTCTAAATCTTTATGAACCATTAACAACCTTCCTTAAACCATTAGTCTAGATTTCTAATAGGCTAGACTGTTTCTCCTCTTGTACTGTTGTGCTAGATTCGTCATTATTTTCCTTCTAAAGTCACCTCTTCATCATCCAACTCCAATTCAGCCACCTTATCTTCTAACCGATTTAACTCCTTCACTAAAATGTTTATGTTAGATTCCAAGAAGCCAAAAACCTCTTTGTTCCACTTAGTCAATCTCCCCTTTAAAAGTTTAAGGTTTTCCTTAACCTTGTGTTTGGATGAGGAATTTTAAGAGGGTAATTCATTTTTATAGAGAATTTAAAATACTTTGTGATGAAATATGTTGTTTGGAACTTTGGATAGAGAATTTAGTAAAATTGAAATTCTAGTAATTTATAAAGGTATTTTGATTATCTAAAATTGTAGAATTTCAAATTCCACAAAAAAAATAAGAATTTGAAATTCTTCATACTCACTTTCTCTTACTTTGATGTTTATTTTCTCTCTCCTCTTTATTTCTTCTCTCTCTTCTTTCTCTCTCCTCTCCCTCTTGTCTCTCTTTTTGTTCTCTATTTTTCTATGGTCTCCCTCTTTTATCTCTCTCATCTCCCTCTCTTCACTTCCTTTCTTTTCTCTCTTCCCTCTATCTCATCTCCCTCTCCTCTCTCTCCCATCTCTTTCTTCTTTCCCTTTTTCTTCTTTCTCTTCTCTTTATCAATATTGATGTAAAAAGTATCAATATTTATATTTTTGAATTATTAAATATTATTTAATAGTAAAATTATTTGTGAATTATTAAATATTTAAAAATTGACTAATGTTTATTTTTAGAAAAGTCTAATATTAAAATTTTAATTTTTAAATATATATTTAAAAATTAAAATTTGTATATGGTGGAAATTAAAATGTTATATCCAAACTTAGAATTTGAAATTTAAAAAATTTGAATTGATTTATCCAAACAGAATATTTAATAAATGAAGGAAATTTAAATTAAAACAATTCAAATTTCAAGCATTTTAAATTCTTTGAAATTTTAAAATTCTTCATCCAAACACAACCTAAAGGAATGTAGTTTCCAGCCCTGAACGTGCTGACTATTCCAACACCCAGACAAACTCTTTGAAATCTGAGTGTTGTAATGAACAATTATGTGAATTAAATCAATAAAAACCTGGCATTTCACTATTTTATATCGAATATATGTAATATCATCTTGATCTTAGTGTTCAAGACAATTATTTCACATTGAAAAATAAAGACGTCAATTTTTTTTTTTAAGATCATCAATTATATTGTTGTATAGATTTAGGCCGGGTATGTTTCGAGAAGTTTCTGTAAAACTTATTTAGACTTATCATCATGTAAGTATTGAAGTAGCAGTTTCAAACTTATGTGTATGAAAGTGACTTATTCTAATAAATTTTATTGTGAAATTTATTAAAATAAGCTTATTAAACAATTGACTAAATTATTTTCCCAAGCTCAGATAAGTTTATAAAGATTTTATTATATGAATCTTAGCATCACGTGTCTATCGACAGCACAATAGCCACTAATATTCATTACTTACTTTCCCCACTTCAGCTTATGATTTGTACAGATGAATAATGTTAAAATAATTCAATAATCTCTACGAGCTATTACTAATCGATAAATTTTTTTCTTAATGATCTATCTTTCTGTCTCAAACATTTTTTACATACGCATTGCGATTAAGTCATGTGTTCTTAAATGAGTAAATTCCCACTTCTAATTAATACCTGATACAGTATTAGCTATGTCAGTCATTTTAGTTTTTACATTATTAAAATTTTAGTGCATGTAGTTCCTGAGACTTTAGAAAATTTCTTTCGCATTAATTGTGTTTCATTGATCGATTTTAAGGTGTAACATGAACGGCGTTTTCTAAAATGAAGCACCAAAGTGAACTTTAAATAAAATCAACCGAAGTGAGGGTCTCTTCGATACGAAATTACAGCACCTCATTCTCACACACTCAAAACATAAGGGGAAGTGAAAACAGATATTGCGCTGTATATGATAATCTCTAAAGATTGGTCACCATTGCCATAAGATATATACCACACACATCTAATTGGCATATAAATTGAGCTACGAAGGCACACTAGTCCTACCCATTTGAAGGATGAAACAATAAAATTAACTGGAAGGAAACCCCCCTAACAAAATAATGAAAAGAAAACTTGTTCTTATTAGGACACGTTCATTCAGAAGACACTACGTACTTTCGTTGCTGGATCAACATTTCTTTGTAACTTCCCTCCAATTTTGAATCGCTTGAGACACTACTTGCTCAACTACTTGTGCATCCACAAGACGGGTATCTTGATTAATGTTCTCCTGGAACATCAACAATTCATTGGTCAGTGCCTAGCTAGCCTCCACCCACGTTAAGGCCCCATGGTAGTGATAATATTCATGATGTGGAGTTACATGTATTTTATTTTCTGTTTGAAATGTGTGTTTGTGTGCACGCCACAATGATGTTTCACATCATTACTTACTTTGATTCCAAAAGCTTCTAAAAAGAAGGTGTCAACACAAGAAGCCCTAGCCTGGAGCACCTCAAGACCAAGCCTTTCAAAGGCTTCCAATATGAACGCCAACAACCCCTGGCAACTCCTTTGACTCAGCACCTTGATCATAAACCCCTCTTCTTGCGGTTCCACTTTAAGCTGAAAAAACATTAGCAAGCATAAAGTAATTACACAAAATATGTGGAAAGGGGAATATACATAAGACAAAAGATTCCTTTCAATTGAATGATCAGTTAATTATTACTTATGTGTCGGGTTCTTAATTATATCATACCGTAGGCATTGGACCATAGTCAATGACATTTTGGGCTGCAGCCACTGCTAATCGGTTCAATTCTTGCAACTTTTGCTTTAAACCACGTATGTACTCCGATGCATCAAGTATCACAGAGGTTTTACGGCGCTGCATAAGCAAGCAAAACATTCCATCGTATCTCAACATGAACTTTAATAAATTCTTGAACAATTATTTTATTTAGAGAAAAAAAAAATTAAGCATAAAGCAAGAGGCAAGATAGCAGATCATTTATCTCATGGAATATAAGTATAATAAAGCGTTGATATCAAGTTTAATAGTTCTATTCAAAATATCAATATTAAGAGGAGAAGCTTTGACTAAAGGGTATATACATACATATATATATATATATATATATATATATATCAGGTAATTAAACGGGGAAAAGAGAGATGTTTCAGAATAATCACCGCATGGGAGTTAGTGATTGAACGAAGCTGTAGTATGCCCCTATAAAGAGCTGTTTTCTTGTGAACCCTGGAAACCATTCTCTCTCTCTCTCTCTCTTTCTGTCTCTGTGCCTCCTTCTCAATCTCTCACTATGAAGAGCATTATATATAAAGAAATCCAAACAACAGTCGATGGTTAGTGAAAAGGACGAGAACAAAGAATCTTGTTGGTCACATGTGAAACAGATATAGGTAACTGTTTTAACTTTTAACTTCTAGGGACAACCTTGTTTGCTTCCTCCTGCTAAATTCACTGTCAACTGAGCCAACTTTGTTCTGTCAAGCCAATTATAAAGCCTACTTTGATATGCATGTATGTATAGTAGGAGAATTTCTTGGGGCTAGTATTGCCTACTCCACACATTTATAATTCAATACTCTTACGAGATAACATCTCACTTGTGACTGTTTGAATGGCTTAATTATACCAATGCTTGTGGGAATATCATGTCACAAGTATAGAAAATTCAGTGGCTAATGTCATATATGTATGTAAGATTATACAAGTTACATTAAACATGCATTAAATATTATATATACTTGTACAAATTAATGTGACTGTTAATTAAAATGGCGATGTTGAAGTTTTAGAATAATTCATAAAAATCAGTATCATTATAATATTAAGTGGTCCCGCCGCTTAGGAGACCACCGTAGACACTAATGGCAGATAAGATCCCATAATCTTCAAGTTGTTACACACCCATTATTAAGCTCAATCCCATCTTGTGAGCCTCATCAATATAATATGTATAACCTAGCCAACACTCAGGTATGCAATTTCTCCTAAGCCTTACACCCTCATATATATTGATTTGAGCGTCGTCACCTTTTCATCGATATCTACCTTTTTGCTCCATAAAAACCCAAAGAAGGAGAAGACTAACGCTATACTAATGAAAAGGATAAGGAACTTGAACTTCATGGTTAGGTTCATAATCTTGTGTAAATCCTGTTTGTACCGTTGTAATATTATTTGATGTCTCTATTTAAGATTGTTCGCAGTAATGATTTTTATGAAATAAAAACGAATTAATTCTTGCTAGATGTGTTCTTTTTCATAAAAATTTAAGAAAATGAGATAATTAACTAAAACGTAGCTAAACAAATTCGACGTATCCTCACATTTTACATTCTCAAAAAATAAATAAAATGACTTGAATAACCACACTTTTGATAGACACTGCCTCCTTAAAATTTCTCCATATTATTCATTTTCACCAAATGAAAACGAATTCTTGAAAGATGTGTTTCTTTTGAATATAAAAAAGAAAAAGTTAACTAAGAGTAGCATAAAAATTTCGATCTATTATTAAACTCTTAAACTAATATATTCTTATCTTTGCTGACAAAAAAGAAAAGAAAAGAAAACAGCCACAGCATCTGTTAATTTGCCCCTATTTCAGATTGAACCTCTAAATTTTATTTTCTTGAATCTGGTGATCTCGCAAACCTTAATATTTAAAGCATTTAGACTGTTAATTTTAGAGTTCACAAGATGACAGAAATAAACCAAAAATATTTGACGATTCAATTGAAAAATAAAATTATCTTTGAAATAACTTGAAAATTAAACTCATATATTTATTGTTAAACGTCAAATTTTCGATTTTACCTATAACCATGTTACTTCTCCAAATACTTTAAGTTGATACAAGAGAATCAATAAATTGGATTTTAAAAAATAAGCTAATTCTTTAGGAACAGGGCCGTGGCTGCCAATGAGGCAGCTGCTTATATGGCCGTTAAAAAAAAATTCTACTCTTGATTTTTTATTATTAATTTAATTTATCAGGTGATAATTTTAATGTGTATTTTATTGTTAATTTATTAATAAGATTATGCAACTTAAAACTATGTATATAAAATGTTGTTGTGGATCATATAAGAAGTTGTATTACTCATTTAAAAAATTATAGAGAATAAATTTGCTTTTGCTTTGAACCTTACAAAGACAAATGACAATGCCTACGTCTCATGAATATAGTATGATTCATAAAAACGAGAAGAAAAAAAATACATTTCATTTTAGTAAGCATTAATCCAATGTTAAGGATCTTGATATTTATTCTTCAAAATTAAAGGTATTAAAAAAGTTAAAAAAAGAAATTAATGTTCTATTAAAAATTTTAAACTATATAAAAAATAATTCTTTTTAAACACATATATATTAGAGTTTAATGGTTATGCACTGTCAGTGTAAAAAGTTTTATATTGTTAACTAATTAAAAATCACCATTGATATGACTTTTAAAGTATTTATTATAAAGTCAACAAAATTACAATAAATGATAGTTTGTAATTGCATGATAGTATAAAACTACTTTACACTATTAGTATATGACCTGTTTTCTCTATATATTTTTAATAATATTTATAATTATATTCATTGTTATTAAAAGAATCAAAATTAAAATTTCTTAAATTTTATTAATGATCAATTACACTGTAAGAAAGCAATTGAATGGATTTCTATAAAATTGAAATATTAAAACTACTTGATTCTAAAATTTAGTTAGTAATAATTTTCCAATTAAAAAATTAGAAGAATAAAATGAAAATAAATTATACTTATTTGGATCTCCAAAACTTGTAATTAAATATGATCCTTTTTAGAACATAGATTTCCATCATCAGGATGGATAATATAGAAACAGACAATCTGCAAGCCTTGGCTGCATCACACATATATACGAAAGATGAAGCGTGAGGGGTCAGTATATAATAAGAGAACAGTATATACGTTTGTGAAAACAAACGTTCTTCTGCATGGGAACATGATAAACTGGTGAAAGAGATGGTGATGCATTGGCGTCAGTGTCGTTAAGTTACATGCTGGAAAGGAATCTCAATAGCAGCTTGAGACATAGATCCATAGTAGCAACTAGCGAAGCTAAGTGTCAAAAACATGTTACAGTTTTGAGTGCCTTCTTCGGATGCCTCCAATTTTTTCTCACGGGGAAGGGATTCTCTCTCTACTTTCTCTTTCTCTCTCTATTCTTGATTTGGCTTCTGCCAAGAAAAAGTTAAATAAAATTTGTTTTTTATTAGGGGGTGTTGAGAAAGAAAAAATCGATGCAATTTGTCAATTGTTTTCCAGTTTCTCTCCTAACCTAGAGTTAAAAAGGTTTCAAGATGTTTCGTGTTCATTTCTGTCCTTATTGTTTGATTGTTGTGGAACGATAAAATTAAAATGATAAAAAAAAGTAGCATTTTAGATTTTGTGCTGGCATTTTCTATTTCTTGACAACAATTTTTTTAAATCTTAAACAGGTAAATAGAAAAAATAAATTAACCTCTTTTTGTCCTCACTAAAACTTTTAACTTAGGATTCCTATCAAAGTCCTCTATTCCCTTCACTATTTTAGTTAACACAATAAATTAATCTCAATACTGCAACCTATACTGTTACTGTTTATGTATATTTTTTTATCTAGTTTAGATATATAATAGAGGGAATGTAATGGAATACATTAAAATAGAATGCAATAGAATTATTTGGTTTAATAAATCTCAGTCATAGCTGTAAAGATTTCCTTGACTGGTCAAATCGTGACGGATTTTGATACTACTAGTGCTTGAAGGTAATATTATTTATCAAATCTTTCTCATTTGATCTAATATACGTGCAAAAGTGTTTAACATTAGGCTTCATGTTGGCAAAACTTTTTTTGGGGATCGACGAATATCTGAACTTAACTCATTCTAGAAGTAGGCTAACTAAACCTGACTTTACTACCCAATGAAAAATGGAGCAGCCTCAGCGATGGCCTGATTATTGGTTACACCAACCATTGACATCATTCATAGGCAAGAAAAGCTCAAGAATAAAGAGATTAAAAAGGAAAATTAACAATTTATTTGATTCTATTTAATTAAGTTGATGGTATGCTTTATAGAGATTTTAAGACGAATTAGAAACTTGTAAGACCATTCAGGAAAGTTGTGCTACCATAAGTGAGTCAAAATCTTCAACTTTTGCTGATTCGAGGATAAATTGTACGTTTACAATTCTTTCCTCCTTTCAATATCCAACATCATTTCCATGCTTTTGTTGCTGTTTTAATTTTTGTAACATGTGGACTTAAGATGTGCTTGAATTAGTTTATTTTGAAAATAATATGTTTTAATTTTTTAGAAATAATTTTGAAAAATAATTATTTTTCAAACCTGGACATGTACTTATAACTCAAATTTCTTATTAACAAGCTTTCTGCTTATCAGCCTAAGTTAAATTATGATGTATGTTATTATGTCTTTTAAGTTAAATTGTAATACATTAATTTTTGCAGCCCATTTATTTGTATTTAAACAAGAGTTTAATAGTTATGCACTGTTAGTGTAAAAAGTTTTACACTGTCATTCAATCAGAAATCACCATTAATATGACTTTTAAAGTATTTATTATAAAAGTTAACAAACTTACAATAAATAATAGTTTGTGATTGGATGACAGTGTAAAACTACTTTACACTGTCAGTGCATGACCATTAAACTCTTTAAACAATACAAAAATATTGCCATTTACTAAAAATAATAATAATTAGTTATTAGGATTGTTTCTGTCAGTATAACCTTTGTTTAGAAATTAACTTTAGATAGGATCCTACTAGAGTTAATTTAACATAAAGGAACATTATCATGATCCTCATTCCTTGTTATGCCTGTTTTGCAATGAACAACTGAAATCATCCTCCCATACACTTTTCTCTTGCAAGTTTTCAGTACATATATTTGGAATATTATTTACTCTGGGCTTGGTTTTGAGGTTTGTACGTAGCGGTGGCACTAATCAAAGTGAGATCTTGGTCTTGGCTCTCATCACAGTTTAATAGACCTCTTCCTTATTCTTAATGGTGTATTAATAATTTGTCCTTTTCTTTGTTTGAAGAATTGTGTATAATCTCTTGAAGATTTAAACTTTTCCATTTTGGGTTGGATTACACTTTGTATTCCCTCATAAATTTAATTTTTTTTATTTGTTAATAAAGAATATAAATATTGCGAGTCTATACTAATAATATGATGTTGTATACTAACATTTGAAGTATAGCGTTAATAAATATTGAGAAAAAAGGCCATGCACTGATAGTGTAAAGTAGTTTTACATTGTCATTCAATTACAAATCACCATTTATTGTAAGTTTGTTGACTTTTATAATAAATACTTTAAAAGTCATACCAATGGTAAATTCTAATTGGTTGACAGTGTAAAACGTTTTACACTGACAGTGCATGACCATTAAACTCATAAATATTTTATATACAAACAAAATTATCTATCATGCATCACATTATTACTGTAGAGCCACAATTTAATTTTCATTTGATAAAGATGACAATATTAGAGGCTAATTCAGCATTAAACCATTAGTAAATGATTTTTTGTTTTTTCAAGTGAAAGTAGAGATATTCATTAGTTTGGACCAACCAAATTAATTGGAACAACCAAAACAAACCAATTAAGTTGATTTTGACTTTATTTGGGGCCGATCAAATTATGCCGGTTCACACATTATGCGGATCTCATTCGATATATCACCCCTATATGGGTTTGGTATAAGTTTTTTTAATGTTAGAATTTGTCAATTATTAATTTGTTACTAAATTACTATATTTGTTTTTTCTAAACACAAATGTAATCTAAATAAAAATTACTTGACTTTGAGTATTATTGTGATAGAGATGAAAAGGATGTCTCTTTGATATCACTTTTAAGTTTTACTTTTAATTCATTTTTTGAATGTGTTTATTTTAAATTCTAAATAACTTTTATTTCAGTTTTTAAATTTGTAAATATTTTAGTTTTTCATTTTTTCATTGTCTATTTTAAAGTCAATGCTACGTGTTTTCTTACAAATATTCAATTAAAAGAATCAATCTTAATTATATTTTAAAAAAATATAAATATATCTCAAATTGATAAAAAAAAGTTAATTAATATATAATAATTGATAATTTCTATATAATTTAATAATGTAAAAAATATTTAACTTTGAATAGTAATTTTTTTTTCAAAAAATAATCAGTGACAGAAAATATCCCTATTTGATAATCTATTTTCTCATGAATTTTAGTATGAGTGGGAAAATTCTGTCACAAAATCTTTCAGTATTTGCAAATTTTGCGGTGCTTTTATGACAGACTAATTAAATAAGGAAACATTCCGTCTTTAAATTCCCCACTGAATATATTATATTTAATTTGTAATGAATTTTGTAAAGGACTCATTAGAGGAGAAAATTTCGTCTCTAATTTTCTCATTAATATTATATTATTTAATGTGTGGCCGATTTTACAATGAAAAGTTTAGGGAGAAAATATTATTGTCACTAAATCCATCGCTAAATAATATAATCTACGGTTTGTCACAAACTTGTCACTGTTAAAAAAGAAAATTTGTCTATTACTAAATTCTGTCGCTAAATTTAATTTTTCTAGTAATGAAACCAAATCAATGAAGTCTGATAACATTTGATTTAAATATTCATTTTATTATTGGAATACAGTGACTTGTTATCCGAACCCTTTTTTTCTTATTCACCCAATACGACATTGTTTCAAATAAAATAGATGATTAGTTATATAAGCTAGCCAATCAATTTGAACTTCTACTGCGATTATATTTTATTTTGTTTATATAGTATATACATAATATGATGTAGTTTTGCCTATAAAGAATGATTGTGGGCTCTTCTCTATGGATTTTAAAAATAGAAAAATATATATTAAACTCAATGAACCAAACCAAAATAACCTTTTGTAAATTAGGCTGATTTAGGTGGAGTTTGACCAAAAAAATTATACATGGAATTAAATCAACTTAATTTATTTTGATTTTTCTCTCTCCTAAAATTAAAAACAAACTGCTAAATCGACTTAGACACTCTTAAAAGATTAAAAAAAATGTTGGTTTTCAATTTAAAAAAAAATGTAATAAGACTTTCTTTTTATAAGCATGAATGTAATAAGACATGAACCACAAAATTCAGCCTATCCTTATTATATATCATCTTGTGTTGTGAAACTGGTCTTAATGGTATATATTAAGATTATGATTATCTGTATTATATTAGAACGAGAGCGGTCTAGAGATAGCTATTGGGAGAAATAGAGGCTAAAGCTTCTATGCTTTATATTCCTACGTCCTGTTACCACTACCGCATTTTATGCTCTTAGTTTCTAAGCTTTAGGCTTCTTGTTTCTGTCGATATTTAATTGCTATGTATTGAGATTAATCTCAATATGCCCTAGGATGTTGGGAAATTGGAGTGTATTTGTGCTTCTTGACCAACTGTGTAATCTTTGACTTTGGTGGGTGATTTGTACTTCTAACTTCTAATCTTTAGCACAACTTGTGCTTAAGATTAGTTATTTATATCAATAAAATTCTTAGCTTATAGAAAAATAAAATAAAATTATATTTATAAAATTGGTTTATACAACAAAGAAAGAAATAGGAAGAGAAAAGAGAAAATGTAGGATAACGTTAACATAATAGAGAGAGATCGAACAAAAAAATAAACGGAGAGTCAGATTCTGCTACAGAAAATTCAACCCGCACTGGCGCGTGCTGTATATTGATTAGCTCATTTTGGTCAATACATTTAATTAATGGGCTCCATATTAGTTTTATTATAGGCCCCGTGGGATGTATCAAAATTCTAGTTGATGATGTAATGGAAAACAGTCCCCAGGTTTTGCACCGCTTAGGTTGGGCAACTCTTACCAAACCAAAACAACGAACATCGTGGTTTTCCTTCTGTGACACAAATGATTGCATCTCCATCCCTATTCAAGTCCAAGATTTCTCACGTATATTCTTATTTAAAATCTTTCACAGCCAGTGTTTTAATTAAATTGCAGTTGTGATTATATTGCGATTCTTGATGTTACCTACAATTGCGGATAAATGCTACCGATGTACCACCCCACCCCTCCCAATTGAAGTGATAATAATACGGTTGTAGAGACTACAAAACCTTAATGTTGTGACCAAAATTTTAAACTGCAGTTGTAGTTTTGTCGTGTTTTTCATTATTGTGAGAAATTGTGGACAAATGTGGTGGATGTAGCTACAACTACGGTCTCAGACCCGCAAAAATATTGACGTTATAGCTAACATTGCAGTAGTGGACAGTTTTTTAAAACCATGGTTGTGGCCGAATGATAGTTGTGTTCAATTTAAAACAATGTTCACGTTCAAGTCAAACATACCCTAGAGTTTTCAACAATCCTCACAATCAAACAGAAACTATCTCCTGTAAAGAAACATAGTAAAAGAAGCTAATAATTGTACAGACAAGCGCTTTTGACAAGGAACAAAAAGAACATGATATGCAACAACAACCAAAGAAAACAAAAAGGAAAAGAAAGAGAGAACATGTAACGCACATGCATGTATGTACACCAGACACACAGATGACACATTTCGATCATCCATGCAGTTTTTAAGGTGTGGGGCTCAAACAGCGACAAATCCGAAGTGGTCCAGCTTTGTACGTGGTGCGTACGCAAGAATCTATCTATGGCTCCATGTTATATGCGTCTGTTGCACAAGCTTTTTGCTCAAACGCTTGACCCATCCAATCAGATATATATCATATGCGACCAAGCGAACAACAGTTCTACATTGTTAGGCTGAAATATGATCCACAGAATGGGAATGCGTACTACTAATATGAACTAGCATGAATGTGACTGAATAAGGTGAACAAAAGGAAGATCTTACACCATTATTGTAAGTGAAAACTCACTACTCATTTGGCTTGTAGCATGAAGATGACTTGTGTTAGGGATTGGATGAGCTTGAACATTTTGTATATGTCATTCGAGACAAAATATTCTCACAATGTTAAAGGTGCATGTATAGATTTTTTCTTCCACTTATTGCTAATCCAAAAATTTTAAGCCAATCTAGTGTTAATTCTGAGAATTTTTTTTGTAAAAATCTTATCTGGGCATTTATCACTTTACTTGTTAAAAAAACTATTAATTAATGTATTGTCTTAAAAATTAAAATATTTGGTTTCTCTAGTTATTATATATCTTCCATTTCTTTTATATTATTTAAATTAGAACATATATAAAAGTATTTTGTTTTCTTTTCTTTCATATTCATCCAAGCATCCTCTATTTACTTGAATTGAAATTTTATATTTATACATTTCCCTATTAAACACATACACACACACCCTTATATACTAGAGGAATCAAATGAAAACTATTTTTATATAAAAGTAAGACTTATTATTTATGGTCGATTAAAATTTATCTAATGAATCTTACTAATAATGTAGATCTTGTTCGTGATTCAATGTAATTGTGGGGAATCCTAGTTACATATTTCCTGAATTGGTGTATTAATCCTATAAGTTGTATTTATTGTTCACGTTGATTGATCATTACTTTTCATCTTTTGTAAATGGGTTTAGTTTGTGACTAAAGCTAGATGGACCAACTTTACATGTGATCTATGGTGGACCACTCTTATTTCACCGTTAAATTCATTTAATCTTCACAGTTACATTCGTACATCCTCCACACCAAATCCCTCCTCCAACCCTCTTCATTGCCGTCTTCTCCAATCTTGTTGGCAATGACTCTGTCCTCATCCTCTTCCTCCAATGCATAAATGAATTCCCTCATGCTAAGGTTACTTTGTTCCCCTGATTAGTGCTGCTTTATTCTTAGATCCTCTTCTCTCTATCACGCTGACAAGGCTTGATCCATTGCCAATTACCCTAAATTGTGACTCACGATTCATATCTCCACCAACTAGTCCTCGAACTCCTTGTTCACCTTCCTCTCGATGTAGGATCAAATCTCTAGAATCTTCTTCTCCAGCATTTGTATTAGAGTGGACGATATCATTTGGTCCAAGTACTCCCTCTAGATTGTGTCCACGCATTTTAGCACCATGTAAAAGTTGTCGTTCGAGAGGTGGTGGTTTGCGCACAAACAAACTTCCCTTAGCTTAACACATTGCAGATTGAGTTGAAGGCAAGGTTCATGTTCTTCTAGACATTTTGTGTTTCAACGAAGGCGTCGAGTGAGGAAAAGAGCGAGCTTGTGACGGATTGGAGCGTCAAGTTAGAGTCTAAGAAGGAGGACTTTAGCGAATCGACGTTGGAGAGGAGGGATCAAAGTTTGTCAATGACGATGGAGGGAGTTAGGAGAGAGATCCGGTGTGAAGGATGTCCAATATAACCGTAAGGATTAGATGAATCCAACGATAAATAAAAGTGATCCACCATAGACCATATGTAAAGTTGGTCCACTGTAGCCTTGGTCTTAGTTTGTACTCTATTAATTCAATCTTTTTCATTTATAAAAAAAATTAGTTTAAGGTCATGTAAATTTTTAGGTGGCTATGTAGCTTTAGTTACATGTTAATATTCTTTATATACTACATGGCTACATAGCTTTAAGTTAAGTAGCCTTTAATTTAGATTTACATTTCTCATTCTCATATAAAATAGCCCTCTTACTAAATACATCTCTCATTTTAATTAAGAATGTAAGAATTTACCTTACAACCCTACACGTAAGATCAAAATTAAAAATTAATTAATAGTCACATCATATTACTTTAAGTAAAAAAAGTCATGTACATTATTTTTCTAATATTATTGATCAATTAAATTAGATCTAATCATTAATATTTATTATTTTCATTTTTTTATAATAACCAAGTGTTTTTAATTTTTATTTGATATGCTGGCTATATTTATGTGTATAAGGCTCATGCGTATTTAAAAAAAGTTATGCGAGTTTATTTTTTAATCTTATTATTCAAATAAGATTCAATAATTAATGTTCATTATTTTAATTTCTCATGACAACTGAGTGTATGTGTACTCTCATCTGATATGCGATACAAGAGAATATTTTTGTTTGCCATTAGCTATTGTTTCATAAAATAAATTTTGTTTTATATATTGTTGTGGATTACGTTACATTACATATAAGACAAAACAATCATTTCGCTATTATTTTAAACTCTTCTCTTTCAATTAAAGATGAATTCTATTTGTAAATTCTTATTGAGGTTACCAATTGACTTAAGCAACTGCTGTATTACCTACGATTTTATTACAGAATGACAATGCTTTTTTATTTTAATCAGTAAACAGCAATCGAATTTTTTTTTTTTCCGATAAGCATGAAATCAACTTTATTAAATTAGAGGACCAGAAGTACTCACAATTGTACAAGAAAGGGAAGCCGAAGACTAGTCCCCAAAATACAAAGGCCTATTGCATACAGTAACAAAAGATACCGAACCCAACCTAATGCCTGACGATAACAGCAACCAAAAACTGATACACATAACGCTGTGAAATCAGCATATCCCATTTATTTTCCCATACAAAACCAAAAAAAGGAACCGAAACCCTCCCAAAAGCAACCAAAAATGAACTCACAGAAATGAAATATATTCAAAGCAGAACCAAATTAGAAAGTAAATGCTGCTGAAAATATTTTGAGGCAAGCCCACACAGTCATTGCTACCAGTAGCTCCAAAAATACAGCATTAAATCATTAATTAATCTATACACACTCGTGGGTTGACATACACCAATTAGAAGAGAGGCATGATCCTTTACTTGATTTTGTCAAGAACAACCTCCCAGAATTAGAATATGTAGCATTAACATTTCCAAGCATATATTATCTTCCTAAGTAGAATTATTTCTTAGGAAAGATATAAAAGGTGGGTGGTTCATGTATCCGTTAACTTTGCGTTTGTTTCAGATATGTTTCCAACCCGCTAGGGAAAATCATAAGTTATCCTAAAGGAAAGATAAAAGGTTATATGCTAAGGAAAAAAAAAAAAAAAACAATAATAACCATCCATTCACACGAGTCGCCCGTTAATGATCACGACCAAACAGTCATAGATATGCCCCCACTTTCCTATTCTTCGTCCTTCTGAATCACTGGATATTGTCAAATATGTCTTTATCTGGATCTATATATATAATAGTTGTTCAATTTTAGGTATGCGTAAACTTCTGCAGATTGTGAAAATTATTTTTCGTAATTGCGCTGTCTTTTTGGCATAGTAATAATTAAATGAGATAATACATTCGCATGTCTCTGAATTTTTTGGATTTTTTTTAAATAAGTTCCTAAACTATAAAAATTTATAATTAAGTCTCTAATCTTTTTCAACTTTTGTAATTAGGTCTCTGTGTCCGTGCACAAACCATTAAATTATACCCATGGACCTAATTACAAAAATCGGAAAAGATTAGGGACTTAGTTAAAAAAACTCAAAAATTATTTAATATGAAAATTCTGTGTGTTAAAACTTTTTTATTTTGAAATGTTGGGGAATAATATTTTGTAAATTAATTACATAGAGAAAAATAAAAAAAAGAAAGTTATAATCCCTTTTAAAAATTACAATTGTTAAAATTGGCCTGGACCAATGGCTTGATGAGTTAGGCCAAGCTGAGCTCTTTATTTTGAGGCCCGAAAAGAATAGGGCCAATCTGGCCTGGCTTTATGGGCCAAATGGTCAGGCCGGGTTATAAAAATATTGGTCCGAAAGTTATCGAGCCTATTTGATTAGGTTTTTTTTTAATTTTTCTTATAAAAAATATATAAATTTATGCAAAAAAATAAAATGGATTAATTTGGCCCAGTCTATCAAGCCAGATAGACCAAAAAATCTGTGGCCTGTATGAAAATCAGCTTGACCTAGCCTGCTTTTCAAACTTTGGCTTGTCAGATCGGTTTGGGCTGAGCGATCTATTTTGACAACTCTATGAAAAACACAGTTCTATCCTTTAATGTCAGTTAATATTTTCTATATAATTTGCTATACATGTTATTGTATAGGGTGACTCAGTAGTTCTTTTAAATTCTAGGAGAAAGAAGAATCTTGGAAATAGATTTATAGGGTGTGCAAATTATAAGACATGTTTTTCATTTCTAAATTTTATTTATGGATAATACATTCGTAGGTACCTGAACTTTTTGGATTTTTTTAAATAGGTCTCTAAAGTATAAAATGTGCAATCGAGTCCTTAATCTTTTCTAATTTTTGTAACTAGGTCCTTGGGGTCAAGAGGGAATAAAGAATATTCTGTCAAAGTTAACAGTTTATAAACCCCAAGGGCCTTATTACAAAAATTAGAAAAGATTAAAAACTTAATTACAATTTTTTATAATTTATGGACCTATTTAAAAAAAAATCCAAAAAGTTCAGATACCTACGAATATATTATCCCTAATTAAATATATGGTGAAAAGGTATAACTAATTAATATGAGGGGCGAGGTCAGAAATTTTATATGATAGAGGCCAGATTGAACATAAATGACCATTAATTAAAGTAAGATTTAAATATGTTTTAAGTTATTGTACAACAACTTTATTTTATTTTTTTATTTTTTAATTAATGTTGATTTTCATAAATTTTAACTTTGTTTAAAATAATTCCTATTTTTAGAGTTTCATAACACACATTTAATCATGTCATGTCACTGATCATGTTGAGTTGATATGAAAGATAATATAACCAAAATACTAGATGCTAACAATATTATTACAAAATCATAAAAAAAAAACCATTATAATTGTTAACCATTTGGCAAGCATATCAAATTGTGCAAGTAGTCAAATGATGAGTAAAGTATCATTTCCTCAAAGATTTGCGTAATACTTAGCACTATTTCACATATTTTTACTATCTAGGCTTGAGAACACTGCCATAAAAAGGATTATATCGAACAACACTAAAATTTGTGGATGACAACAATAAAAGGGAGTAACGCTTACTGGAACTCTTTTTGTATTTTTATAAGTAAAATAACCTTAGAAAATGTTAGGATTTGGACAATGAATTACAATTGTTGGGGTTAGATTATACCAAATATCACTCTCCTTCTTTAATAACTACAGCATGCACTTTGTACTTCAATATTAACATCAATCAATGCGTAATACTTAGATTTTAATTCCTTAAATGAAGGAGCCTAAATTTCTTTGTTAAATATCAATCCCTTGAACACTTAGTAAAGTAACTTACTTTAAGCTTTATGACCACAAGATGATCAACAAATCAAGAGCTATTCCTAGATACAAGATTCATTGAGTGTTCTACTTCAGTTCAAAGCTATGAAGTGCTTTCCAGCAACATTCAAGCCAATAAACAAGCTATGGATGATCGGCCCACAATAAGCATTAAGTAAAGAAGCAAAACCACTAATATTGAAGAACAAATTTACATATGTTACTTAGAAATAATACAAGAGAGTTGAGTTTGGTTATATCTAATCCCAACAATGGAGGATTTAGCTACTAATTGTCACTTGTAGCATCAAAATACAAAAGAAAATCAGCAATGCAGCCATGAGAGAGTTTGGAACCTAATAGAACAATGTAGCATAGTGAAAAAAAGTGGAATCTTTAGTATATCTTCAAAAAGGCATATGGTTCTCCTTTTCTATCTCCCTGAATTGTGCTTAAAATGGAAATTTTTAGTAATAATTTGCTGAGTGGATCAAGAGGCTTGCTGAGCAATTTCCAAGCTTTCAAAAACGGAGTTGAAGTGACTCCCAATTCACTTGTATGTTGCTAAGCGAAGTTACAAAGTTCTGACTCTATGTCTCATATTCACTTGGCAAATTTAGGATTTGTTGAGCAAATTCTTGGTAGAAATCCTCCTTCCAATAAGTCCAATTCACTTGGCGAGGCTTCTCATTTGCTGAGCGAATCTTTAAATCTCAGCTTTTCCATTTGTATCTTCAAGCTGCTCCAAAACTTTTCAATATTAACTCCTTTATTATCTACAAAAATTTAATAACAATAAGATGCAACCTTTCAAAATAGTCAAATAATTCTTAGAGTTAAAATATATACCGTTCTGCAACTAAAGTGATCAAATATAGGTCTAAATACGGAAAAAGATAAACAAATTGCCTAAATATGGGTCCCACAAGTGAGTATTGATAACAATTATCAATAATCTTTTAAAAAATTTACGAGATTTAAAATTAACTATCACAACCCAATCACGTTCGTGACCAAATGCATAAGTTGACAATTGCAACCTAAAGCAAGCCTCTACTAATTCAATTTCTAAATCAAGAAGCAAACATTAATATTAATTCATAAATCCAATATTTTAAAGAAAATTCTACTAAAATTTCCACGATGCCTCCCCTTAGACATCTCAAAATTATATCAACACCTGTGATGCTAAGGAAACATCGTTCGACAACACTTATCAGAGACCAAATGGACCCAAAACTAACTAACAAAATCCACTAAACAATGTAACAAAGTCACCATAGGATTTTTGTATATAGATTAGGAAACATATGATTTTTTATATAAGAGTAAGAAAAATAAATATTAATAATTAATTCTCACTATATATGATGAATAATTAAAATAAAAATATATACTTCATGAATTTTTATTTTTTTTAAATCAAGGTCATGTCATTTATCAAAATAATTATATATAACTTTAACTAATTTTTAATCTTAACTATCATTATATAGTTGTACAAAAGTTTGTTTCTCTCACTCATAAAATAATAGTTTTCTTATTATATATATTCACAACTAGACGTAATAATATATTAATATCTCAGCATAATTTTTTTTTCTCCCATTCAAGGCTCACGTCGAATTAGTTACAGCTTCACCCTAAGCTAGCTATGGTTTGTTTTACCAATAATATTATGAAATATGATATTAACGTCATTCTTGAGGCTGCTATTTTCTCCCTTTGGAATGTGATTTGCAAATTGCATGGTTAACGGCCACCAGTTTACTTTTGTCATACCCTGAGTAAGGGAAAACCGTGTGTGAAACCACCTTGCTAAACGTGGTGCCAGACAGCAGCATTAGAACGTAGTTTCGGCGATTTCACCCGTTTTAATTAATAAATTGTTTTTAAATGTACTAAACAAAGTTCAAGTAACTAGAATTCTAAGAGGACTCCCATTGTACATATTATATATATATATATATAAACAGAAATTTTATTGACTATGACGAAGCCTAAAATGTAGTATCCATTTGTTTGGCGAATGAAGGTTCTTTATAGTAAATGGGGAAAAAAATCTAATTGAAAAAATGATTACTTATTTTATTTTATTTTTATTCGCGTACCGTATCATCAATTTTGTAAAATTTGTTATTATCGTTGTGAGCAAGCACTATTTTTATTTATTAACAAATTTATTAATACATTAAGTATTAAGATCAGCTCCGTTAATATGTTTTTACCTTTTGGAAATTAAACTGTTAATACAGTTACATAATTTAGATCTGTACAAATAATATGATAACTTTTGAAACTGCATGCGCACGGGTGTACATTTTTTATGATATTAATCATTTAATTTTACTAATAATATTAAACAAGTAAATACTACTTAAAATATTATATATTTAAAAACAAAATATTATAATTTATTTCAAAAAAGACTAAACCAGTTATTTAATTCTCTAAATATTTACCTGTCATTAATTTATTTTAAAAAAATTGTTATAGCAAAATATTTTTTTTAAAGATTTAAACGGATTTATTTTATGACTTTTAATATTTAAGAGACTTAATGAATATCATAAAGTTTTAGACAATAAAATTAAAGTCGTGCAAATCTTCGGTAAAATAAATAAATAATAATATTTATAATTTTATGATCAAATTAATAAGTAAAATAATTATAATAATGTACGTTGTTAGAACATAATGAGAGACACTATTTATGATATGTAACATTTTATAATATTTTTTGCTATTATTTTTACTTTTTCTATTATGATAGTACAATATTGACATATTTATCTTTAAATAAGAGGTGATTCATTAATATGAATTTAAAATATATCGACAAAATAATAAATAATGAATGGTTATAGTTTAAATAATAAAGAGATAATACATCCAAAAAAATGAAATATTATTTTATATTAAATTTTTAAATATTATATATAATCAATTATTTTTTTTCTTATGTATATGATAATAGTTATTATTACATAAAATAGGAAACATAATTTTACATTAACAGTATAATATTTTGTTATAATTATTTTTATTATTTGTCATCGTTATGATATTTTTAAGGGTTAAATATGTTTTTAATCATTCAAAAATTGACTCATTTTGGTTTTAGTCTTCAGAAATTTATTTTCAAATATTAAAAACACCATAATTAGATTCCTGTACTAAACTCTGTTTAATTTTTTTGTTAAGTGATGGTCATATCAGCATTACAGTCACCATTAATTTGTTGATGTGGTCGTCCATGTCAACTGTTATGTCCAGGTCAAATTAGTAACATAGTTTTTGAATAAAATTATTACATGTTTAACCCTAAACCACATATTTTTTTTTATCTTAAAACAAAAGTAATTACATGATTTTTTATTAAAAATTATCACGAGGCACTTTAAGTAATAAAATACTTTACTTGAAAGCTGATGTGATCATCATTTAACAGAAAAGTTAAGCAGAATTTAGCACAAGAATTTAATTAGAATATTTTTAATATTTGAAAAACTTTATTCAAGGAATATTTTTTCTGAGGACTAAAATCAAAGCAAGTTAATTTTTTAAGGATTAAAAACATATTTAACCCTATTTTTAAAGTAATGCCATATTATTATAATGTTGTAGAATTTTGTACTATTTTTGTAGAAAATACTTTTTAATTTTCTTAAAAAATATTTCATAATACTATAATATTATTTTATTATAGTATAGTATTTGATAATATTATTTTATGGAGACTACACCAAAAGTGACTTTTGGTGGCAATTATTTTGTCTTTTAGTGGTAATATATATGGCCACTAAAACATTTAATTTTTGGCAATTAGATTATGGCCGGCGATGTATCCAGAGTCGGTGAAAGTATTAGCGGCAATTAAAGCGAATGCTTGTAACATTCCTTTTTATTGCCGGAAAAACTATGTACTTTTAGCGCAATAATAACGGCTATTAAAATGGCCTCTAAAAATAATTTTCCAACCTTCACGAAAGTATATATTTGGAAAATTATTTTCCAATAAAAATATATAACATATACTTTTGATGGAATACACGTTCGTATTAATTTGGCGAAATTGTTTTCATACAAATTAGCACTTCTGTTTTATTAATATAAATATGTATATATGCCGGATTAAACATTTAAATTTGAAATAAAAAGTTGAGTCCATTGTCATATTAGTTTCATTAGAGTCATATAAATATAAGATTGGAAAAAGTTAAATTAGTATATTATTTTTTGATTTTGGAAGAAAAATTTATTGCAAAATTGAGATATTGATGATAGTTATTGCTTTATAAGAAATAGTAAATTACATTAATATTTATATATTGATAGTATATACCAATTTTATATACCAAAAAAATTATTTGTTAATATGATATATCATGTTGTTAATATGGACTTGTAATTTATATATATATATATATATATACTAATAAATAAATCAATACTTAACCATTAGCATAGTTTTTTTTTGGTAGTAAATATTATTTGTTATGAAAAGTTTTGGAAAAATATAATTGTAAATTATGTGACATCAATCAAGCCAGAAAAGCAAAAAAGAAAAAAAGTAGAATGATATGATGGGTAGTGAAAGAAAAATACTCTTCAAAGTATTCTTTATTAGAAATTTAAATGTGAGTAATAAATTCTCGTATAGATAAAAAAAATATTAAATGAAGATTAGTTAAGTGGAAAAAATAAAAATCAACATATCTATTATCTTAAAGTTTGATTTAAGAAGTAATTAATGTTAGGTCTACAATTGTTGTTCTCCATTTGATGGAACTCTCCCTGGCTTTTGAGCTAACTGCCTAAGAAGTGATATTAAAGCTGATAAATCAGGTAGACTGAGCATTAATTGTGAGGTGGTGATTAGTGCAATTGTTTAGCCTAAACTCATAGGGATGTGTGTGAAAGAGAGAAAATAGGCTTCACATCGATAATATAAAGAGTTTTTAAGTTTGTTGTATTTTATAATAATTGTTTTAAAAATCATACTAATAATGGTTTGTGATTGGTTAATAATGAAAATTTTTTATACTTACAGTGTATGATCATTAAACTCTTTCTCTCTCTATATAAATACTAATTTTATGAAATATATAAAGGTTATTGGGACTCATCTAATCTCTTGAGGGGAAAAAAAAAAAAAAAACCTTGTACGTTCGATCATGTTTTGATAGTCTTAACAGGATCACCAATACAAAAGTATTTTTAAAATACACAATTCAGACCACTCAAAAAGAACACAAATCTACATATATCTAACATTACTTTTTGTATTCTCCTTCACATAATCATTATCGTCAGTAAAAATAACATAATATATTAAATATATTTTCAAAATTCTCCATAACAGAAAATTTAAAAAAAAAACTCAAATAAATTCATACATGTTCTCAAAATGATTTAGCTGTGCAGCAAATATTCAAGACATGTTGAATAATAACTTCGATATGTAAAATCTAAAAAGCAAATTCAAGGCATTAGCTATAAGATTTCCATAAATTTGTCAGAACATATAAATTGTAGAGCGTTAGGAACATATTTTTCAACACAATTTTTCTAATACACTCTTTTTTATTAGTTAAAATTTATTAAAAATTATAACTAGAGTGGTGCATTAAATAAGATGTAAGACTTACAAAAATTTGTCATTTTCAATAAATTTCAACCAATAAAAAATAGTGTGTTCAAAAATATATTTCTAACATTTCTCTAAAATTTATAAAGCAAACAATTGTTATGAATATTTAATAGTAGCTGTCCATATTCATTGTAAATTATGACTATTTATATTTCGCCTTAATACTATTCAACTATTTGTAAATGTTCAGGTACAGTTTGTACCTATAAATATGCTACTCCATTACTGGAAATTGGATAAGGAACTCCTCATTCTCTCCATTCTCTTGTTTTGTCTATTCTATGTCTTCTCTACTTCTAGATATTTTATAGTTTTATGTTATTTCCATAACACGTTATCAGCACGATTGTCTTTCTTCTCTTAGTTATATTCACTCTTGGCATTGCAAGCTGCAAGAAAAATCCGTGTAAAGGATTCTATTGGGAAAAAAAAATTCATATTTTCGATTTCATATCTCAAGGTCAGCTTCTTTCTCTCTAGTTATGTTATTCGTACTATATGTTTAATTAATATATTGTTATATTATTTATGTGAATGTAAAATTCATTTAGATGTAATGTGTCCTGAAGACACTATCACATAAAGAAATTCTAAGAATATTTTTGCAATAGGTCTTGAAGACACTATCAAAGAATATGAAATGTTAAGAATATTTTTTTTCTCATCAGAAGTGAGAAAATAATGCCAAAAGTGAAAAGGAAAGAATAAATTTTTTTCTCACTAGAAGGAAAAAAAATAATGCTAGAAGTGACAAAGAAAGATTTTTCGTTTTCACCAGAAGTGGAAAAGTAATATGAAAAGTGAAAAAAATGAACAAAGTAATAAAAATGATGAAAATATTCATTTTGATCATTCAATATTGTTTAGAGCACTAAATGTTTGCTCGAACTCAATTATTATGTTTGTTATTTTTCTTAAATTGTCCTCCCTTTTGAAAAAGAATAACAACAATGCTTATCATTACATTATTATTAAGATTTTCATCTAATTATGAAAGGAATATTGTATAATAAAGATTTTCATCATAAGTCTACATCAAGTTACAACCTATA
Source organism: Spatholobus suberectus (assembly GCA_004329165.1). Taxonomy (NCBI): domain Eukaryota; kingdom Viridiplantae; phylum Streptophyta; class Magnoliopsida; order Fabales; family Fabaceae; genus Spatholobus; species Spatholobus suberectus. The sequence goes on along the minus strand of CM014734.1, from coordinate 63,885,477 downwards.
ACTTAGTATCATTGCATTGATTTCAAAAATATGATACTTTTGTATACTTTAGCCATATGTAGTATGCCAATATATTGTATGTTTACAATAAGCCTTGTTCAATGTTTTGAGTACTAATTATTTGGTTGTTGTTAACTAATGTTTTAAATTAGTTTATATTTAATTAATTAATTGCAATATTATGTTAATTGATTATAATAGTATGTTATATTGTAACATATCATTTATTTAATTTGTATTGATTATCAATCATTATCAATTATTGTGTTATATTTAATTTGTATTGATTGTTAATTTTGATTGTCATATATGTTGTTATATATTAATAATTTTCTTGTGACTGTTGTTTTCTTGTGTCCTCCTTCTCTAAAAAGAAAAAAAAAATAAAGATATGTCGAGATATGTTTTCACATGTGTCTAATTTTCATGTGAAGCAATTTTAATAGGATATGATACCACCAAGGATTCAATTACCATTATATTACCTTGATTAAAAGGGTTGAAATAAAATAAAGCAAATACTCAAATTGAGCCCCCAAAGATATATAGACATCATGTTAGTCTTCCAAAGATTATGTATACCTTTATAGCATAAAATGAGTGTGAAATTGGAGATTAAATTGGCGTCTAAAGATATATTGAGAGAGATGCCATTTTTAGAATTAATCATTTCTTGATTTGAAATTGTGTGAAAAGAAATGCCGTTAAAAGATATGTTAGAAAAATATTCTTTATGCATTTAATGTGCTCCTGTAGCAGTAATATTGAGACAAAAGATTTAAAAAATATTCTGAGTTGAGGTAAAAAAAATAATGAGCTTGATAAAAAATTCATGAGACTCGTCTGATTGGCATTACTCCATTCCCAGAAGTGAAGGTAGCCATATATGCATTATGTATTTAAATAATTAATTTTTAATATATGAGTTTTAATGATTATTATCAACATTAAAGTTTTTATTATATATTATTATTCATAATTTGAAATTTTCAAATTAATTAAAAATTATAATTCCATAGTTGTTAAATAGTAAACGGTTTCAATTTTGAATTGATTATAACTTAATCATATTTTCTCATATTGATTATTTATGTTCCTTGTTTTTATGAAGAATGAATGTTGATATTGAAATCAATAATGAATATATGTATCTTGTTGATAGTGCAAAGAATTTTCAGAATTCAAAAAATGTATATTTTCCTTATTTAGTAATGCAATAAGTCAATATTAATACTATATCTAGTATTATAAAGGCTCTGGAAGAGTTAATGTATTTTTATTTAAAGGAGCATAGTTATATATTGTTATTGTATTATATTCTTCTAGATTTTATAGAAACTTATTAAGTTTCAAATGTGAGAAATGTTTTTATATCATGAGATTTAGACCATGAAATGTATAAGAAAAATTACACATTTTTCATTTGGTTTGTACTACACGTATATTAGTACAAATTAAAACACATAATGTTGTAAACCAGAAGTTTACAAATCTAAATAAGTTTATTATTTGGCATAACTGATTAAGGCCATCCCGGATCTATTATGATGCAAAGAATAATTGAAAATTTATGTGAACACCTATTAAAGAGCCAGAAGATTCTTCAATTTAATAAATTTTTATGTACTATTTGTTCCCATGAAAAGTTGATAATTTGATCATCATCAACAAAATTGAGAATGAATCTCTCACATTTTTAAAATGTATATAGGGCGATGTTTGTGAACCAATACACCCACCATGTGAACCATTTAGATATTTTATGGTTTTAATTGATACATCAACTAAATGGTCACATATTTGTTTGTTGTCAACTCCCAACCAGGCGTTTGCAAGATTACTTTGATTATCCAATTAAGAAAATACGTATTGATAATGTTGGTGACTTACATATAAGGCTTTTAATATTCCTATTAGAATCGATATTGAACATCCTGTAGCATATGCTTATATACACAAAACGGATTTGCAAAATCATTTATTAAGCATTTAAAATTGGTTGCAAGACCATTACTCAAGAGATTAAAACTCCAATTTATATTTGGGAACATGCAATCTTACAGATTATGGTATTGATTCGCATTATGCCAACAAGTTATCATAAGTCTTCCCTTTTGCAATTGATTTTTGGTAAGCAACCTAATATTTTTCATTTAAGTTTATAGATGTGTTGTATGTTTTTCAATTGTTGCACCACAACACACTAAGATAAGTCCTCAAAGAACGTTGGGAGTATATGTTGGGTATGAATCTCCATCTATAACAAAATATATTGAATATCAACAAAAGATTTATTTACAGCTCAATCTGTTGATTGCCATTTGAATAATTTTTCCCAACATTAAGGGAAGAGAATAAGCAGTTGGGAAAGGAGATTAGTTAGAATGAATTATCATCTTGATCCTCAAACGAAATAATGTGAACCAGAAGTTCAAAAGATAATTCATTTACCAACGACTAATGCTCCATTAAAAATTGATGTCCTTGTTGGATAATTAATATTGTAAAAACGAGTCTCAAACACTCATGATGCATTATAGACCCATTGGTTCCAAAGATAAAAGTCCTCAAATAAGAAAAGGAGCTAAAAGGCAAGATGGCCAAATTAAGGATATGGAAACTTCAAAAGATTTTTCTGACATAATTAAAATTTTAGTTCCAGAAGAACTCAGGTACCTGAAATTAGTGAAAATAAAGAGATCTCAAAGTATGACATGAATGGAATATAATAGAACCAAAATAAAGTCAACGTTGACAATGTGTTTGCAAATATTGTAGTGCTAAATGTAATTAATGATAATGAGGATCAAGATCCAAAGTCTATCAAGGAGTTTAGACAAAGAATGATTAGCCAATATAAAAAGATTCAATTGAGGCAGAATTATATTTGCTTGCCAAGTGAAAGGTTGTTGGACTTGTAGTCCTTATGAAAAATGTAAAACCAATTAGACTTTTGGACCTGAAGTCTGTACACTTGAAGATGTAAAACTAGTTAGGTTTTTGGACTCGTAGTTTATACACCTGAAGATGTAAACTAGTTAGATTTTTGAACTTGTGGTTTATACACTTGAAGATGTAAAACCAATTGGATACAAATGAGTTTTTGTGGTGAAATTATGAGATATAAAGCATGAGTTGTTGCTCAAAGATTTTTGCAAAGACTTAACATTGATTTAAAGAGACATACTCACTTGTAGTGGATGTAAATATTTTTCAATATTTAATCAGTTTGGATGCGCATGAAAGAATCAATTTACATCTAATGGATGTTGTTACAGCCTATATATGTATGATTGTCTTGATAATGACATTTATATAAAACTCCCTGAAGGATTTAATTTGCCCAGCAATGTAGGTTCTTGAGAAAATTACTCAATGAAAATGAATAAGTCTCCTTATAGACTAAAACGATATGAACGTATGTGGTATGATCATCTTAGTGAGTATTTGATAAAAAAAAATGATATAAAAAGGATCCCATTTGTTCATGTATTTTTATGAAAAGATCTGGAAATGAATTTGTGATAATTGATATTTATGTGGATGACATAATTATTATCAGAACTCTTGAAGAGCTTCGAAAAACTATGGATTACTTAAAGAAAAATTTGAGATGAATGACTTATAAAAGATAAAGTTTTGCTTAGGATTGCAAATTGAATATTTAAAGAATGAAATTCTTGTGTGTCAAGAAGCTTATATAGCAAGAGTGCTTAAAAGGTTCTATATGTACATATCACATCTATTGTGCACTCTAATGTTTGTAAGGTCTCTAGAGTGAACAAATATGCTTTTAAACCTCGAGAAAATGATGGAGAATTACTTGGTCTTGAAGTACAATACATTAGTTCTATCGAATTACTTGGTCTTGAAGTACCATATATTAGTGCTATCAAAGCACTAATGTATCTTGCTAATTATACATGTCCTACTATATCATTTGTTGTGAATTTACTAGTAAGATATAATTCTTTACTTGCATGAAGATATTGGAATAAAGTCAAGCATATACTTCATTATCTTAGAGGTTATTTGTCAAATCCTCATAACGATATATCACAAACAAGATATTTGTTTGCATGCAATGATACAATAATTTCTTGGAGATTTGTGAAACAAACCAAAATAAGCGAGCAAAATTTTGAGTAACAAGTACAAAAGATTGGTCTTCACTATCTTAAAGATGGTTATTTGCATGAGGGGGAGAAATAAATACGTTCTGCACTCTTTTTTCCTTCATCATGGTTGTCCTATAGGATTTTCCTGGCAAGGTTTTTAATGAGGCAGTATATGACAATGTATTAAAGAATGATGTACTCTTTTTCATTCACTAGGTTTTTGTCCCACAAGATTTTTCCTAGTAAGGTTTTAACGAGACACATTCTCAAATAATGGACATCCAAGGGGGAGTGTTATGAATATTTAATAGTGGCTGTCCATATTCATCGTAAATTATGACTATTTATATTTCGCCTTAATACTATTAAACTATTTGTAACCGTTCAGTTACAATTTGTACCTATAAATAGGCTACTCCATTATTGGAAATTGGATAAGGAACTCCTCATTCTCTCCATTATATTGTTCTGTCTATTCTATGTCTTCTCTACTTCTAGATATTTTATAGTTTTATGTTATTTTCATAACAACAACTACACATTTTCCCAAGAAACAAATTTCTCTACATGAGCCACCAACATAAAAGACATTAAATGGCGTGACCAAGTGGGCAACATTAATTATAGGTGTATATGCCTAATTATTAAACAGCAACAAAGCTAATATATTTCAACTAACATAAGCTTAGGGCTTTGTTAGTTATACCTTTTAATTTAGTAAGTATACTCTTTTTCTCATTTTTTTATGTAAATTTACCTAAATATCTTTCTTTTTTTTTTATCTTTTTCAAATAATTATTTTTTTTGTCAAACCTCATTCATTCTTGTTTTTGAAACATACTATTTCTTGCACCCTCTATTCCTCCGCACTCTCCTTTTTGAAAACATTATTTCTTTGCGTTTCTTAGTTCCTCTCATTGAACATTCCTTTGCTAGATTAGATATTAGTATTTACAAAAAAAAAGGAAGCAAAATAAAGTTGTAATGAAAAAAAAATAAAAAGTACCAAAAATTACTTTCCAAAAGCATACCTATTCCGGAAAGTAATTTTTGGATCTATGTTTTAACACATAATTCCAGAAATTACTTTTCGGAATAGGTATATGCTCCTGAAAAGTAATTCTCAGTAGCATTAAATTAAAGGAAGTTATGCCCAGTATTGACAAAACACAACGCAATGAAGTACCTTCAGATAAAGTAATTTTGCTGTAGTAACTTATTGACAAAAACACAATGCATAGTATCTTCCAACATACGGTATTACGTATAGGGTTGATAGAATACCCATAACATCACACTGATGGAAAACACACAGTATTATTATCGAGTTAGATGAAAAACATTGTATTCAATGTGGGGAATAAAATTATGATAAAATTCTATTACTTTTGATAGAGAATAAAAGAGATGAGAGAAAATAGACGTAAAAGATTTAAAGAATAATGAAGATGTGGTGCAAAATTAGGATTTAAAGAATAATGAACACATGGGTGCAAAATTAGGGTTCAAAGAATAATGAAAATAGAGGGTGCAAAAATAAGGTTTAAATAATAATGAAGATGGATACAAAAATTGGGTTTTTATTATTTTTATAAGGATATTTTGTAATAAAAAGAGTAAATTACACTAACACCCCCTAAGATTTATTCAGATTGAATATGATACCTCTCATTTTTCTATCCTTACACTAACTTGCTTAATTATTTGAAAAATTATATTGTGTACCCCTATAAGGAAGGTTATTGTAAATGTTAAAAAGTAGGAGGATTATATGCAATCTAAAAAAATTTAAGAGGTGTTAGTATAATTTTCTTTGATAAAAAATATAAGAAAAAAAGAGAAAGGGGCATACTTAGTAAATTGGGTGGTGTAAATAGCAAAATTCTACGCTTAGATGGCCTAAAACTAGCATAGCCAAAGAACTTCACAATAAATCATCAAAGGAAATAAGGAGAGTATAGAGGGCTTTGCTGTTCTCACCCCGGTTTCTATTAAGTTCACCCTTTACATTGTTTGAATTTTTTTTCACCAAAATACCCTTGACAAAAACAAATTTTTGTTATACAAAATACACAATGAAAACGTGTTTTCATTATGTGAAAGGGGTATGGCCTCAATACACAATGAAAATATGATTTCGTTGTGTATTATGTATAGTGTAAACTTGTTTCTATTATGTATAGGGCAAGCACACCTTTTAACACAACAAAAATGTGTTTTTGTTGTGTATCTTAGAATTATACACAACGAAAACATGTTTTCATTGTGTTGTGTTATACAATATACAACGAAAACACGTTTTTGTTATATATTGTAGAATAAAAAACAACAAAAACGTGTTTTCGTGATGTATTTTGATAGACAACAAACAATAGCAATAGAGACAAAGACACAACAGACAATACATAACATATTAGATAACAAAACCAAAAACCTATATCATTAATATCAAATAACAATCAATACTAATACATTGATCATCATAAAATGAATTAGTCTAACAATATAAAAGAGCATATAATTACAATGAGTCTCTAATAATATCCACTACATATTCATCTTCCCTAGACAGAGATAAAGAATTGAAATGTTGTATGCAATCGAAATATAGAATTTGCAATGAACGAGTGTCTTCATTACAATATCTATGCCATTGTGATACAATAGGAGGTATGAGAGCTTCATCCTTTAAATAAACCTATAAGAGGACATAATTAAATAAAGTTACTAAACAAATTAACGTACTTAAAATACTAAATAATAGAACAATTGGAAAATGTATACTTGCACAAAGTGACAACCGTGAACAAATTCAATGGCAATAAGTTGGTGATGTGAAGGCGATGAGGGTTAACTCATAAATTGAAAAAAATGTCCAGCTTTGCAGCTTAGATAAGTGGACCAACATGACATTATAGCAGGTAGTAATAACATGACCCATGTTGGGAATGGTAATCCACTTATCAGAATTTGCTACTATGCCCTTGTTAACAAACAAAGAGGTCTTCAATTCAACCACCCATTGTTCTGTGCCAAACAATTGAGCATATTCAACATGGCATTGCTGAAATTCTTGAATTAAATCATCATAGATTAGAGGTTAAGATTCTTCACCCTTACCTAGCAATGCTTCAATTTCCTGATAATTGCAATTCTCGTATGTTTTGACATCAACAGTACAGACAATATACTAATGTAACTTATTAGGAAATTCATCTATAAATGGCACACCCCTTTTGTGTTTAGTGTCATGGACTACTTTGCAATGCATACTAAGAGGTAAGGAATTATCTACAACCATATGTATTGCATCAACTCGCTCTCACAACGAAGGAATACGTTTAATGGATTTCTCAAACTTTGATGCTCCCTTTGTTTTTACTTTCTTTAGAGGAGGACACATTAAAATGGTATTTGAAAATGCTAGTTCATAGACTTTATAGTCTTTAGCGTAATTTTTCCAGATACATCAAGTTCTAAAAATCACTTTAATAATGCATCAACCTCATGCGTAAACGACAAATCCCCCCAACAATGATTCATTTCATCTGTAGAAAGTGATAATCTCCTTCAATGCAAATGAATGGATTGCATCAAAATGTAGCCAAACATATTGCTATATTTAGCAAGTTCACACACACAAGGTAGTTCATGAGTAGTTCTTAATGTGTAGTCACAAGCATAACTGTCAACACTAACAGTGTCAACACATACCCATGAAACATCATGTTTTGAGCTTTTGTTGATACAAAACCTTGTAGTTTTTGGTAGAATCTATTATTAAACATGCATTCTAATACATTGATGCTTTTCTGAAATGACCTTTTTATTTCAATGTGTTGCAATATGGGCATATTATTTATTGCATCCTAAGAACTACACAAGTCTTTCATGCTATCTCAAAGTAAACTTTTCAATCTTACACGTATGCCCTCAACCTTGTTAAGAAACACATACATTGCAAAAAAGGAGTATTATTATAAATTATATAGGTCAAATTAATATAGTAATTACTACAAATACCTATTTGTTGTTGTACTTCATAAATGCATCACCAGATCTATGCATGCCATGATAAACTTCTCCTTATAAGGTATCAACCATGTATTTTTCACATAGTCAATGACAAAAGAAAAATGTGAACAAAGCTCCTCAAATCTTGTCAAGCGTTGGTCATACACATATTCATCAGGACATTGCATCACCCTATTCCAAGCATCCAAGACTTTGTCCCATTCTTCCACAAGACTCACATACATTTGCATTTTGCTCTAACATTTTTAGCAATATGAAATTAACATAACATGTTGGTTGAAGTTGGAAAGACAGATTATAATGCATTCAAGACAGATTATAATGCATTCATTAAAGCAAGGTTTCTATCAGTAACAATAACTTAAGGCAAGACATCATCTTTTACAAACAATCCTTTCACCTTGGTTAATGCCTATGTGAAGCTATCTGTTTGCTACGCTATAGAAAAGGTCATCTTAGTTGAAGTAATAACAACAATCTCCATTCATGGAAGGTGATATTTGTTCATCTTAACAATCAACATAGTGAGAAATGCATTTAAAAGTTTGATGGAATTTGGATGTGACCACAATATATCTCTAACAATTATTCTATGTCTATCCTTCTGTACTAGTAGACATATTCATCCCATTCCATCAACTTCATTAGATGTTGCATTTCAGTTCTTGAACTCCTTTGCTATCAATGACATTTTTGGCATGCATTATATACGGTTTTCAAAGTGTTGACATTTGTCTGATTTTGACTTTTGATTGTTAGTGAAATCTGACTAGGCTTTACTATGTTTTTGGTCATTTCACCGAACAAAGATTGTTCTTCACTACTCAACCGACTCGAAAATGAATGCCTCAACAATGTGTCGGCTACATCGTGGTTATGAAATCCACAAAGTACAAAAGTCTTCATTCGATGTTTTTCACATACTTCCTTTTCAATTTATAGGGATTATCTCATTTTTTTGGTTCTAGTAGATTTGCAAGTAACACCTCTTTGTGTTGTTTATACTTCCCACCCCTTTCGTATGACAATAAGACAAATGTTTTCTTTGGTCCTGTCTCCAACCTTTCTATGATAATAATAAATCCATACTTTTTTTTTAATTTGTCAAACCCACTTCAACAAATCATCACATGCTCTACAAAAACCTGAATCCAATAATCATTTCTCAGTTTGATAGCAATGACATAATAAATATCAACAAAAATTTTAACACTTAACATTTAATTATTCAATTTACCTCTGTAGTAGTGAAAATTTAACTATAATAAGGAAACATATCTTGGAGGTTCATATCCAACCTTTCTATCGTATACTTCTTGTTTGCTTTTATCGAATTTCCCATAATATCGGTTGCTTTTATCATATGCTCAAAAGCATCCTCGTTTGCTTCAATCACATTCCCCCAAATAGTTGACTCATTTTATTAGAAAAATATTTACCTCAACTTAGGTCCATAACACGAATCCTACAATTAATTAACAAGTGTCAGGACATATTTTATAGTCAACACAAAACGAAAACACATTTTCGTTTTGCAACTTTTTATGATACCAGATGGAAAGACATATATGTTTTGTAACTTAAAAAGTTACAAAAAGGAAACATGTTTCCGTTAAATCTATAACTGGAAGAAAAAAATTACTCATCGGTGAGACGACGTGGTGTGAAATGAAGGTATCAACAGTGAAACGTGTTTCCAATGTGAATGAAGTGTGAACTCTGTGAACAATGACAGTAGGGGTGAACGGAGGAGAAGATGAAGATAAGTATGAGTGAGTGAAGGGGAATAAGGTGAATGAACTGAATGGGTGAGTCGAGTGAGTGAGTGAATGAGGAGTAGGTGAGAAGAAGAGAAAAAGAAAGTAAAAAAAGAGTGAGGACAAAATAGATATTTCACTCTTTTTTATAAAGTTAGGTTGGGGGAATAACAGGGTTTAGTATAGACCATTCAACTACAATAGAGAAACATGCATTCTCATTGCTCTTTAGCCAACTTAAATGAAAACCCAAGCCCATAAAACAAAAGCGAAAAATAATATAGTAAAATGATAAGCCAATCTGACGTGTGTTGTGCTTTGCAAATTTCAATCATGCAACTCCCTACAAGCTCGTTTCTTTAGCTTATGGATTTATAATCATTAAATCACAAAACCATATATGGTATCATTCCACAAAAATGGAGAGTAATATATGCATTCATATGAAATATATACATTTATAAGAAGAGGTCTTCTTATATAATTGAACATGTTAATTGGTTTGTCATTTTTTATTTATATAATTTTTAGTGTTTTAAAAACCGGCTCGAATTGGTTGATCGGACTAGGAATCGATGCTATAATCGGTCCAAGCTGGTAATTGGATCGGTTATGCATTTTACTTGGTGTGAATCAGCCAGTTTTGCGATCCAACCATTGAATTGTGATTTTCTGTGAGTTGGACCAGTCCAATGTATTTTTTTATTTTTTTTTAAATATGAGCAAAAGTGCAAAACGACATCGTTTGGTGTACAACCCATTAACCCAAAATAGATACTCAAAATCCACACAACAAAATCCCTAATCTCGCGTCGCACAAATCGCAGCGTCTAGGACCCAGCCCTGTCGGTGGTGGCGGCTCATTGCATCGACGCAACCTTCGAATTCAAACGTCAGTGACCTAACTTGCACCTACACGTCCCTGCATTGTACCAGCATCGTCGCAAGATCGTTGAACGTCTCAGAGTCGTCGATCGCAGTGTCGACGTAAAGTCGCGCCCTCCTAGGCATCCCTACACAACACTCACAGACTCACATTACACATAGCGCCCACCTGCGTTTTAGGCTTTTTCTCTCTTCCACAGTTCCACAAACACCTGCACTTGAACCAAATGTCACACCTACACTTGAACATCACAGCAAGTTTGCTCTCTGATTTTGAACAATTCTCATATTTTTGGTTTAAAAATTTTGAACAATTTAAATGATTTTAATAGAACAAAGGAACAAACAATGTTGAGGACTTAAGGTTTTTATTTGGAATTGTGAATCTGTGATTGTAGACGTGTTTGGAAATATTGGAAATTGTATATATGTTGTGGTATGAAATGTGAATAATTATATTATTAATTTGGTTTAGAGATTGAAGTCTTAATACTTGATATATTGTTGGTATGATAATTCATACACTGTAGGTTCTTAATTGAGTAATTGCATTGTTAATTTGGTTTGGAGCTTGTGGAGTTATGTTAATTTGTGTTGTGATTTTTTTTTTGGCTTTTCTTAAGGCATGGTATAAAATTTTAATAAATTTTATAGGTATGAAATTTGTATATTATGAATATTTTTAAATTTTTTAATAGAGACCGGGTCATGCGGTTCGACCATTGACCTTCTAATTCGACCATTGACCCAATGACCTAGGGCCCTGACTAAGTCGACGACTGGTTTGAGTTTTATAACACTAATAATTTTTCGAGAGATTTGATTTTGAAAATAAATATAACTTTTCCATTGCTGAAAGATCCACGGTTGATTTGCACTACTGAAGAAATAAATAGAATGTTGAGAGGTAAAAGAGATTTAACAAAATTCACTTTATCATAATTAAAATTTGGGAATATTTTATGTCAATAGAAGTGTAACAAGATTTTGAAGCTTACTAATTAAAATGTTTAATGATAAAAATTGTATATTTTAAATAAGATGAATAGTATTAAAAAGTCAACTACAGATATAAATAGAATAACTGTTATTTAAGAGAAAAAATAATAAAATGATATGTCTTGAAAAATTCTCCATTTAAAATATTACTTATTAATTAATTAATAGATTTATTTATTTATTTTATAAAAATATTAATAATAAGTAGAATCTTTTAAAACCTTATTTATTTAGAGAAGTAAAACAGATGTTTTACTTGCTCTAGGCTATTATTGGGCCCGTTTAAACTAGGAACTTTAAATGTGAAGGTGGGCTCAAAGTTAGTATTGGGCCCATTTCTAAACTAAGAACTTTAAATGCGAAGATGGGGTATACTTTAAGAGGAGTAACATTAGACACATTTTTTAATACACTCTTTCTAATGCATTTTTTTATGATTGAAATTTATTGAAAATCACAAAGATGTATGAGTCTCATTCTTTATTTAGCGAGTCTTATTTGTAATTTTATAGTTTTAAATAAATTTTAACAAATAATAAAAAGTGTGTTAAAAGAAATGTGTTATTACAATTTCTTATAATTTAATTACTTCTTTCCATTTAACAATAACATGATCATAAATTAATATAAAAAAAAATTAACATGATCATAAACACTAATAAGAATTAGGTCTAGTGGAACAGCGGAAGGGATAAATGATAATCCCCATGAATCACAGTTCGAATCTTTGTCCAGGAAAATGTCTATTTTTAATACTGACTACTTCCTATATAGAACAAAAAATGATTATAGGCAATTGTTTCCTCGTCATGGCCTTGCCAGGTTGCGTGCAAGTTCGGTCATGCAATTACCAATGGAGCGTAGCACACTGGAGCTCTAGCACGTATGCTTCAATTCTTTTGTTTTATTGCCACAAGCAAAGGGTGGAAAATGCACATACATGGTTGACAATATTTTGTTCTGATTTGGCTCAGATAAGGACTTGACCCTTAAACTACAAATCTAATACAATGCACCAGATTTAGAATTCCTTTCTAGGCATTTATTACGGCATTGATGAAAAAGTTGACATATCATGAAAATTAGGAGATGTTTACTTGTTTGATAAGTTTTAATGCAGATGTATTATTAGAATAATTTTAATATTCTTACAGCTTCTTCTACGTATTAATTAAAGAAAGAATAGAATATATTTTATACTTCTAAGATTTTAAATATATTCATTTTTTTCCATTTAATATTTATTTGATAAAATATTAAAAATTAATAAAAAAATATAATAAAAAGATATAATATTACTTATTATCAGGCATGACAATTAAATATAAACTACTATGTATTCGTTAGATCACACCCTACTTTAACAAGAAAAGTCCATTTTAACTAGGGTTAGAATTTTTCGCTTTGCCTCGCACCATATATATATATATATATGAGTTAAGGATTTGTTTACATTCTAACTTTTTATAATTATTAAAAATATAAATTAATTATTTTAATAATTAAATAATTTACTTTATAATAATAAAAATTGAAATTACATAATTTATTAAAAATATAATTTAGTTGTTAAATTTCTTATTTTTATGATTCATATTATTTATTAACTTTTATACATTATTTGAATTAAAATATAATTAGTAATTTGATATATGATTTATTTAAAATTATATATAACTAAATTAAAATTTTAAAAGAAGGTAGGCGGGTTCTCCATAGGTTTTTTTCGACTTCGGCAAGAATGAGGTTGGGTTTTAAATTTTCATACCTGACTCTTTTAAATTTTCTCTAGCTTCCTTACAATGATTTATTGGTGTTGTGCTAGGTATCTTGTTTAGTTATTTTATTTGCCATTATGGATTGCTTGAACTTGTCTCATTGATTATGTTTCATATGCTCGATTATGTTTTTTCTTGTGCTTTATTCAACTTTAGTCGTTACTACTGCAAATTTCACTACTCAAATTAATGGAATCCTAATGCTGGATGGTACAAACTTGAAACTTTAGAAGGAGTCAGTTAAGATTGTTCTCACTTGCATGAAATTGGATATGGCACTCAAATCGAGTAGACCCATTCCCACCGTGGATAACTATAATGGAGTAAAAGTTGAGAAGTGGGATTGAATCCAACTAAATGCACATGGTGATCATTAAGTGCTCCATCTTGGAGACTTTTTTTAGACTCTATTTATCATGATGCTAGATCAATTAGGTTATTTGTATCAGGATGTTAGATCAAACTATGTCGTTCTTTCAAAATGCTAGATCAAACTAGCTTGTTCTTTATCATGACACAGGATTTCAAACCATGTCATTCTCATAATAAGAAGAGAAAGAGAGCTAAGGATATTGTGGAAAGTTCTTTTCAATAGAAGAAAAGATAGAAGAAAAGCAAGATGGAGAATTACCTTACTACTCAAGAAGGTGTGACACAAGAAGAAGGATTGTCCTAAATATAGTGTGTGAAGAAGGTAAGCTTCTCATTTTGGTGTGTCAAGAAGGATTGTACCTAAGGATACTTGGTGGGTAGATTCTGATTTTACTACTAACATAAGTATGTCTATGCAGGGTTGCTTATGAAGCCTTCCACCAAGTTGTGTTGAAAGATTCATCTTAGTGAATGATGACAAAAGGTTGCAGTAAAGGCTATAAAAACTTTTAAATTGTAATTAAAAACTAGTTTTCTTTTAAATTTATTTGAGACATTCATTGTATCGTCATTTAGGTAGAATTTAATTTCTATTTCTAGTTTAGACAAATTTAGCAATTGTTCATTTGGAAATATTAAAGTTAGTCTCATTTATAATTCAAATGTTGTCAAGGACAAATGAATTTGTGTAGTTAAAGGAGGCCCTTGGCCCCTTTACTTTTTGGAGTTTTAATATTGAGATAATTATTAAGGTTTAATGTATATGATATTTTCAGATTTTAATATTAAGATAATTATTTTTATTTAGGGTGTTTAATTGTGGAAATAATATTCTATTATTTTTTTATAGTCTTCATTGGAAAGATAATCATAATCTTTCTTCTTTTTAGACAAATATTGTATTTTCCTTTTCTTATGACCTTTATTGTGGAGATAATTTTATTTTTCCATTCTTTTTAGACAAAATATTCTAGTACGTTTTATTTTCCTTTATATAGTATTTTCCTATTGTAATCTATTATTACCATTTTAAAGGCTATAAATTATTGTATCTGCAATCAAATGACATTATTAGTCTTTCCTTTACATTGATATGATTATAATTAATTTGAGAATTAAAAGCTATTCATTAACCTTTGCCAATGGGGTAAGCTTATGAACATTATTATATAAGGAATTGAATTTTTGAAGTTTGAGACACATTATCAACTATTCTTTCTTCCCATCATTATTCTTCCTATTTTTTTTTCTCTCATCTTTGTTTTAGTGCCATTGTTTGTGAGACTCCAATGACCAACATGCTTTTAGCCTCAAATGTATAGGTCTAGACATGCCATTGTGTAAACCTTCGAAAAGCAAACTAGATATCGAAAAGCGAATCTTGGTGGCATGTGAAATGACATTTGTAGTCTTAAATCTTTAAGAAAAGGATGTTTAATTTATCTTTTGTGTAAATATATTTTCTATTATATGTTATTTTATCATTTTGGATATAAATATTTTGTTTGAAATTGATACTTATATAAATTGTTGAATGAATTTTATTTTTTATAGTTGGTTCTTCCTATCTTCTAAGTCTGACTCTGTCACTGATTATTGGTTTTGGTTCTTCAATTAATAATCTAGATATGGTTGATGTTAACAATTCCTATAACATTATCTTACAAATAAGTTTACGTGGTTAGAAGAGTAAATTAAATGAGAATTTTTCCACCTTATGGCATAAGTGTTTAGGTTAGATTTCTAAACAAAGAATTCAAAGGCTTGTATCGAAGAAAATTCTTAATCCCTTAAATGTGTTAGACCTTAAGGTCTATGTTGAGTGCATTAAGAGAAAGCATACAAACATATGGAAATTATGTGTCAAAAAAGTTAAGCATGTCTTAAAACTAATACATATGAATATTTGTAGTCCTTTCCCTAAGGCTTCGTGGAATGGACAAAATTACTTTATCACGTTCACAGACTATTGCTTAAGATACAATTACCTATATTCCATTCATGAGAAGTGTCCTATCTTTGAACGTGTTCAAATCTTTCAGAGTTGAAGTTGACCTTTAACTTGGAAAAAAATTAAGGCTATCAAATTTGATCATAGTGATGAGTACTATAGTAGATATGACAAATTAGGTGAATAACATCCAGGGCCATTCATGCTTTTCCTTGAAGAATTTGGGATTGTTCCACAGTTCATTATGCCAGGAAAGACCAATATCAATGGATTTGTCGAATGGCAAAACATGACTCTTAAGAATATACTGAGAAGTATGATTAATCATTCTTCCATACTAAACTTCCTTTGGGATAGGCGTTGAAAATCACAATTTATATCCTTAACTAGGAATCAACTAAGGCAGTTAATAGAACTTTTATGAGTTTTGGATTGATATAAAGCCCAACATTATAGGCACATGCACATTCAGAGATGTCCACCTAAGGCAAGATTTTATAGGCCACATGAAGGAAAATGATCTTAAAAACTGTTAATTGACACTTCATTGGTTACGTTGAACACTCATAGATATAAGTTTTTACAATTCCACCATCAAATCCTTATTTAAGATGGGAAATGTAATATTCCTTGAAGAAGTTGAGTTTGGAAAGGGAGGAAACATAAGAAATGTTGTCTTTGAAGAAATTATGGTTGATAGTGGTCAAGTCATTGTTATTGTTCACATTGTAGATCTGGATATATGTATATATATATATATATGTATATATATATGTATATGTATATGTATATGTATATATATGTTTAGATTACAATGCTTGACATCCATCAAGAACAAGATCACATTAGTATTCTTCCTCAAGCACCATCTAAAGGACAAATTCAACAACATTAACAAGTGCCATTAAGGAGATCAATTATAGAGAGAAGAAGTATAATTTTAAACAATTATATTGTATTTCTTTAAGAACATGAGGATGACATTAGTTTAACAGAAGATGATCCAATCAACTTTAGTTAGGTCCTACAAAATTCTAACTCTCAAAAGTGGATTAATGTTATTAATGATGAGATGAAGTCTATAGTAGATAATCGTGTTTAAAATCTCATTAAATTACTCGAAAGTGTAAAATTCATTGGTTGTAAATGGATATTTAAAAACCAAGAGTGATTTGACGGGTAATATTAAGATATATACGGAGACTTTCACTCTAGTTTCTTTAAAAGACTCTTTTAGGATAAAAATGGAAATAGTAGCTCATTTTGATTTAGAGATACATCAAATGGATGTAAAGACTATGATTTTAAATGGTAACATTGATGAAATAATATAAATGGTGCAACTAGAAAGATTTGTGTAAGGTGACTCAAAATATATAGTAGATGTAAATTGAATAAATCCATATATGGGCTTAAATAGGCTTTTTATCAATGGTATCATAAGTTTCGTCAAGTTATTACCTTTTACTGCTTTGAGAATAATATAGTTGATGACTACGTGTACCACAAGTTTAATGAGAGTAAATTTATATTTTCAATACTATATGTTGATGGTATTCTACTAGCAAGCAACGATATTAACTTATTGCACAAAACCAAAAAGAATTTTCTATTGAGGAATTTTAAGATGAAAGATCTTGGTGATACCTCCTTTCATATTTGGTATCTAGATACTTAGAGATCATTTTCAAGGCATCCTTGGGTTGTTATAAAAGAACTATGTCGATACAATTTTGAATAAATTTGGCATAAAAGATAGTAAGCCAGGGGATACATTTGTAGCTAAAAGAGACAAGTTTAGTTTCAAACAATTCCACATTAATGATCTTAATAAAGAAAAGATGTGTAAGATTATTTATGCATTTGTTATTAAGAGTCTCAAGTATGGTCAAGTTTGTAACCATCTGGACATATCCTTTACAATGGGAGTCCTACGGAGATATTTAAGCAATCTTGGCATACAACATTGGACAACAATTAAACACATGCTGTGTTACTTGAGGAGGACAATAGACTACATGCTCACTATCAGAAATCTGACAATTTAGAGATCATTGGGTATTCTGACTCTAATTTTGTGAGATAATTAAATAGCAAACGCTCCACATCAAGATACATCTACATGTTGGTCAAAGGAGCTATCTCGTGGAAGTCTGCTACACAGACTCTTGTGACTTCAATCATGGTTAGAGATGACAATTCTACTCAAACCTTAAAGGTACTCGCACAAAATATCTCTAATAGGTAGGGTAAATACCTACTTAATGGGAATGGGCCTAGAAATTCACCCGCAAAATTTAATGAAGATGGGTGTGGGTATGGGTACTATAGTACCCACCCCACCTTAGGCTCGCACACACACACACATATAATTATTTAACTAAAAAATATATATACATATATATATATATATATATACATATACACATATATATATATTATTAATATAATTAATAAAATATACTCTTAAGTCTTAACCCTAAATTGATAAGTCCCTTTATTATTTTCCATTTATAGCTCTTTGATGCCTCTGTGTGAAAATTGTTTTAACAAAATTAAGGAGCTACATCTGTTTGGTATCATCCTTTTTGTCAGAGATTGACATACAAGAATTAAGATTGTAAT
The DNA here is from genome assembly GCA_004329165.1 of Spatholobus suberectus. Taxonomy (NCBI): domain Eukaryota; kingdom Viridiplantae; phylum Streptophyta; class Magnoliopsida; order Fabales; family Fabaceae; genus Spatholobus; species Spatholobus suberectus. The sequence goes on along the minus strand of CM014734.1, from coordinate 63,866,957 downwards.
TTCTAATTGTCTAGTGCTTTGAGACATCAACGCATGCTTCATAATTTTAGATTGGCTTGCATACTTCATTGTAATAATAGTTGCTTGATATGACCTTTTAAATTAATATGCATAAAAACATAATTGCTTAATAATTTTAGATTTTATATTGTCATGTACAAAATCTAAAATATACCCCACTATGAATATATCATAATTACTAGTGCTTGTAGTTGATCTTGTGTACAAATATTTACAAAGCATTTAAGTAATGTATTTAAAATTCAGTGCCTTTATAACTTTTCATATGAAAAGTCCATCACCAATTGGATGATATTTGTGAACATTTTAACAAAATACTTTTATAACAACAGAAATAAAACAGTGTTATGCTCCATAGTAGATTTTGGCATCCATGTTTTAATGTTGTATGGTTATGACTTATGTTTGAATGATTAATTTAAGGTTATGTTTGGATAATTTAAGGTAATGCTTGAATGATTTAAGAATAAATTTTCAATTCAGTTGGAGCAATTTTTTAATTAATATTTTTTATTGATTATTAACTTTATATATAAGTAAATTATGGGTAGTGGGTGCGGCTATGGGTATATAGGTACCCAGTGAGTACAAGAATAGGGATTAAAGTTGCTACTTGCATAGGTATAAAGGCTGGTAGAGGTATTTTTTTTCAAATGCAGGTATTTGGCTAGGTACTATAGTACCTCACCCATTGTCATCCCTAACCATGACAATGGAGTTTATATCTTGCTATAAGGCATCCAATCACGATATGATTACGAAACTTTGTCATTGACCTATGTGTTGTTACCAGCATTGGGAGGCCTTTAAGGATTAATTGTGACAATAACTCAACAATGCTATACTCCAACAACAGGAGCTCTACTAAGTCAAAGTTCAATGACATAAAGTGTTTTATTGTTAAAAAGAGATTTCAAGACAAACAAATATTTATAGAATATGCAAGAACAAACTATATGCTAGCTAATCCACTAGCTAAAAAGTTGACACCTAAGGTCTTTCATGAACATGCCACTTATATGGGCATTGTTTTAGATATTGTCTTGGTGTAGTGGGGTAGATGTTGCCTTGGTGCAATTGGAATCTTACTTTATGCTCTATGTTTGGATTTAATATTTATGTATTTTATTTTTTGTAAAAATAAAGATTATACTTTATGAGTTTATTATTAGACTTTTTGTTTATGTGTAATATTTAAAGTGCAATTAACAAATTTTGAATTGTTCTCACCAAAGAATAAAGAAGGACTAATTGGAAATAGACATAATTGAGATCACATTTTATGTAATTTCTATGCATCACATCAATATTTGATCTACTTCATCAAATAAATTGTGGTGATCATTGTGGTTTAATCATGCTTGATTGTAATGAAAGTTGTGGTGATTACATTGTCAACATATGATATGGACTAAATTGTTAAGGGAAAGTCTAAAATAAATAACATATATATACTCTCTTAAGAAATTTGTGATATAATTGTTTGAGGATATAAAGCCCAAGTAGGAGATTGTTCATTAGACTACCAAAAGGATGTGATATAAGCTTAATAAGTGGATAACATTATTAGCCCACACTAGCATAATAATGGGAACCCTAGTGGAGTTAATACATACAGGAACCCTAATTATAGTTCTCAAGATACCAAGTCACATAGTTGAATCTCTTCTTTGTCATATTTGAAGAGTTACAAAGGCCTCATTCAGGAATCAAGAGGCTTCGGTTAAGGAAAAAACAAAAGACCAACTCATTTTGTTTGTGTTTGTAATTATAATAGATCTCCCGTATCAATTAAGTAATCAATAATTATGGATCCAAGTATTTATTTTAATCCTTAAAAATCTAAGTAAGTTGAAAACACTAGGGCCTTTAGTGTATTGTTTCAATATGTACGCCTACAAAATTTTTGGCTTCTGCATAAAAAACAAATTAATATAATAAAAATTAAGGTTTTTATTCCAATAGTGTGATGTATTTAGTTAAAAAGAAAAAGGAAGTGGTATCATATTTAGTAAGAAAAATTAGCAACAAATTAATAAGTCAAAACATAAGATAATAGGAGTATTTGTTTTTAAAAAAATATTTAGTCCCACTTGTTAAAATTACTTTTATAATATCAATTTTAAATATTTTAAAAATCATTAGGAACATGTCTCTTTTTCTCCTATATAATAAATTTGAGTACTCACTTTAGATCTCACTCTCTCCATTCTTCCAATTAACTTGTTTTTTATTTCTCTCTCTTCCTACATTACATAGTGATCTCTACACACATTTATGAAAGTGAGATTGATTGTTTAAGATTTACAATCTTTTTTTTTCAAATATATCATTATCTTCAAATTCAAATTTAAATTCAATCATATTTTATTTTAAATTATAATATTACTATTTTTTGAATTAAAATTAAATTGTATTAATTATTGCTATTATGGTATGTTATTATTCTCAAATTCAAATTAAATCTTATTTTATTTTAAGTTCTAATAAATTCTATAGCCTTTAAAATATTATTTTTATAATTATACTATTATTTTCAAATTTAAATCAAAATAAACATTCTTTTTGTATTAATTCAAGTCATTAAAAATATAAAAAAATAATTTTAATTTATAGAATTAAATAGTTACATATGAAAAATATTAACCGATACATTTGTTGTGGTTAAAATGATAGTTTAAAAAAAGTTTATCTTTACCATTGAGCACATTGATCAACTAATATGAGATTGTTTCAACTTAATCAGTGGTCTTGAGTTTGAGTTCTGGGCATACAATTGCATTAAATAAAGTTATCTTTCCTAAAAATACATGTGGTCTAGAAAAAAAAAGTTATCTTTCCCAAAAAAATATAAAGTTATCTTAACAAAATAAAAGAAGGAAATGGATATGTAGTGCAGGTCCTTTCGTCTCTATATCGCACCACTTGGCCTAAGTCTACAATTAAATAGGTTAGTCCTCATAAGCTTAAATATGCATAAGTTAATATTTAATAAGCTTGCATATGCCAACAAGTTTAACTAGTTAGCTTGCTATGTTTTTATTCTTAGCTTATAGCTTTTTGGTCATTACACATTTTTCACTTATATTTTTTTCTATTTTAAAAATATTAAAAAATATTTTTTTTAACAATTTTGGTAGGTTTTAATAGGTCTCGCACAAGTTTACAATTAACTAAACGATTTATTTTTAGCATGATCAACTCATAATTGTTAGACTTTTCCAGACTAATCCACATATGAAAGTGTGTATATTAGTATATATCCAACTCTAAGGAGCTATGCCTGTGTGTTTTCTGTGTTTCCTTATTCTAGAACAAAAATCTTTCTGTTCCATTTTTTGTGTGTGTAAATAATATATAAATAAATAATTTATTAAGCGTCAAATAATTTGATGCTTTAAGTCTAAAAGTTTTTCTTAAATTTTATATTTATTTTGAAACAAAAATTTGAGTTATTTTGTATAATTTTAAAGGGTTAATTTAAATATAATACATTGTCATAATTATAATTTGGTTTGGAACATATAAGTTATGACAGTTTGGTGATTTCAAATTTATTTTAAGATAAATGTTTTTATAATTAATTAATTTTTCATTAAAAAATTAATTTAAGTGTAACACCTTATTAATCATGTAATTTGGTTTGAGACACTTGAATTGCATCAATATGGTAATCTTGAAATTATTATAAAATAAATATTTTTACAATTAATTAATTTTACATAAAAACAATGTCTTGTTTCACATATGCATTTTTGCAATCAAGTTGATGATTTTTTTTTTGTCATCATGTTATTGTGTGAAGTATTTACCGACTTTACTAATGACTAATTTCTATCGAAAAACTTGACTGATTATCTTTAGTGAGGTCTTCTCTCCTAACCACTTTTTTGTCATCTATCAGGGTGTGTTTGATACACACTAAGATACAACACAATGAAAACAACATAGGACAAATACTTAAGTTGCGGGACAACTTTTTATCCTTTACATTATTTGGTAGACAATAGATAGCATAAGCAAAATAGTATGAAATTTACTGCAATATCTTTTTTAATATTAATTATCTTAATACAATTCATATTAATTATTTTAATATGATGACGGTGGTGTTGGTGGTGGGGATGTTAGGGAGGGACAGTGGTGGTGGTGGTGGTTGCAATGATGACAATGGCAACAACGGTAGTGGCGACATTGGTGATAATAGCGACAATGGTGGTGGTGGTGGTGGTGGTGGTGGTAGCGATGATGATGATGGTGGTGGTGGCGGCGACAACAATGGTGGTGGTGGTGGTGAAGGTAGCGACAACAGTGGTAGTAGCAATGGTAATGGTGGCAGTGGCAATGACGACAATGGTGGTGGTGACGGTGGTGGTGCAACAGACTGTGGTGGTGACATGACGACAATGGTGGGGTATTTTTGTCTTTTGAGCATTTTGTACTTGGGACAAAAAGTTGTCCCATGATTTGTTGAATAACAAAAAATTGAGTTTTTGTCTTGTCCATCATCACTTGAGTTGTGCTATCCTATGATTCTTTTTCAAATCAAATGTGAAACAATTATTTTTGTGTTGTCTAGTACCATACTTTTTAACAAATCAAACGAACCCTAAAACTCAAACTTGAGACCTTACTTAAGAAATCTAAATATAGTTTCATTCGGACTAATGACATGTTGTTAGTGGGTTTGATCCTTGGAAGGCACATTATGCTTAAACCGAGAATTTTGGTGTTATATAGTCATGCTGGCATTAAGGTTAAGCAATATTTTTCCAACCACAATACATAATAAGGTTGGACAAACAGTTTTGGAGTACATACTAGGACCATGATTCGAGCTCGTCCATTCCACAAGTTCTCATTGCCTACAACAATTGTTTGCTTACGTGGGACATGGAGCAGTTATGTTTAATGTTAATGGTCTAGTTCAATTATTGGTGGCTCCTAAATTGTGTTGTTAGTTACTGACTCATTGTTTGGTATCCCAATTATGCCTACATCAATGTGTCCAAGGTGTTTTGCATTAGTGGGTCAACAATTTGGTGTGGCTATAAAGCCACACAATTTTCATTGTGGGCCAATAGGAAGCTTGCAGATAATTATCAGTTAGTTATGTAGATCGCTAAACTCTCGAATTGGGGCCTTACAAGTCACATGTTTAGCTTATTTAGTTTTCATATTTTTATGTTCTCTAGTGCTTAGTGCCTGGTTTATGTCCTAGGGTGATTGGTGCTTGGATGTGTTTTACCAACATAACTTTGCACCATTTTATTCTGGTTGGTACGTAGCTTGTATATTATCTAATCTTTAGTACATCTATGAGGGTTGGGTTTAGTGGAAGGGACTAGTCTCCCACTACTTCATGAATTAAGATTTGGAAATTAATTGATTGATGAAGAAGAGTAAGGGTGTTGTAGATTGGATTAGATCAGTTTTGAAGAGAAAAATTATCTGATCCAATCACTTTGGTTTTCTTAATTCACCATCCAATTGGTTTAGTTTAAGATTTAAATTCGATCTAATCCAATCCAATCTAAAATGGTTTGGATTAGATCAGTTTTTGGTTTTTTTTTTTCTTTAGATAAAGTATTAAAGAAATAGTAATATAATAAACATAATAAGAAATAATTAAAAATATCAAATATTTAATCTATAAGTCATTATATAGCTAATAGTAATATAACTCTTTAAATATAGACTGTTAAAAATAAATTTACATAACTTGATAATTACATTTATATATCTTTATTGAAATAGTTACTAAAATATTATTTTTAATTAAATATATTTTTCATAAATAAGTATAAGTTCATAATAAATATGAGTGATATCATAAATTCACAAATAAAAATATAAACATATGTATAAGTTTGGTTTGGATTGGAGTAGATCGGTTTTCAAAATCAAATATGATATTTGATTCAATCGAATAAAAAATTTCAGTTTTTGCAATTTTTGGTTTGTTCGGTTTTTGATTTTTTGGATTGGTTTTTTCAATTTTGATTGGATTGGATTGATTTATGAACACTTCTGATGAAGAGAATTTTTTTAAATAATTTTAGAAAATTAAATATGCATGTAAATTTCTTTCAAAAAAAAAATTTAATAAGGTAACTATGTAATAATAGAGTAAATCACAAGATAAAGTATTCGCAGCACAATAGGACCAATTATATGGGATAAAATGTAATTTGATAGTTTTTTCTCAAAATATCAAAATGTTTGCGGTTAAGAAAGTAATCAATCCTTTCGAAAGTTGCATACAATGTCATTCAAATGATGAATCTTCAAACTAATTGAATTGTGTTTTCTAAATAATGATGTTAAGTTAATATTCTTTCCTATATATCCAAGAATATAACAATATTGTGAATTGTTTTTAAGTAACCATTTAAAAAACAAAATAGTTAGATATATAGAGAAATACAAATAGTTGAGGAGTATTAGTAATATACTTTCTAATGCATTTCTTCTAACATACTTTATATACTAATTCTATTTTTTTATATAAGAAACAAATGAGTATATATATATATATATTGTTCTAATTATAAGAAACATAGACTCATTTTCATATGTATTAATTTCATATGTCCTTTTATACCTTTAATTTATTGTGAAGTCTATTAATGAGACATTCACTTAATTTTCATGCAAGTAGATGTATTCATTTACATATTAACAATATAACTCACAGCAAAGACTTTTCATGTCGATTATTTCAAGGATTCTATATTGCTCCCGTTTATGTAGAAAATGGGCCTTTTTTTACATTGGACTTAGAATTGATGTAAAAAATACTTTCTACATTGGTTCAAACTTGAACCAATGTAAAAGGTTGTCACTTTCTACATCGATTAAGTTTATAACTGATGTAGAAAGTCAATTTTTATGTGTAGAAATTGACACCTTTTTACATCGATTCAAATTTTAATTGACTTTCTACATTGATTAACTGTTTGAACTGATGTAGAAAGTCATTTTTTTAATATTTTGTCTGTTTTATTAAGTTCCCAACCTGTAAATTACAAATAACAGGCCCAGGCAGGCAATTCAATCATATTTATATGTGCTAAATTCGAAATATCATCAATAAATAGAAATTTATGTATTAAAACATAGTTATATGCTAAAGTACCTCCTAAACATTCTTCGAACAATTCTAAACTACCTAAATCCACTCTAAACATATATAAATTTTATCTACAACTAATTCTAAACTACCTCCTAAACACACTTAAAACGATTCTAAACTACCTATATACTTTCTAAACAAACATAAATTTCATCTATTACTAATTCTAAAATAAACTTTGCCCAAGTGTGCCTAATGTCAACAATTGTCTCATCACCCAATGGTTCATGATTAGTGAATAACTACAACATATAATAACGTAACATTAAATCATAAATAATAAAATTATAATTAATGTAACTTGTTAAAGTAAACTTATATTACCTCATTCCTAGATTCCACAATACTTGCTCAGACTATGGTTAACATCCATTGCATCACATAATATGTATGTGCATTCCCCCTATCCATACTTAACCGATCCAGATGCCTAAAATGTTGAAATAAATGTTAATTGTAAATCAATGATACATAATGAGCTTATGAATTTACAAATAAAATGTACTTACATTATTGTACATAACTTATCTCTAACGTTGTTAGGTATGAGTGTTCTCCTATATCCCTTCACCATAATCATCACGAGTGGCATTGACATCGTCCACTTCATGCTCCTCAAAGATAGTAGGCATTGTGTTGAGAAAGAAGGAGTCTTAGAAATATCAAGTGTTGAATCTTGATTTTCATAAGTACCATGTATGTTTCTTCTGTGTAGAACCATTGACCACCTTTCATTACAAGGATCATTGACATAAAACACTTGTTTTGCTTGGTATGCCCTGATAAAAGGCTTGTCCTTATAAGTTACTTTGCGAAGGTCTACCAAAGTAAATCCTAATTCATCGATTTGCACACTAGTGTTGTTGTCATCCCACTTACACTTAAAAATAGACACTCTAAATGTAATGTAATCAACCTCCTAGATCTCTTCAATAACTCCAAAGTAACTTATAGATGCTATAATAGGATTTTTATCTTTCAAACTATAAAAGTGCATGGACTCATCCTAAAGAGTAACCACCCTATTTTGTATGGTACTCTTATCATCCAATGACTTTGTGTAGAAGAATTATTTATTGATATCGTATCTACTTCAAGTTATGACATCAAAGTTAGGTCCATGTGCTAGTCATTTTAATGTATCAGAAGCACAATCATCATGATCAATTTTTTCTTTAAACTAGTTTAAGAAAGTCTTGTTATGCTCGTTCAACACCCATTTTTCATTCATTCGAGGGTTATTTGTCTTGATAAGGATTTTGTGAGCAGATAGGTAAGGGAGAATCTCATTAGTGTTATTCAATATATAAAAATACGCTTGAAACACTTCTTCCCAACATTTGACTTCAATTTTTACACCTCTTATACCATAACCTCCACATTTTCCCTCATGACGAGACTTAGGAAGCCTTACAACTTTCGCTTGTGACATGTGCTCTAAACAAAACTCAATAGCTTCTTCTGCAATGTACCTTTCAACAATAGATGCTTCAGGACGGTATGGATTCTTCACATACGCTTTTAAGATCTTCATATATTATTGAACTGGGTACATCCACCTTAAATAAATAGGATCACACAATCTAATATTCTTCACTAAATGAACTATTAAGTGAACCATGATGTTAAAAAATAAAGGAGAAAAATACATCTCCAATTAACACAAGATAATAGCCGTCTCATTTTCCCACTCATCCAGCTTTTGAGGGTCAATGACTTTGCTACATATAGCATTGAAGAATAAGCATAGCCGCATTATAACATGTTTAACATTTTTAGGTAATATGTCATGAATAGCCATTGGTAGGAGTTGTTGCATCAAGACGTGGAAATCGTGAGACTTTAAGCCAACTAATTTGAGATCTTTTATTGACACAAGGCTTTTGACATTTGAAGAGTATCCCTGTGGCATTTTCACACCTTGTAGACACCGACAAAAAAATGTTTTTTTTTTTCTTGATAATGTATGACATGCTGGGAGCAAATATGTCCCCTTACCTATTGACTGCAAACCTAACTACAAATGTATACCCATCTAAACCAAATCTTGATGAGCATTCACACCATTTATCTCACCTTTAATGCTCAGAAGCATGTTAATTACACTATCATAAACATTTTTCTTCACATGCATAACATCTATACAATGTTTAACATCTAGATTGCACCATTATGGAAGATCAATGAATATCGATCTCCTCTTGCATATGTTTTTCTTAGTAACCTTCTTTTAGGTCTTTCCAAAGTCAACATTAATGTCTTTAACTCATTCATAAACATGCTCACCAGTTAAGGCCGTCAGCGTAATTTCATCTTCTTAGCATCCATTAAAAGCTTTTTCCAATCTACAATATGGGTGATTAAGTTTATGAAATTTTCGATGCCAAGTGTAAACTGACTTTTTTTCATGTTTCAGTTGTAGGTAGCTTGTGTCTTCTTCATAGATAGGACACACATTATGCCCCTTAACACTATACCCTTTCAAGTTCCTATATGCTGGAAAGTCAATAATGGTACACAATAATATTGCATGCAACATGAAATTTTAATGGCGATACCCGCCAAATATGTCAACACCTTCCTTCTGTAATGTTCTCAAGTCTTCAATTAAGGAACTTAGATAAACATTTATATCATTTTCTGACTGTCTTGGGCCTGACATCATCATCATCATAGATAACATAACATATTTTTTCTTAATGCACAACCAAGGAGGCAGGTTGTAAATTACTAAGAGAACAAGCTATGAACTATGCTTGCTACTTAAGTTACCATAAGATTCCATTTGTATCAAGTCCAAGCCTAAGCTTTCTTGCCTCAATCCCAAAAGTTGGAAACAAGCAATTAATTTTCTTCTATTACAAAGAATCAACCAGATGGCAAAGTTGTCCATCACATTTTCTCCCATCTGCATGCCATGTAAAGTTCTTTATGTCATCTGCATTAGCAAACAATCACTTAAACCTTGGAATTACTAGAAGATACCATAACACCTTCGTAGAGTGACCCTTCTATGTGCTCTCATCATTATTATAGTCACCATTCTTCACTTTATCACGTGATACCCCACACTTGGGGCACTTATGCATCTCTTTGAACTTTTTTTGTACAATATGTAATCATTAGAGCATGCATATATTTTCTTGTACTTCATACCCATCGAACACAATATCTTCTTCACCTCATAGTAATGGTTCAGTAATATGTTACCTTTTAGAAGCATGTCTTTCAACAACTCAAGCAATTTAGTGAAGCTTTTATCACTCCACCTATTTCTTGTCTTGACATTCACCAATCTTAATATCGCTAACAATAATGTGAAATTAATGCACCCTGGATACAAAGGCCTCTCTGCATCACTGCACAAAGTATCATACACATGTGCTCGCTGAAAAGACTCTTATCCAACATCCCTGAATCATGTGCTTTAATCGATCATCCATATCTACATCAACTTGCTTTGTTTAGGACACACTTGGAATGTCTAACAATTTACCATACCATGTCCATGTTGTATAACTTTTAAGAAACCCATCACAAAGAAGATGTTTCTGTATTAACTCAACTTCTAGCCATCTCTTATTCAAACAATTAACACAAGGACAATAATAGGTTTCATTACTATCAGCAACATTTTGTTTAGCAAATCATAGAAACTCCGCAACTCCATTCTCATACTCATCACTTATGCAACTTGCATTCATCCAACTTTGATCCATAACTATGTTCTGTGCTACACATAAACATATATCATGCATGTAAATCTTAATTTTTTTTAAAATGTGTGGTCGTACTCATTCAGGAAGACATTTTTTTATGCTTGATTAATATGTACATGATAAGTCTTATATCTTAAATTTAACAAAATTACGACGACATTTCGCATTGGTCTTCAAGTACACAAAATGAAAATGGTGATATCTAATCCACCACAATCAAGTATGCACCCGAAGAACAACACGAAATGCACTAAACCGAAATTTCATCAAATTTAAGATGAGAATTAATCTCTACATATTAATCAAATATAAAAAAATAAATCTTCCCAAACTATCCAACCGGATAATTCAAGATTCAATACAATGATTAGTACTTTAATCATCGTATTGAATCTCAAACAAGAAACTAAGGTCCACTCATAATGCATAATTTGAATATAAAGCATATAATTAAAACATAATTAATCTGCATATAATTAAACACACAAGTTATAAAGCATATAATTAAACACACAATTATAAACTAAGATCATAATAACCTATGGCGGGAACTCAATTATTTCCCCCAATCCTAACTGCTTCTAGAATCTTCCCCTGTAAAACCTCATCCCTCTCCCTTCCTTTTCCCCATTTCAATTTTCTTGTCGCACCCTCGCTCACGATGTATGTTTAAGTTGTCATTTTGGTTTCTAAGGAGGATCTAAATTTTTCCACTAAAGGAGATATTGGAACTATAAATATAGTTTACAAGCAAAATACTTTTGCAAACAATCTTCATCCTGCATTATATACAACAGTCCATAAAAAACAAATTATTCAAATAATTAAAAATTAGCGTCTATTAAAACAATAAATTTAGGCAACATGTTACATACTCAAACAATAAGAATCTGCATTTTTTGCATTCAAGAAGGGACACAAAAGCATAATCGAGCTTTAGTTGTAGGAAGAAGCTATTATCATTGAGAATGGGCTTGTGTCCTTGTCATTTGCATTGTGATACATGATGAAATCTTTTATAGAGGCAACACCATTGTTTAGTACAGTTACCATTAGTTTACCAAATGGGTTGCTAGTTAGGAAGAGTACAAGATTGCTGAGATGGGTTATGTGCGGTTCTATTTGGCTCCAAAAATAGAAGAGGATGAAAAAGAGACAAAACCTCTAGTTTAATCTATTTTTAGATGTTGAATTGTGGTGTTAGGATTTAATGCAGTTGTTGTTTTAGGATGACCCATCGAATCCACCATATGTACTAATTCATCACTTACATTGTGAACCAAAGTTATCTCATTCCTGTATGTAATATTACCATGTTAATATGTCCTATTGAGATGTGTCCAAGTTTCCCCCTAAACACTGAACAATTAAGCACCATTTTTTTCCAATTTTTTTTCTCAATATTATACATGCACACATTAGAATACAAACAAGGAATTAAATTTTGATTTCCATCCCCAAATCAATATGCAGTGAATGCAACCAAGATGAACAAATAATTGTGAAAGAATCAGTACAACACTATCAAACATTCGTGCGTTGTAAAAATAAAAATGTGACAATCCATACATTCACACATTCAACTAGACAAAATGTTAAAAATAGTAAATACTGGTTTGGTGGAGGGAGGAGGACAATGCTGGATAGAGGGTCTCGCGGTGGTCATTTGGTGTTCCCTGCAAACAACGGCGGCGACAGGTTAGACGGGGAAGAAGGAGAAGAGGAATAGTAGCAATGGCGATTTAGATGGGGAAGAAAGGCTTACTAGCAATGGCGGTGGCGGTGGAGAGTGGCAACGTCATCGTCGTTGCCGCCGCAAGAACAGTGACATGAGGGGGACGAAGCTCACAACTTTCGCAGAGAAGGGGGGAAGGTTTTGGATCGTTGCGCAAAGTGAGTTGTAGAGATGGAGGGGACATTTTTTAAAACATTTTTACATCGATTATTAATATAACTGATGTAAAATAGTAGTTTTTACATCAATTTTATAGTAACCGCTGTAGATTTGTTAAAAAAATTTACAAAATTGTCACTACCTTCTTTTTTACATCGGTTATTAATGAACTGATGTAAAATGACGACATATAAAGGCTTTTTTTCCGCTAGTGATTGGTTGAAAAAATTATTCTTTGAATTAGAAATATTATCATTAAATATAACCAGCAGTTAAATTACTTAATTCTATGAATATTTCTAGAATAAAATTCAAATTTATGATATTGTTAATTAACTAATTTAATTATTTTAATTGGTCTTGATAAATTAATTATTTGTTTCTTATATAAAGGATTAGAGACTGTATTAGTTAAACTTTGTTAGAAACTAAAAAATAAAAAACATTATTAGAAGCTACAAAATCATGAACGGAATTTATTAAATATGAAGTGAAACTAACAAAATTTTATAATTTTTAATAAATTTTAATCAATAATAAAAAGTCTACTGAAAAGAGTGTATTAAAAAGTACGTTATTAGCTTTCCTCGATAGTTATATCTACAGGATTTTATTATAATGGTGAAAACATTTTATAAAAAATGTTTTTGTTTTTTTGATCTGTCAGAAATAAAAGAAGCAAACAAAACTAACGACACCTAAAATGTAAGATGCCCAAAGCACCACCTAACAATACAGTAGAAAGAGCCTGAGGAGTGAGGACAGGAGGGCCAAGTAAACATAGGAACTCTTGAATTTGCTGTATATTTCGCAAGCTATCATGTTTAAGAATAACAATCTCAGCATAATTCAAATCAGGGTGACTCATGGCAGTCATCATGTTTGCGTCATACTCATTAATGGGGTTGAGGCGACGATATATTTGAGTTATGAGCGATCGTTTCTTCTGAACATACAGGTGAGATTCTTGTTGGAAAACCATTTGTCGATAAATTTTATGGCCCCATCTCGTAGAGGGATGATTTATCTTCTCATAATGAGAGGTGACTAATAAAATAAATGTCACAAAATAGGATACACTGATTACACTCTGAAAGTAAGAGATAAGCATATATTTTCGTCGAAAATGAGATATTTTGCCCCACCACTTCAGTGGATCCCTCGATTCAAGTGAAGAGAGAAGAGAAATAAATGTAATTTCATCTAGGAATATTGAACTTCCACTAGAAATTTAGTTTTTTATTTTAAATTGATTGATGTGTAAATTATTTTTTTTACATATATTTAAAAAATAATTACTATAAGACAATATTTATGACAAGTTAATTTTATTAAAATATCCTTATTTTTTCTTAATTTCTATAAATATATTGTTAAGTATTTCAAGAATATAGTATTTATTAAGGAGCAAAATTAGATGTAAAAGGTTAATATTTTATTAAAAAATAAAAACGTTAATCAATATAATTTTGTTTTTTTGAATGCTAAACGGTTGATCAATCCATTTTTTTGGTAGTGAAAAGTTAATAAATTTGAAATAGAGGAAATACATGCAAACACTTCAACTAAATAAATTAAGTTCATGGGTTATATATATATATATATATATATATATATATATATATATATATATATATATATATATATGTATATATTACAATAATTGTAATAGAGTTTAAATCTAAGACTTCATGTAAATTATCTAAATCCTTCACTTTTAGGCTATAGTATTATATTATTATTAATTTGACTAATTGTACTTGTATTTAATTTTTATACACAAGAGAGACCAGAAAAAAAAGAGAAAGACGTATAATAAACTAAATAATGTGATGGTCTGATGGAGAAATAGAGAAAAAAGTATATTGTAAAATAATGTTGCAAAAAAATAAGGTAAGAATAACTTAACTCTTCTTATTTTTAAGAACATTAGATAATGTTATAATTTTTTTAACTATAGAAAGAAAGATATAAAAAATTAAAGTTCCCCTTAATGTTCTAGTCCTATTTAAAAAAGACAAGAAGCAATATATGACAGAAACGGTATTTACTTATCTATTTATCTATATATTTATTTATAATATAATTAACTGAAGAAGTTCAATAAATGCTGTTAATTAATAATAATCCTTTTTTGGTGTACAATTAATAATAATCCAATGAGCAATACAAGTTCTCCCTCATAATTTCAAAATAAAACATCTTATTTAAAATCCATATATATCGATAAATGATAACTAAAATCTAAAACAAAATTTGGTATTAATGATATAATTATGCACTGTAATATCTATTCTTCTAACATGTTCAAGAGAAAAAGTTTGAAAGTTTATGGTTTTAATGAAATTATATATATAACTTGTTAAATAGGAAATAAAATCTATAAAATTTCGTGAGTCTTGTTAAATTTTAGTTAATAATAAATAATGTTTTGAAAAAATATAATGTTAACATTTCTCTTAATGAATGATAGTCAATGTGAGACTTGTAGTTTTTTTCAATACACCTGCTCACGCTTAGCACTATTGGGTTTGGTGAGTGGATAATATAGTAAGTGACCCATTAATAGATCTAGGATAGACTATGATATCATCATAATATTTAGGTTTGGAAACCAGCTTGTGAAATGAGGGTTGCCTCCTACTGATATATTCTAGTTTGATCATATCACTAATTGATGTAGAATTTGTTTTTTTCCTAATAATAAATACCAATTGTAGATCTTAATCTTATGAGCCAATTTGCAATTTTTATGGCTGAAATCTGACAAGGTAAACGTAATCAAGGATGCTCCCTTTGAAAATCTTGCCCATGGTCATGGATGGAATTGACCATAAATTAGCATTTTATGGTCATGTTCATGCATATGAAAGCAAATATGAGTTCCGACTGTCTTAAAAAAATACAACATTCATTCATGTGGCTTAGGTGGGATAGTTAGTCTCTTTAATAGCAAGACTCTAAAAATAGTGAAATTGAAAAACATCTTTATAGGCAATAGTTCTATCTGTCGGGAGTGATTTTTCACTTCACAAAAGCACAAACACAATTAAGTTCCCAGTTAATTAAAATGTATAGATAAATAAACTAAAATAAAAAAAATAAGACAAACTACTAAACAGAAGCAAATCACGTTTATTCATTTTTTTTTCTTAATTTCATGTGTGCCGTTTTGTGGCTTTAAGCGTTTCCCTTTCTAGTTAGGAGTTATTTTGAAGGTTAGCTTAGACTAATTATTTAAAATTCTATCCCTTTGTGGGACAACTTTTTTTTTTTTTTTTCATATCATTAAATTAAGATTTTAAAATTAATTTAATAAGCTCTTCAATCAAATACCTTTTTCCAAAATATGTTAATTATTTAACTTTTTTGTGAGAAAAAATAAAGTCATTCGACATATATATAAAAATTTGTTGCTGAAAAACTCTTTGAAGTGCAAAATAAAGCTGTGTAGAATGCATTAATTCATCCCGTTTATGTTAATTATGGTATGTGGTTCAAGCTCAATTCATGTATGTGGCTTGGAAGATGGAAGCTAGGGCCAACCACACAAATCGATGCTTAGATGTCAACATCTGTACACTATTCACACATAAATTAGCATGCATGATCATTTATGTCTGGGTCGGGATTTTCTAACGTTAACGCCTGAAAGTTAGAGGGCTGTTTCAGTGATGTGGATCGGTGGATTAATATTTTGCATTAGATTTTGACACATGTATTGCAAATTTTTATTTTAATCATTTATATCTTTAACTTCTTTTTCCTCCTACTCAACCCCTGGTATCGAACTGATTGACGACGTGTCAAAATTTAACACAAAGTATTAATCCAATGGTCCACATCATCGGAATGACACTCTAACTTCGCGCATTAGAGAATCCCGATCCTGCCTGGGTCTAATATGATTTTAGATTGCGATTATAATCGCAGTTACGAGAAAATATTGCTGATACGGCTGCAACATGTGGCTGCGATATGATTACGTAAACCTTTAACACCGTGATATTACTACCTTTATGGACTGTAATTTAATTAAATCGATCTGGAGAAAAATATTTCTTAATTTTTATATTATTTTAGTACTAATATATTATGATAAAACAAGAAAAGGAAAACCTATTGGAGTTAAACTAGTAATGGAGGCAATAATTTACATCAGGTAATAGATTCTAACCTCATTGTACAAAAAATAGGAAAGAATAAAGACATTTTTGATCTTTTTTTATTTTTTATTTTAAAACTGTTTTCTAAAATAATTTTACACTGCTCAGAAATCAATTTCTCATCCAAAATATATAAGTTTTGATTTTTTTTTCAAAACAAATATTTTAAAAATTAAGAAACAGAAACAGCACGGAGATATTTTCTAATTTTCTTCTATTTTCAGCTTATTCAACTTCTTCCTTAATTCCTCACTCAGCTCTATGCCTTGCATCATCCTACATTAGCTGTCTAAACAACCTTGTTTAGTTGAATTTAATTTGAAAATTGAAAACAACTTTTGAAAATAAAAAACAAACACAACCTAAATCTTTATCCTTTTTTTTTTTTTTTCTTAAAGAGATGGGTGTAGAAGGAATGTAAAAATCAAGGGCTAACAATATCATTATTGAAAACCATAACACTTGGCATACATTTTATTCCATAATTAATACATATATACCCCAGCATGCCTGATCTGCTGATCATTTATGTCTAGTGTAATTTGAAATTGTGGTTTGTAATGACGGTTGCAAGCAAATTGCAAATATGGCTAATACGACTGTAACATGTGATCGCCATATGGTTACGTAAACCTCCAAAACCGTATTGCTATGTTTGCAGACTGCGAATTCACCAAAATAATTTTCTATTTTTTTTTGTAGACTTCGATTTAAAATCATAATAACTAAGCCTCAATTATTAGCCTGATTAATTAAATTAAAATGACACCGGATGATTGATGAAGACGATGGAGACACATTTTCATATAGGGGGGCGGAAGTAAACTTTGAAACGACTCCACAATTTAAGCCGTCGAAGTACGACACTGTTGTCATTTTTCGTACCACAAATCGATGACAGCACTCCATAACCAACAAATTAATCATGTCATTATTCGATACTAGAGAACCAATCGTGAACTTGCAACGTATGCTTCTCTTTCGGCCTATAATTTTAATTAATTACCATTGAAATTGTCCACATACTTTTCTAATACACTAATAGGCGTTCATTTGAGCATAGCTCAAGTAATAACAGATACACGGGATAAGTATAGGAGAAAATAGTCTGTACTATAAGTCATTCAATTATAAACTATCATGTAAGATAAGTTTGATAACTTTTATAATAATTATTTTAAAAGTCTTATACATTATAATTTGTGATTAATTGACAGTATAAATTTTTTATACTGACTGTACATAATGATTAAATTCTTAGTATAGAAGCTACATACTGGATTTAATCAAAAACATATATACTCATGGGTGTTGGGAATATTGGTCACTAGGTGTGTAATTTGTAGAAGTGGTAAAATAAAATATGTAACCTATAGTTTTTGTGAGTAAAACTTGCGAGTCCTAGCATGTAGAATAAAAGCCAAAAAAGTACCGAAGAGACAAAGGCAACCCCAGATGATGAAAGTGTTCCTGTAGCATTCCGTGCCCATGCATTTTCCCTGTTCATGCACTCCTTTATTGTAAACAAGGGCAGCTAAGTAGCCAAACAGAAAGGACCCCACAGGAATGTTGGCCACCACAAAATTATGGTTGACAGAGAAATTCTTGGTTCCAAATAACTCGGTGGTGGTGGACACAGAAATGGAAGCGATTGCTCCAGTGCACACTCCAATTATGGCAGTGCTAACGTAGAGGGCAAGGTGAGTTTTGTTCAGTAGTAAGAAAAATGCCCCTGCAGTTGGAGCCATTAATGCCACCACAGAAGCTGGTCTTGATATTGTACACTTACCCCTGCATACACCCCAAACCATGACAAAATGTCAATAAGAGTAGAGGGGTAATTTAATAACCTGTTGGTCTTCATTGATGTAGATCAACTAACACATATATAGCCATTATTTCAATTATATGTCAATGTAAATGCACTAGGTACTGGTTGGTGTTAGATAGGAATAGCTAGGACGGTAGAGAATGTGTAATATACCTGTAAAAGTAGTCCACAATAGATGGCATGAGACGACCAAAGAATCCAAAGGAAGAAGACAAAGACACCAATGATGAAGTACCAGAGTAAGCCCGGGATTCAGCTATTTGTCCCAAGTTATTAAGATATACTAAACCCAGTGTTGCACCAAATAAGTAGACAAAGAAATATAACCAGAAATCTATTCTTATGAGCATCAATTTTACTCCTATTTCTTCTCTTACACCAACCTCTTGAACTTCTCCACCCTCTTTCAACTCATTCTCTATCCTCTCTTCATTTTGACCCTCCTCCGCTGTAAAATGATAGACTCTTTGTTTTTCTCTATTTTTGTGCCATGACCCTACTAGTGCATTGATCTTAACGGAAAGTGGAACTAATAGAGGGAAGAGAAGGGACACTAGCACACCAATAAGGTTACCAAATGGAGATATTTTACTTGAGACAAATTGCAAGCTGCTCATCACAGCGTATATTCCAGTGGCAATTGTAATAACAAACATAACAACAAATCCAACAGCCGTGTGTTCAGGCCTGGTGACTTCAATTTCTCTGACCACAGGAGCTGCTATTAGGCCAACTATCACAGGTAAGACCGAGTTTAGAAAGAGAAATGTTTTAGCCTTTTTGTGTCCAGGAACAGCATCAACAATGCTGGAATAAATCTTCGCACTTAAACCTTGGTAACTTGTTGTTAGCCCCACAGCAACTTGGCGATGAGATGGGAAGTTCCTTATTGTGACCACATAGCACACAGTGTTGATCCAACAAATGCTGTTCCCTGCTAGAACAGTTAGCAGGAAGACATGCCAATAGGAGAGAGAGGAAATTTGGTTTGTAATGAAGAGATATTGCACACCATAACCAACTAACCCAAGAGTTGAGCCGATCATGAGGACAAGCCAAAGGGGGAGGTAAACAGCAGCCAGGCCAGAAAAGAAGCCAAAAAGTTTGCCTGCATCAGAGGCAAAAGCAAGGTTATTGAGCTGGAATTGGGACATGGAAAGGAGTTGCTTCAGCTGGGAGGAGTAAGCAGGGAAATTGGTGTTTGTCCCACTTATGGATTGGAGCCAAATGATGCCCACAAGACTTAGCCATTTTAAGGCAGTTGAAGGCATGGTGAAGAGGCTAGTGAGAAAATTTGAATTGCACCTCTTAACTCACAAGAAGGGATGGGGTGTGAGTGAGAGGGCTTATATGTTGAGAAGAGTAAGGAGAATGGGTACTGGGTAGTCGGGTCGAGTTTGAAAATGTAAAACTTTGCTCCGCCCGCAAATCTTTATCATAATAATAATTAATAATAAAAGGAAAAATTCAGGAGACAAATTCTTATAAAATTGAATATTATTTCATTCACAATCACTTTCTGGCATTGCTCCGCCCGCAAATCTTTATCTTAATATTAATAAAAGGATAAATTCGGGCGATAATTTCTTATAAAATTGAGTAGTACTTCATTAACAATAACTTTCTTGCATTTAATTTGCTTTTTCTATTTTCGTTCTTTTTTTTAGGGTAAGTAAGTCTTAATGCATTTAATATGGTATTAATTATCTTAATTACATGTTTAAACATTAATTAAGGTAATTGTGGAATATATCTTTATATTAATAAAAGAAAAATAGTTTAGGCGAAAAAATCTTATATAATTGAGTATGATTTCGTTTACAATAACTTTCTTCTATTTAATTTTCCTTTTCTCTCCCCGCTATTTTTTTAAGGGTAATTAAGTCTTAATGCATTTGATATAATATTAATTACCTTAATTACATGTTTAAAAATTAATTAAGGTAATTATGGAATATATATTTTTTAAAAAAGAAAGTAACAATATATTTAAACTATAATTTGAATTAACTAAATTAATTATCCGAAAACAAATCAAATTTTTGGTAGAGACTACAGGTATCTTCACTAGAGACAATCCTGCTCGAGTTAGATAAAACTACTATGGGCAACAAAGTTTATATTACATCACAACCTAAATGTTTTTCTCTCTCACTTAAAAATTAATTAGTCATTAATTTTAGGTTAAGTTAATGCGAAGATTCCTATAGTTTTATAGAGTTCTTAAATAAATCTCTATAGTTAAAAACACTTTTAAAAAAGTTCTTATAGTTTAAAAAGTTTGTAATTAAATCTTTATACACCAATGGTGTTATAACTCCATTAAGTTATATTTAACATAATTATACTTTTAGTCTCCTAACTTTTCTCTTATTTACAATCAAGTCCAAGTGTAGGTGGTATGAAAAAATAAATCAAACCCCCAACTTTGAAGTTTACTAACAACACTAAAACCACTAAGCTAATAACTTTATTTAATATATAAATAAAAATTATATTATAGAGCACATATATTTACTACTACTAAATTAAATAACATTAACATTATATAAACTAATAATATTAAATTAATATTAATAAATATAAATTAATAATATATAATTGTTAGCATGAATGGAATTTGAATCCTCATCCTTAGAGTTCACTAATATATATAAATTAGTATATATTAATAAACTTCTAGAAAAATTTAAATATATTAGATATGATATAAATGTATCAAAAGAAGATTAATTGAAAATATATGATATAAATATATCTTTTTTTAGTGAAATATATATAAAAAATTATTTCATCAATAATAATATTTTATTTTAGTCACTAAAATATGCAGAGAAAAAATAAAAAATTAAAACAACACAAATTTATAAAAAATAAAAACTATTTAAAATAGAGTGATTAAGCTATAATTAAGATATATAGTATTAAAAAGTATAAGTTATTGTTTGTTTTGTTTTATAATATTATATTGTTTATTTACTAGTAGTAAATATATGTGTAATTTTGGTCCTTAGTATGTATTATTAATTTATATTTATTAATATTAATTTAATATTATTAGTATTTATTAATTTTAATATTATTACTATATATTTAGTATATATTTATTAATATTAATTTTAATATTATTAGTTTATATAATATTAATATTATTTAATTTAGTAGTAATAAATATATGTGTAATTTTAGTTTCTCATTTAAGTTATATATAATACAATTTTTATTTATATATTAAATAAAGTTATTAGTTTAGTAGTTTTAATGTTGTTGATGAACTTCAAGGTTGGGGGTTCAATTCCCACCTTCAACACTTTTATTAATTCTTTTTCTATTTTTGCATACCACCTACATTCGGACGTGATTATAAATAAAAGAAATTTTGAGAGTCTAAAAGTGCAATTAATTTAAATATAAATTAACGGAGTTATAACACCGTTAGCATGTAGGGATTTAATTACAAACTTGTTAAACTATAAGGACTTTTTTAAAGTGTTTTTAATTGTAGAGACTTAATTAAAAACTCCGTAAAACTATAGGGATGTACAAATTAATTTAACCTTAATTTTAATTAACTAGATTGTCTATTAATATATAATTTTCACACCAAATTTAAAATTAATTAGTCATTAATTTTAATTAAATAGATTATCTAATAATCTATAATTTCTCACCAAATTTAAAATCAATTAGTCAGTAATTTTAATTAAATAGATTGTCTCTTAATATGATATATTAGGTTAGGTATGAGATATATTTTAATCGCAGAATTACATAGATTGGATATGAGATATCTTAGATTGATAAATATTCAAACACTAATCCTTTTTATTAATATATGTTTTTTATTAATTTTTATATATTATTTAAATTAAAATGTAATTAATAGCATAATATAATCTTTTTTAAAATTATATATAAATAAATTAAAATTTTAAAGAAAAGTGCACAGATTCTCTGTGAATTTCTCTGATTTCAATAATAATAAAATTGAATTTAATTTTTCATACTCATCTCTTCCATGCTTGTCCCCAAATTCCTTTTGCCTTTAACAAGAGAGAAATGAAAATAGTTAAACCTGCTTTCGACTCGCCCCACTGTCATTTCTAAGAATGGATTAGAGACATCATGTTTGAAACCAATGTCAGAAATACATCCGGGTTAAATGGAATAATGTGGTTGTGCATGTACAATGTGGTTTTATATCAACCACCACCTATGCTTGAAAAGATTGTGCGAGAGGAAATGGCATCTATGTTACACTAATGTGAATTTAAGAGCATTTATTAATAGTTAGATTTTACGAAGAGATCTGAACATAAGGAAGATTAAGGACTGATTTGAATAAATAACTTAATTAAATATTCGTTTAGTAAACTTTTATAATACAAAGTTTAATATTAAATTTAATTGTAAAATTTACTAGGGTCAGCCTAGTGATGAAGGATTGGAATAATATGCATAAGGTCATAAGTTTTAACCTAAGTGCAACCATTGTATAAAAAAAAAAGTAATTGTAAAGTTTATTTAAATGAGTTAAAAAATTATAAAATAATTCATAAGTTTTCTAAAAATTCTTTCAAATACTACATAATTTGGCATTATGCATGAAGATGGACCAAAAGCGAACTTTTATGATAGATGTGGGGAAAAACAAAAAAACTTGTTTTTAACACTTATGGTGGCTGGGTGATAAAAGGATACACATTGATCTCTTCTGTTGGCAGGGTATATACCGTGTCTCATATAATACTAGCTCATGGGAGAAATTATTTGAATCTTCTTTAGTTAATTTTCTTCCACGTCTCTCCAATTAAATTTCAATTGTCTATTACATCTAACAGTCCATGACAATTGGTCACCCGATTGGTCAATATTAATAACAATTGATCAATGTTTTTGGAGCTTGATCAATTGGCATCAAAATTAATCATTGTTACCAGAAATTGGTTGTTGGTCAATCGAGTAATCTCTAAAAATATTAACCAATCTTCATTAATGTTGATTGATCAATCTTTGATCAGTTGACCAATTTTATGATCTGTTGATTAATTGTAGAACAAATTAACCAATCATTATGGACCATTAGATGCATGTATAAGGTTGTGATTCCGGTGGCATAAAATGAAAATCCCTTTACAGATAAAATCCCTTTTCCTAAGAGTATATGTGGTCAGTTGGGCTTCTAGGACAATACATTTTGGGTGCTGTTATTGTCATACCTCTTTTTGTTAAGTTGACACCTTAATTCTTTTTTGTTTTTCTTTTTTTTGATAAAAATATTTTTGATAGAAACAAGTTTCTATTATACACTCTACTCAACAGAAATTTGTTTCCGTTATGTATGTGAAGCAAATATGTAACGGAAATAAATTTCCGTTGTGTTAATTTTTTTAATAAAAATTTAATACAACAAAAACTTATTTTTGTTGTGTATTTGTTATTGAAACCTCTTGTGTCAATGAAATATGCAACATAAACTTGTTTCTGCTGTGTAATTAACTTGTAATACAAGTTACTATTTTTAAAAGTTACCTTTTAAAATTGAATTAATTATGAGGCAAATTATATTTTTTAATTGAAATTAAATTATGATTTAATTTACCTTTTTTAAGATTAATCAAATTAATTATTATACAAAATATCTTTTTTAATTGATATTAAAATGTAACTTTTTGAAAAAAGTAACTTGTATTGCAAATTAACTATACAACAAAAACAAATTTTCGTTGTGTATTTCATTGACACTTGTGGATGTCAATAACAAATACACAACGAAAACTTATTTTTGTTGTGTATTTGTTTCACATACAACAAAAATGTATTTCTATCAAAAATATTTTTATAAAAAAAAATACAAAAGAATAAGTATGAATGTGAACTTAACAAAAAGAGGTATGAGAAAAACTGTGCCCTACATTTTGACGTCATCCAACTGATTGATGCGGGCCACGAAGATTTTTTTTTTCACCATCAATATCGTGGACCCATTTTGAAATTTGGAACGGTTTCCTGGCTTACTATATATCTACCAGAAAACAAACTTGAACATCTTATTGAATTAATATTGTACCTATCCCCTAGGTGAACGTGTGAGAGTGGGAAGTGAAAGAATATTTAAAATTTAATTAATTACTCATGGTTAAGATTAGTTCATCATATCTTGTACGTTCTTGTCTAATGAGCCAGCCATACATAACGGCCAACACAAATTTCTGTCAACTATTACTTGATTCGTCTTGCGTGTAGGGATGAGAATTATACCCAAGACTGTGGATATTTTCACAAAATATTCATAATATATAGGACAAATATCAGCTCAATAGAGATGAATCTATAGACGGAAGTTTACCTACAAAATTTAATAGATAGGTTCTCGCAAAGATATTGTAGTATCCCGCCTCGTACCCACACCTATATATTTAATTATTTAATTAAAATATCTAATACGTACACACACACACATATATGATTAAATATGTTTTTGGTCCTTCAAAAATATGACAAAATTAATTTTAGTCCCCAAATTTTTTTTTTCTTGAATAAAGTCCCTCAAATATTAAAAATATCTTAATCAGATCCCTATGTTAAACTTTGTTTAACTTTTCTATTAAATGATGGTCACATTAGCTTTCAAATAAAATATTTTATTACCTTAAGGGTCCAGTGATAGTTTTTAATAAAAAAAATCTTGTAATTGCTTTTGCTTTAGAGTTAAAAAATTTTGTAGTTTAGTGTTAAACATGTAATCATTTTATTTAAAAAGTTTATTATTAATTAGACTTGGACATAAATTTTGACTTGGACGGCCACATCAACAAATTAATGGTAACTATGGTGTTGATGTGACAATCATTTAACAGAAAAATTAAATAAAGTTTAGCATAGGGATATAACTAGGGTATTTTTAATATTTGAAAAACTTTATTTAAGGAAAAAATTTTCTGGGAACTAAAACCAATTTTGTCATATTTTTGGAGGACCAAAAAACATATTACCCATATATGGAATTTGCTAATGTATATACACTTGTTTTTTAGTTAGAGTATCTTAGCAAGTTACACCATAGATGTATTTTAAGATATATTGTAGTTATAACTTGTTAACGTACTCCAATTAAAAACAAGTGTGTGTACATTAGTAAGCCCTACAAGCATTTGCTAATGTACACACTTATTTTTTAGTTGGAGTATGTCAACAAGTTACATCGTGGGTGTATTTTAAGATACATTATATTTATAACTTACTAACTTACTCTAACTAAAAAATAAGTGCATGTACGTTACCAAATCCCTATATAAATATATATTGACTATTGGTTTAATTATTAAAATATAGTCTTGAACTCTAAGTCAATGTATATATATAATTATTTATTTAAAATATCTTATATATATAATTATATATTTTGAATTTATAATATATAATTATAAACTAATTAGTATCAATGTATCATTTTTGGTAAGTCTTGGAGAGTACTAGCATATAATGTCTAAGTTTAAGAATTAGTTGTTCTTGATGTTTATTGTTATATTTGATTAACTTTAAGATTATAACATTAAATTTAAGAATGATTATGTTCCTAATGTTGTATGGTTATGTTTGGATGATTTAAGAATATTTTTCAATTCAGTTATAATAATTCCTTTATTTAACATGTTTTTATTAATTTATTGATTTTACACTTAAGTAAAGTGTGGATAGTAGATGCAAGTATAAATATTTAGGTACCTAGCATGTACGGGGATGGAAATTATAAAGTTACTATTTACACGAGTATGGAGTCGGGTACGAATATTTTTTTCTAACTTAGGTATGGAGACATATACTATGATACCTTACTCATATTCTACCCATTATTATCTCTACCTGTGTGTCTAAGTTGAGATTACTTTACATCGGTGTAAATACTTTGAGACGCAAGGTGCCCTACAACCAGAGGTGATTGAAATTATGAAAAAGCATGGAGTCGCTACCAATTTTATTTAAAATCAGCTGGAAAATTTGAAAACCCTGTTATATTTTGAAAACTAATCTTTGAAATGAGTTTGCATTCAAAAATCTAATTACGCATAGAAAGAGTGAAACTTGAATTCAACTGTATCACTAATACATTAATTAAAAATAATTATCTTATAATTAATTGTGTAATTATTAATAATATTTGTTTTAACAACAAATTAAAATAAGAAATAAAGTGAAACAAGGGAAATTATTTATAAAAAAAGGTTTGTAAATTTTTTTTTAGCTTCAAATAGAATTTCCCTACTCTGATGTATCTTTTGGAATAATAGGAAATTCAAAGTTACGTCGTTTTTAAAGAAGAGTTGTGATTTTGAAGATTGAAAATTTTGTATGAAAAAAAAAAAAAGAAACAATAAAGTGTGCAAACGTAGTGAATAAATTTTAAAAAGGTTAAATATGTTTTGGTCCTCTAAAAATGACAAAATTAGTTTTAGTTTTCAATTTTTTTTCTTAAATAAAGTTCCTCAAATATTAAAAATATCCTAATTATATCCCTATACTAAACTCTGTTTAATTTTTTTGTTAAATGATGATCACATCAACAGTTGTAGTCACCATTAATTTGTTAACGTAACCGTCTATGTCAACTTTTAAGTCCAACTCATATAAGTAACAAAATTTTTAAATAAAATGATTACATGTTTAATTCTAAACTACAGATTTTTTTTTAACCTTAAAGTAAAAGTAATTACATGATTTTTTATTAAAAATTATCACTGGACTCTTTAAGCAATAAAATACTTTACTTGAAAGTTAATGTGACTATTATTTAACAAAAAATTTAAAGAGAGTTTAACACAGGATCTAATTAGGGTATTTTTAATATTTAAGAAATTTTTTTAAGAATTTTTTTTTGAGAATTAAAGCAAATTCTGTTATATTTTTGGAAGACCAAAAATATATTTTAAAATGTGGTTCACAAATTTGTCTAAGTTAAAGTGACATCTTTTAAGAAAGCGAGAATTGACAAGTTGTCTTAACTAAATCAACGCTTTAATTTAGATCGAGAAATAAATAAAATAACACAATTTTATTAAATATAAGATCCAGGCCAAGCTAGCTATCCCATCTAAATTCTAAAGTGTTCCGCTTTTGAAAAAAAAAAAAAGTTAACAAGTTCTCTCAGTTAAATCAACTCCTTAATTTAAAATTGAGAAATATGTATAACAACGATTTTAAAAGAAATTATATAAAGAATAATTGACCAAGCTGTCAAACTAAATGGTCTCTATTTTACAAGCGAGAGTTAACAAATTGTCTCAACTAAATTAACTCCTTAATTTAAATTGAGAAATAAACGTAATAATAATAAATAAATAATATTTCATAAAAGAAATGGTCCACCAAATTGTCCCAGGTAAAGTGTCCCTTCCTAAATACGTACGAGAAGAATTAACACGTTATTTCAACTAAATTAACATTTTACTAAAACTATTTTTTTTTTTTATAAAGAATTGATTTTTAGTAGTGTATGAGAAAGATAACCAAAGAAAGGGGCTACAGATGCCGATGGCGCAACTAGAACTAGCATTCATTATGAAACAATATATTATTATCGACAAGAAAAAGATCAAATAAAATAAACATTGGGTCTCAAAAGTTTATAAATATTTCTTTGATGATTTATTTAATTTTTATTCATGATCAATTTCAATTTTTCTGTTCTTTTAGTTTTTTTATATATAATTTAAATTATATTCCTTTAATTTCATGTTTTTAATCCAAACAACCCAATCAATTTTTAGCACAAAAACCCCAAACCATGACCCAACATACACCCCAAATCTAATGAAAGCCAACCCAACCTGTAATCGGTTAACCCAAATAAGAATCACGCTTGAACCTAATTCAAGTAATAAATAAAAAAAACAAAATACTAAGCAAGCATTAAGAAAAGAAAAATAAGATATGCACATGTGGACTCGCACATACGTTCCGTACTTGTTAAAGAAGTCAAGAAAATGATATTTATAATCTATATATTTCTGATTTATGTTCAATAATATGTTCTCAACTAGAAGAAAGCACAAAACCCAGCTGAACCTTGGAACTTATGTTCAGGTGCAAAAGTCCTATTGGCATATATCAATCGGTTGCCCCAAAAATCAATTAAAAAAATAGCTGCGTGACATCTAAAGTGTAAAGCAAAAAGTGATATGAATAATACATCTATAATAAAATCCAGCAGCAAAAAATTGAATCTCAGCTCAGATGGGTATTACGTTCAAACAAAGCATCACAACAAAAACATAAGGATCTTATGATGTAGCAACAGAAACTTTGTTCTTGACAATGCAACTTCAGTTACCAAAATACAATAAGCCATTTCTAACCTCTCGCTGTGCTCCTTAATCACATGTTCCTTATCTTCTTCTGCTATATCATGCAGCACAAGTGTTGTACTTGAAGAGTGGCCAGCTATAGTTATTCTCACAGGCCTTTTTATTTTTATTTTTTTTCATTTTTTGACATAGTGTTCCAACAACACAAATATAATGAAGACTCTAGTCTAGACATTGTTATTGTTACATATCCAACATTATGAAACAGGAAAATTATAGGCCTTACATTGTCTATAAGAATGATACAGAGTGCTGGCCCCATCTTATTCACTCACTTACTATGGATAGATCTCAATGAGAGACCTTAAGCCCAAAACTGGAGTTATCTTATAGTTATTATAACCAGCAGATGAAGTCAACTTAACCTATTCATTCTTGTTTCTTTCTTTTCCACTGACCAACACCATCATCAGCATATCAAAGAAGAGCTGTGTTTCAACTGATTCATCATCTCCCTTTTCATCGTCCATCACCATGTCTATGATGATCACCTTCCCTTCTTTGCCTTTCATTGTTATCGCCTCCTTGCATTTCTTCAATATGTCCACACACTCCTCATCATTCCAGTCATGCAATATCCACTGCTTTGTCATTCAAAGTAACAGTGATCAGAATCATCAAAAGGAAATAAAGTATTTACTTACATTCATTTTAAGCTTGGTAGAATTGGCACAACATGTAATGTTTTTAACAGCAATATGTACTCAGCACTCCACAAAAAGTCTAATTTGAAGAGATCTCCAGCTGTTTTACTAGAATGAGCAGAGATTTACCTGTCAAATAATCATATGCTACTTTACTTAGCCCCTAACTATGTAAACTAGTACCAGTTATTACAGGCCATGTGCACACCTGTCATTAGATGATAACTTAATTAGTTGATTAGATGTATTTTATGTAAGAATTAGCTGGCTGATTTGATATTACAGTTGCAGTAGTTAGACTGCTAGTTCTAGCATAGTTACCTATACGTATAAATATTATACGTTATTTCATTTGATAAATGGTGATAGTTGTTGTATATTTTGAGTCAGCATTTCAAAGGTTAAAATTACAATTTAATTGAATTTAGAAATTTATTTTAAATTAATTTAGTGACTTATCAAAATAGATATTTTACTCTAAATTAGTTTTGTTGACTTAGTCTTTTAGATTGAGTCTAATATTATCTTTTGACTTGATCTTAGGTAATTTTAGAAATTCTATCTTTTCTTAATAAATATCTATATTTCAGAGGGTTTTATCGTAACATTTTTTTATCTCCCACATCTTTCCTTCCTTCTCTCCTTTGTGACAATCTGGGCTATTCTAAGAAAGCTTGTTAGTTCTGTTGTCCCAACCATTTTTTGGAAATGGTTGGGATGAGCTTGTTATATCCTAGGAGACTTGCGCATCATGCGGATAAGTCCTTGAGGACAATGTGAGATCACATGTCTCAGGCTTAATTTTGTTCATAATCATTTATGTTTGTGGGTTCGTGATTAATCGTGGTTCGTGATCAATTCAAATCATGAGTTTGAGTTAATACAAAGATCGTGATTATGGACAGCTACAACAACAATAATATGGTTCATTCTTTTCCAATTGATCAATTCGTTGCTTTAATTCTCTGAAATTCGACACCAGTCAAGTACGAACTGTGTTGAAGGTAAGGTAAGGATGTAATATTGTATTATAAATTGTGAGAATATTTTACCTTCAACAAAATGGCATCGGCAGGAGGAATGGCCTCAAACATGTCCCCTCCAACATATTTAAGGTTCTCACTTCCTTGCAAGCCAGAAACAACATGTGGGAGATCAAATAGAATGCATTCCAACTAGGGGAATGGTTTAGCAATGGCCTTTGCCATGGTCCCTGTGCCTCCCCCAACGTCAACCAATGGCTCCAATCCCATGAACACCCCCTTGCATGTCTCAATCACCATACTAGTGACTAATTGAGCGTCAGTTGCCCTGGCATCATTGAATAAGTTATTAAATTTTGGATCACCGCCAGCATAATCCCAAATTTGCATCCCATGTGCCGTTTGAAATGGTGTAGGATCACCATTTTTGAACCAATCAGAAAATTGATTCCATGGATGTGTCAAAATTGGATCAAGCATGGCATGCAAGAAAGGTGTTACACTGAGTGCATGGTTCTTAAGCAGTAGTACAGATGCATCAGTACGTCAGTGCATACTTTACTTCTAGCTCATTCTTCTTGTGTTGAGAGAAGAAGCCAGAATGGATCATGATTCGCATCAAGCGATGGATAAAGTGAGTTTTGGATGGGTGGATTGGTAGTGAAGCAATGAGGTTTGAGAGTCACATGGGGTGGCCATAGTTGTGTATGATATCTGGTATGCCTAAGTCAACTACACATTTAAGGGACATGGAGTTTATGAAGCTAAAAATGTGATTCCATGTGTGGGTTTGAGCTCTAAGTAGTTTGGCAGCATGGTCTTCATCATGGGATTCCATGATTTGCTGCTTAAACTACTAGCTAGCTTTGGAGTATGGAACCTCACATTATTTGAGTCTATTTATAGGAAGCAGAGATGTGTAAGCAACGACTTTATACTCCATATATATGGTATGACTAATTAAGGTTTTAAATTGCGGTTGTAATTTCGTTACGATACTTGATATTGCTGGAAATTGTAGACAAATGTGACGGATGCGGCCGCAATTGTGGACGTGGAGAGTCCAAAAACTTTGACATTGTGGCCGAAATCATGGTCCTGAACTGTTTTTTAAATCATTGAGTATGACAAAGATGTCCTATCAAAGTTATTGAAATCAATTAATATATTGCATTTAATTTTGATCTATTTGTATAATTATTGTAAATCATATTGCTTTTGAATTTATATGACAGAAGGTATGATGTTATTATGCCCTCTTTATCATTAGGTTGTTTTTATAGTTTGTTTAAAGCTATATGGTCACTTAAATATTTACATGACTTTTTAATATATATGAAAAAGAATGAATTAATAGAGTACAAAGGATACTCTAACCCATTTACAAAAGATGGTGAGTAATGATTAATTCAATGTTAACCGTGAATGCAACCTAGAGGATTAATGCATTAATCCAAAAACATGCATCTAGGATTCCCCACAATTTCATTAAACCACGACCAAGATCTACAATTAATAAGATCCATTAAATGGATTTTAATCTTGACCACATATAAAAATAGTTCTCATTTGATAAGTGTGTGTGTGTTTAATAGTTAGGGAAAAATACAAATAGAAAATTTTAATTTAAGAAAACAGAAGATGGATGAATATGAAAGAAAAGAAAACAAATTACTTTTATTATGTTCTAATTTGAATAATAGAAAAGAAATGGCAGATGTATAGTAAATAGAGAAACCAAATATTTTAAGACCATACATTAATAGTTTGAAACAAGAAAAATGATACAAATGCGTAGATAAGGGTTTTACAAAAATTCTCTGAATTAACACTAGAGTGGCTTAAAATTTTTGGATTAGCAATCAATGGAAGAAAAATTGTACACCCCCTATAACATTTTGAGAATATTTTGTCTCGAGCGGTATATACCAAATGTTCAAGCTCATCCGATCCCTGACACAATCGTCTTCATGCTACAAGCCAAATGGGTAGTAAGTTTTCACTTACAATAATATTGTAAGATCTTCCTTTTGTTCGCCTTATTCAGTCACATTCATGCTAGTTCATGTTAGCAGTACGCAATCTCATTCTATGGAGCATATTTCACCCTAATAATGCAGAACTGTTATTCGCTTGGTCGCATATGATATATATGTTATTGAATGGGTCAGTTGTTTGAGCTAAAAGCTTGTGCAAAGGCATAAAACATGGAGCCATAGATAGATTCTTGCGTACACACCACGTACAAAGCTGGACCACTTGGGATTTGTCGCTGTTTGAGCCCCACACCTTGGAACATGGATGATCGAAATGTACGTGTCAT
This sequence comes from Spatholobus suberectus, assembly GCA_004329165.1. NCBI lineage: Eukaryota > Viridiplantae > Streptophyta > Magnoliopsida > Fabales > Fabaceae > Spatholobus > Spatholobus suberectus. The sequence goes on along the minus strand of CM014734.1, from coordinate 63,833,877 downwards.
CTAAACAAAGTCACCAAGGTCTGTAATTTTTGTGTATTAAAAACTCTGTACAGGGCTGCTGTTATATATAAAATCAGCAGAGTACAATTCTAGGACAAATCAGACTATTTTAGGAAAATAATTATGACAATATCATAATTCTATAATTGCTCTATTCTAATGCTAATTTTCCTTGATTGACAAATTACAAATGAATCACAAATGAATGCTGATCCCCTTGATTGATTTCTTTTCCTTTAACACTCCCCCTCAAGTTGAACTGTGAATGTCTATGACACCCAACTTGCTGAGATGTGTATGAAATGCCAGTGATCGTAGTAGTTTTGTAAATATATCCGCTATTTGATTACCACTTTGCACATAGGCTGTCTTGATCTCTCCTCTTTGGATTCTCTCACGAACAGTGTGGCAATCTAGTTTAATGTGCTTCGTCCGCTCATAGTATATCGGGTTTGTAGCAATGTGTAAAGCTGCTTGATTGTCACAAAACAACCTTGCTGGCTTAGGATGTGGTACATGCAAGTCTTTTAACAAATATCTCAACCAAGAAAGCTCACAAGTGGCTACAGCCATAGATTGATACTTTGCTTCTACTGATGACCTTGAAAGTGTTGTTTGCTTCTTACTTTTCCATGACACAAGGGACTTCCCAAGGAAGATGCAATAACTTGTTACAGACTGTCAGTGTAATTGGGCACCTTGCCCAGTTGGCATCACAATAGCCAACCAAGTGAAGTGGGCTCTTGGATGAGAACAATAACCCTTGTCCTAGAGCTGCCTCCAAGTATTGAAGGAGTTTATGAGCAGCCTTGAGATGATGTATCTTTGGTTTTTGCATGAATTGACTGAGTGTGTTCATAGAATATGTGATTTTAGGCCGGCTAGTTGTAAGATATATCAGCTTTCCAACTAGCCTACGATATTGAGTGGGATCCTTGAGGGCTTCACTACCTTTTTCTGTTAGCACCGAATCTGGCTCCATGGGGACAGCTGCTAGTTTTGATCCAAGTAACCCAACTTCTTCTAATATGTCCAATGTGTATTTTCGTTGATAGATTGTAATTCCTGCTTTAGAATGGGCAACTTCAATGCCGAGAAAGTATTTTAGCGATCCAATGTCTTTAATCTTGAAACAACTACTGAGAAACTTCTTAAGGTCATTGATGGCTGTCTCATTGTTGCCTGTAATAACCATATCATCAACATAAAGTAGTACCATAGTAATGGAATCTCCACAAACCTGTGTAAATAGTGAATAATTAGCCTTTGACTGTTGAAACCCAATTTCTTGAATCACACAAGAGAAACGTTGGAACCAATTGTGAAATGCTTGTTTAAGGCCATAAAGTGACTTGTGAAGTCGATAGACAACATTCTGCCCCTGTCGACAATAACCTAGAGGGGTAGCATGTACACTTCCTCAACCAGTTGACCGTGAAGAAATGCATTTTGCACATCCATTTGGTGCAAAGGCCAACGGTGAACTACAGCAATAGCAAGTAAGCAATGGATAGTGATCAATTTGGCAATGGGAGCAAAGGTATATTTGTAATCAATGCCTTCACGTTGGGTGAACCCTTTAGTGACAAGCCGGGCTTTGTAACACTCAATGGTACCATCAACATGATATTTGAGCTTAAAAACCCATTTGCAACCAATGGGTCACTATCCAGGAGGTAGGGGAACCAGTGACCAAGTCTGATTGTCCTTGAGGGCCTGAATATCAGAATTTATAGCTACAACCCATTGAGGATCATGATGGGCTTGTTCATAAGTGGTAGGCTCAACCAGTCGAGAGATATTATGCACAAAGGAACGATAATTATGAGACAACCCAGAGTAAGAAACATACCATTGCAATAGATAGCGAGTGCCAGATGGGGATGAAGAGGAGTAACTAGGGCCCAAGACAATAGCATGATATGTTTGGAAATCTCGGAGATGGGAAGGAGGTTGGGAAGGGCGAGATGAACGACAAAGGTCAGGGATGGCAGTGTGTAGTTGGTTGGGGGTGAAGGGATGGCTGCTAGAGATGGGGAGTTCGTCAAAGGGTGAGAGTTGTCCGATGGGGATGTCGTGATAGAGGGCACTGCGGAGGAGGTGGTGTCGACAAGTTTGGGGTGTCGAGAATAAACTTGTAGTGGGGATGGGCTGGGAATGGTTGAAGGAGATGGGTCCATGGGTAGAGATGTGGTGTGGGAAGGGCCAACTGTTGTAAGAGGAAGGGAGCTATTTGGTGAGTGAGGAGGGATTAGGTTGGGCTTAGGAAGATGAGGTGGGCCACTAGGAAAAGGTAGGACAAGGTTGTCATCTTGATTTTCTAGTGGAAGTTTATTTAAAGGAAAAACATGTTCATGGAAAGTAACATCTCAGGAAGAAAAGAAAACTTTGTCTTTAAGATCATAAACATGGTAACCCTTTTGCCCAAGAGGATATCCCATGAAGATGCAACAACGTGCACGATGATCAAATTTGTTATTGGGGGTGAGGTTTGTGGTATAGCATAAGCAACCAAAAACCTGAAGGCTAGAATAAATTGGCAGAGCTTTGTGTAAAAGCTCATATGGAGATTTGTGGGAAAGTAAAGGTGTGGGTAGGTGGTTAATAAGATAACATGCTGTTTGAATGCTTTCCCCTAAAATTGCAAAGGTAAATTAGCTTGAAATCGTAGGGCACGGGCTACATTTAAAAGATGGCGATGCTTACACTCGACTACCCTGTTTTGTTGGGGGGTATAAGCACATGAGTGTTGAAAAATGGTGCCATGTTCATCAAGAAAGGATAGGCTGGATTTTGTGGTTCAAGTCTTATTACATTCATGCCTATAAAAAGAAAGTCTTATTACATCTTTTTAAAATTGAAAACCAACATTTTTTTTAATCTTTTAGGAGTGTCTAAGTCGATTTAGCAGTTTTCTTTAATTTTAGGAGAGAGAAAAATTAAAATAAATTAAATTGATTTAATTTGATTTGATTTAATTCCATTTATAATTGTTTTAGTCAAACTCGAACTAAATCAGCCTTAACTACAAAGTTAATTTGGTTTGGTTATGCTTCCGAATCTAAAGCATAGAACTCCTTTGAACTTTCTGAACCATGGATATAAAAAACCGTATCAAATTGCTGCTTTGATATATATACTCTGTAATTTGCGGTTATGGTTGTAACAAAATAACATTTTTGTTTTTGGTGTAACAAAATAAGTATTTAGATAGAGTGTTTCAGCCTCAAAAGATATAGATCCCAGAACTTAAAGAGTCCCATTAACATCAAATAGATCGTACATTTATTTGGTGGTTGGTAGGAGTAGCTTCTGATTTGATGGTAGGAGAGAGTAGAATAGTTTATGTTTTATTCTCTGAAGTGGGTATTGTTATAACTTATTACATTAAAATCTCGTTAGTGTAGCCTTTTTACATGCATGCAAATATGGTGTGGAATCTGTGGATCGAGTTGAACCGGCCTTTCTACCAGCACCAATTGTGGACTCTTACCGTCAACTCAATTTCGATAGATTTATGGACTCTTACCGTCTCCAATACATAGAAGTAAAATGTAAAGGCAGGCAAGAAAACATAAATTGATTAATTAAAAATGTTATCTTTTAGCATAGAAATAAAATGCCGATAGACAAATCAAAAATTCATGTTTACTAAAAGGACGATAAGCACGAAGGTGATATGCACCATGTGTTACATAAGGATAGTGATATTTAGACACTCAATAATTCCAAACACCACATAGCACAAGGAGTGCAAGGATCGGAATCAAGAGGCAACAGTACATAAATCACAGCTTACCATAGCCCCATCCATAGACATTGTCCGTACACCCCAAATATACAAGTTGCAGCCCCACCATTACCCAAAAAACCAGAAGTAATAACAATCAATAATGAAGACCATTCACCGAAGTTGCTACAGTAATACTACCTTTTAGCTAGCGCTTGTATATTTGTACTGATCATGTATATTCCCTTGCGTTTTTGTTAGGCCCTGGCGTTTAGACATAGCATGCTCTCCCTTGTTGGCCATGTGCGTGCCAACTGTTAAATTACATGACACCTGCTACATCAAAAATCACCTTCACTGAACACAAACCCAAAAGACTTAACTGGATGATGCTATCGATCATATTATTAAGTCGTACAAAATACTGCATCATCTCCGACAACGACTTCTCCTCCTCCGCCACTGCCTTCGACAAATCTCGTGGCCCCTTTTGAAACCTCCTCCACCTTGTATTCGGCGGCATCATCATGCCCATCCAAACCCTTGGCCAATTCCTTGGCCTAAAGAGACCCTTCAGATCCTCAAGAACTTCAACCGCCTTTCTGCTAGCGGTGAGTTAGGATCATTCCACCTTTTTGAATAGGAACTTATTATTTTTACATGCTCTGTGTTCAACCCCAAATCACAAGATATGGTTGAAGCCACCACCAATTACAACGGCTAATGGCGACAGTGAAAGCATAGCAGACAAGGGGGTATGTTACCAATAAAAAGGGTAAGTTTAGAAAGAGCTTAAATTTTTAAATATTAAATTAAATAAATATTTTACAGTAAAATTATTAGCTTAATTGTGTAACGCCTGACTGCTTTCAGGACTGTAGACTGTCCTCACAAACCAATACAAGACTTTTGAGTGTGCTTTGTCCTCATTCACACGCTTCTTAGGAAACTTTGCAGGAGGTCACCCATCCCTAAATTGCTCCAAGTCAAGCACGCTTAACTATAGAGTTCTTAAGTGATAGGTTACCGAAAAATAGATGCATCTTGTTGGTATAGGTAGCACTTATTAATTCCTTTAAGCTATCCTCAACTGTACAGTCCCATACCTGCACAGCCTCTGGATCCCTCTCATTCGGGTGTGTATTCGATTCATTCATGTACCCCTCCCATTGGAAGCCTACCAGGAGCCGCTCCTTGTTCATGCTTCATTTCTTTTGCACCGGCGATCACTCCCCGCCCTCGTCAGCACCTGGGATGTGACATGCCCACCAGCTTCCACTTGATTCGTCCTCGAACCACACCGTACTAGGAGAGAGGCTCTGCTCTGATACCACTTTGTAACGCCTGGCTGCTTTCAGGATTGTAGATTGTTCCCACAAACCAACACAAGACTTTTCAGCATGCTTTGTCCTCACTCACACGCTTCCTAGGAGACTTTCCAAGAGGTCACCCATCCCTAAATTGCTCCAAGTCAAGCACGCTTAACTATGGAGTTCTTAAGCGATAGGCTACCGAAAAGTAGATGCATCTTGTTGGTATAGGTAGCACTTATTAATTCCTTTAAGCTATCTTCAACCGTACAGTCCCATACTTACATAGCCTCTAGATCCTTCTCAGTTGGGTGTGTATTCGATTCATTCATATACCCCTCTCGCTGGAAGCCTGTTAGGAGTCGCTCCTTGTTCGTGCTTCATCTCTTTTGCATTGGCGATCACTCCCCACCCTTGTCAGCACCCGGGATGTTACAAATTGCACTTTGTGTCACCTAGGTTTTATCATTTCATAAATTTTGTCACTATGTTTTTTTTACCTCACATTTTGCCATCTTATTTTTATAATCTTGTGGATTTTGCCTAACTATCAATTGTCTGTTAATTGACAAATGGAGCATTGATGTGCCATTGATAAGTTGGTATTAAATAAACACATCAACTTGATTCTTTTTTATATCCTTTATTGTTTTTCTTTTTAAAAAATTGAAAAATGGTTTAACAAAGGGTGTGTTGAAGGAAAATGATGTCGTTGTCATTTTTCATAAACATCTTTTTCTTTTTCTCTTAGCGTTTCTTACTCCTTTTTAGTAGCTTGGTGGAGCGTAGCATTTGGAGCAGAGCATTTGTCTTGAAAATGGTTTTGTGGAGCATTTGTTTTGTTGTCCAGTGAATGAAGGGTGAGAGTGAAATGTCAGAAGCTTCATCTTTTTATTCGAGATTGTGAAGGAGGAGGATTCATTATTGCTGTGGTGTTAAAGCTCCACTATTGACATCTTGGTTGAAAGAGAACTCGGGCATTGTTTCTATGGATATGGGTCATATCAGGTAACATTTAAGTAACTTTATGTTAAAATGATGGTTGAATGAAAAGGTAAAGATGTGTTTGTTGATGTAGGTGTGGGGGAAAAGAGGACGTGACTTTTTTGAATGCTTTGATGTTGAGATTAATGGGAGTGAGAAGAAAAATATAAAGATTTTGTTGAAGAAGGTGGACATGGCTAAGATGATGGAGAAGTTTTAGAAGACTACTGCCATTGTATCTTAGGGATTATCATTGTACTTTTGTTTGTGATTTTGAAAATGACTACCAAAATCATTGGCTAATGTTGAATTTGTAGAAGAAAATGCCTCACTTAATAAAATGATTGGTGGTTTATAGGTTAGTGAAATGGTTTAGGAAATTGGTAGTAAGTTATATTTTGTGGGTTATGTTGTGAGGCTTTCTCTATTTATGTAACCTAATGACTTTTGACCTAACTTTTGCTCCATTTCCATTCTCTATTATTTTTCCTTTTCTGGTTCTGTGTTCTAACCAATCAAATCATGAACAAAAAACAATAGCCTAATTAGTTCTATTTTCTTAATAGTGTATTTTGGTATCCCTTAAAATTGGAATTTAGGGATGATTCGAATGAATGTTTCATATAAAACTCATCCCTTGATTTTTCAATCCCACACATGTTAGCTTTCCATTTGACTGTACTAAAGTTGTTTGCATATAAGCTATGATATATAATGTTTTGAAAATGAATGATGTGTCTTTTAGTGAATTCAACTGCAGAAAGATTAGGATCAACTATGAGTTGTTTGTTTAGTTGAATCTATATTTTAATTTTCTCATGTGTACCTCAACTATAAGGCTTTAAAAGTAGACTTCCTGATCCTAAACCATTAGGGTGAATGGAAACATTTGTTATAATGTTTATACCATATGTTGGGATTGCTTTTATATTTTAATTAAGAAGAAACAAAAAAAGAAAACAAGTGCTGTTTTAAAGCAAAAATGCTTGTGGATCTTAAGCCTCTCATTCCCTTTGATGTGTTTTCGTTTTGGATCCATAAAACATTTATCCACTTTGCAAGCAGAAAGCTAAAATATACAGTAAACCTAAAATAAAGAGTAGCAGTGCATTTGAAAAATGCAAAAACCTAAAATATTCAACAAGCACTTGTTGTTTGTGTCTAACTTTTCAATATTGTCATTTTAAGAACCGTTTACAATAGTAAAATTGGCAACATTCTATGCAAAAGCAAGTAGTAGAAAACGTCATTCATTAATAATGAACAAGCACTTTCTGGTGGCAACAGTCTATACAAAAAAAGGTGCACAAATACAAGACCATTCCCAAGTGCACCAATACCAAAATACCACTCCAAAGTGCAGCAATACAAAAGACCATTCCCATGTCACTGTCTAAGGCAAACAACCATTGTATCTTTACAAAAATCAACCATAAAGTTAGAAGTCATTGTTAATACAAAACATCAATCACTGCTTATACTGAAAAGCAAGAACTTGCTGTACATACTTAAAACCAAACTAGTCCAAATGACCACATATAAGAAAAAAAGTCTTTGGTCATAATCAGTTGATGATGCTCTCTTGGGTGGTAATCTATATGTATCTTAGTCCAAATGTTGATGCAGTAGCAGGTCCAGATGTTGGTGTAATAGTAGGTCTAGTTGTAGGTCTAGATGTTGGTGTAGTAGTAGTTACAACTGCTGTAACACCCTCAGGGGATATTACCTTAAGCTATACATTTTAACAATCAGAATACGGATAATAGCAACATAAAAGTATAAGAATATCACGACATGTGATATCATTACTTAAGGAATTTGCTACACAAAGTCCACCAGTTCGTAAGTAGCCTAAATACATACGTCATAAAATGGTTCCTTATACTTAAAGGATCATTATACAAAAGATTTCATTCCAATACCATTGTTTTTCAAAAGAATTAATCTATAGCCTATCAATACATCACTCAAAACATGATGTCTTTTAGGCTGCTTAACCTTCCCATTATACCTATTAATCTGGAACATAGACACTAAACTAGTGAGATGATGTCTTAGTGAGTGCTAAACATATGCCATGTAAAAAATAAATGAACCTCGCAAATACATTAGTATAATAAACATCATATAACCCTTCTTAACATATATACTTTACTTAACATTTATTCTGTGGCTTAGATTTATCTTTAATCTTTTCGTCCTGCAGCAAGTGTTGAGCTCAAACTTTCAAGAAGTGTCCCCTTGGCCTTATGTCCGTGACGGGTCAATATCCCCTCCAGTTCAAGGGAGTAACCACTAGCCTTTGGGGAATAGGAAGTGATGAAACTTTCCATTCACTAAAGAGAGACCTCATCGGAAGCACGTCTTTTTTCATTTAGCAGATATAATGATATATATTATATATTATATATATATATACATATATATTACAACACTATCTATACATATAAGAACATATCTAGACATATATATACACATATATAGACAGATATATACATATAGATACTAGATATATGTATGTATGTATGATATAATACGAGGCAACCTTGTGTTTATATCCCCCTCCGGTCCAAGAGTCCTCCTTTCATTTAAACCTTCAGCCTTCCTTTGGTATTGGGTGGATTAATTACCCTCCTTCTTCCAAAGGAGAACCTTATACTCACATTTTTATAAATCATGTTCTCAGCTGGTCATTTAGCATTTAGAACAATGGCTATATGGATGGAAATGAGTTAATTGTATTGTAATGTTCCAAGGATCTCACGCTTAGTGCGAAAGGATCCACACTTAGTGCCAGGGTCTAGGGGTCCCACGCTTAGTGTGGAATAATCCATGCTTAGCGCCAGACCCTGACGCTTAATGCTAAAGCACTAGAATCTCGAGTTGGGTTCTGGAGATTCTATGCTTAGCGCGGAACGCTAATTCTTCTTCTTCTTTATTGTGAATCTAACGCTTAGCACAGAAATTCCCGCACACAGGGATTGCAATTCTGCAACTCCTTAGCCATCAAGGGCTTCTCAATATTCTCTAACCACTATATATACAGCATAAATGATTCCTTAATCTATTAAATGTCAAAACCCCCTTTTTTTCAACCCTCAATCCATGTAAAACACCTAAATCCCTAAATGTATCTCATGTGAGGGTTCAAGATTTCAAACCCACAAATCAGACCACAAAAATGTAGAATCAAGAAAGGAAAGAAGGAAGAAAACGAAAGGAAGCACTCACAATGTGTTTCCAAAGGCGTAGGTATGTATGGGTAGCCTTAACTCTCCTTTTTCCTTGTCTTGCTCCCTCCTCCTTCTAAGAGTGTGTAATGTGTGCCTAATGTGTGGGTGGTGTGATGTGGGCATTTGGTGACTCTTTAGGCTTTTGTTGGGTCTTATGGGCCCTTATGGGGCCCAATGGTTCTTTCTCCAACTAAAAGACTTTGGCCCACTATTAAATCATAAAATAGAGCAACGTCCTGTCTTATGCAAAGCACTTATGAAAATAAATAAAGAAGGGAATTTATTTATCTAATATTAACACAATTGGTATTAGCCTAGTTTGGGGATGTTATAGTTGCAGGTCCATATGTTGGTGCAGTTGTAGGTCTAGCTGTTGGTCCACTTGCTTGCCCATAAACAACAACATTTGGTTGGCCAGATCTTGGTGTTGCACCCTTTTTTTTTTGGTATTTTTCTTCTTTTTGTTAAAACTAAAGACGTAAGAAGCGTCTAGTCCCTCAAATTTAGAAGATAACAAACTTATTAAGTTTTAAAGTTCTGTTGTAAAGAAAGTTTTTTACAGCGTCCAATACGTGTCTAATATCAAGGCGTCCAATGCGCCAGTTTTAACGATTGTCCAATAGACTCATATATGAAGGTAGTTCAAGCGTAAGTCTTTCCAACGACTAAGTGTTTAAAGCTTATCTGGACTATGCGTCTCTCACATGAATATTTTAAGACTAATGCTTTACCTATTAAAGAGATCTAACGTTTAAATATATAAGCATTAAATGAAAGACAAATACATGTTAGTGTATAAGCGTAGTGTTACAGAAAAAGGAAGTCAACTTATCAAGCTGGCAAGCCAAATGAAGAATGTTCAGAAAAACAGTTCTTCAACACAACTCTGCCCTTTCTTTTTTGGTGCAAGAACAAAAGTTACTTTTCTGACTCTGCTACCAACTTGATAAACGTGCATGCTTGTCTCAATTGAAGAATGAAGCTGAGTTTTTCAACAGCTATTTTCAAGAGACCATTTATACACCAGCTCTAGAGAGAAGAACATAAAGAGATATCGATAAGAGAACAACTACATTTCTTACGCTTACTGGACGACTTTGAGAACATCTCATATTCTTTGTAGAAAAAGTCTTGTACTACTCCTAAACTTTCATATCCTCACTTTGTGAATAGATTTTTTTTTTTAACAATTGTTTATGTTGTGAAAGCCTAGAGATGCTTAGTGAAAAAGAATACTTGGGTGGTTAAGCAATCTGGGTGGATTGCTCTATAAAGCCTAAAGAGGCCAAGAAGAATACTTGTGTGTAACCTAAGGTTGGTTAGTGAACACCTTTAGGACGAAGGGACTGGACGTAGCTCAAGGTTGAGTGAACCAGTATAAAAATTCTCTGTGCCTTTGTTCTTCTCTCTTATCCCTTCTTTAACTGTTTTCTTGAACTCGTTTTATTTAAATTAAAAAGTTTTTTTAAACGCACAATTCAACCCCCCTTTCTTGTGCGATCTTTGTTCTTTCATTTTCCCCTTAGTTCCCTTTTTTTACTTTGGCTCCGATCCTTGGGGATCTCCCTATTACTAATAGTCTCCCCTTTACATGTCCTGATGTTATGCCCCAACTGGCCACACCTTGTGCACCTAACTATGTATGCATGTCTAGGAATCCTGCTAGGATTGCGAGGTTCATCATTAGTCTTCCTCCTTTGTTTTTCAGGTTTACTTAGAGCCATATATATGCCACTACATGGCAGCATGGAATTCCACTCAAGCTCCACTTTTTACAACTGCAATACTTAAGAGACAGATTAATAGTGTATTTGTCATTATTATTTCCTACCTCAAAGATAGAAAAATCATCATCACTAACCCAGTTAAGAGACCACCCATCAGCTTCCCTTTTGGCCTTCTCTAAGATTTATTGTATCATAGGACAAATACCCTTAATATACCTAACCATAGTACCCCTTAAGCACACAAATCTGTTAGTGATATTCGATTTAATACCCTCAATCAAAGAAATTATGGGTTTCTCTCTATGTTCAAATATTTCCTTATTTAAGGCCTCACACATATTGTTTACTTGAAGATCACATAAGGTGTACGTGTTAAAGTGAGATCTTGCCCACATTGTTAGGGGTATCTCAATCATATCTCTCTATGCTACCTCATTATTTTTCTTCAGCTCATCCATTGCTCTGTGCCATTCTAGAATTGTAGTTGCCCTAACAGCTGTCTATAATAAGATCTTCATCTCCATACCAAGGTATTTCTTTCTCCAGATTCCATACAAGTGCTTCATGTAGAGACTAGACTCCACATTCCCACCATAAAGACTCTGTAAAGTTGGAACTAATCCCTACATAGTCAAAAGTAATTCATTAATTAGAAGTTGTAACAGTAACTTTAAAAATATAATATGACAAAAAAATTACAAATGACCTTTTGTTGATCAGATATAAATGCAAGTTTCTTCTGTTGAATTCCCTACAAATCTTGCAATAGTAGCTTTGAAAACCAAGTCCACGAGTCTTTTGTTTCTACTTCCACAATTGCAGAAGCAATAGGTAGCATCTGGTTATTTCCATCCTTTCCAACATCTGTCAATAATTGTCGAACATATCTCCCTTTCAAGAAACATCCATCTAAACCAATTAAGGGCTTGCCTATGGTAACAAAAGTTGTCTTACATGCTTCCAAACATGCATACTCTCTCAAAAACTGGCCCCTTATCTCTAACTTCACATTTGATTATAACAAAGCTATTTGGATTGCTTCTCTTGAGCTTTTCAGCATAACTTCGTAGATGATGGAATTGATCATTTCCTGCACCCTCAATCATGTCAATTGCCTTTCTCTTCTCGTTATATGCTTGATGTGTAAACAGTTTGACACCTCATCTGTCCTTTGCATCCCTACTATTTTTATAATATTTTACTTTTTTTTAATTTTATACTAATACAAAATAAAATATCATAATAATTAGACAAAATTTATCATTTTTATTATGTTTACAATTACTTATTTACTTTTAAAATACAAAATTCTTTTATGATTAAAAATATTTATTTTATATTAATTTTAAATTTATATATTATATTACAACAATTTTATGTTGTATGAATGGTTTTTGGAAACTCACGCAATGCAAATACCTCATTGACACCCATCATTTTTCTCTATCTCCTTCTTCTTATCATATTCACTAACGGAAAAAATAGATTTTATAACGAGTTTTTACTAGGGGTGTTCACGGGTTGGTTTGGGTTGAGTTTGGCCAAATTCGATACTCGAATCGATCAAAATAAATTGGGTTGAGTTGGATTGAATTTGTGTAAGTTTTTGTTCTGTTTTTTTTTTTATAAAGATGGGCTGCTTTAGCGGTCTAGCCTTGGCCATTGCTGTTCTTTTGAAAGCCTTTGTCAACCCTGGACCGAACCAACTCGATCAATAACAAGTTGGTTTGGTTTGGGTTCATGGGTACCCATTCTTATTTAGTGACATATTAAATACACTTTTATATAAAAAAGGAAGAATTATAAAAACTAAATTATATTTTTTTAAAATAAAAATCATAATAAATGTTGCATTGTTCACTATGCGTGAATGATAGGCTCTACTGTGTAAGCCAAGGTCCAATAGCCACATTCGCTGTTTTTATTGGATTGGCTTGGTGGTCGATATACATATATTTATGTTTGTATGTTACAATTAAAAGGAATCGATTCAATATTGATACACTCATTATTCGTAATTTTTTTAAAATAAATATATATATAAATAATAAATTTAAAAATCATTCATGTGGGTTGGGTTCATGGGTTTAAAAATCAAAACCCATTACCCAATCCCTACACGAACGGGTTTGAATTGGTTGGATTGAGTACTACCTTAACATGCAAAAATTCAAACCAAAGTTTTTGGGTTGTTTAGGTTCACAGCTACCCATACCCATGAACATCCCTAGTTTTTACATTGGTTGCTTAATAACCAATGTAAAAGAAAACACAGTGACATGTTGTAAATAAGTGAGACATTTTTACATTGGTTGTAAAATAAACGATGTAAAAATTACTTTCTACATTGGTTAAAAGTTTAACCGATGTAGAAAATAAATTTTACATTGGTTATACGCATAACTGATGTAAAAAGTCATGCAAAAATTAAAAAACCTCTCCATCCTTTTCGTTAACCACTTATTGCTTGCACCTCCTTTCTCCCTCCACCTCCTTCTGTCGACATGCAAGAGCTGACCACCACAAGTGTCGACAACTAATGAGCACTCACCACCGTCAGTTCCCTAATAGATCAATTTTGAGGTATCTATTTGTGACTTATAGTTGGGTTATGTTGGGCCTAGCTTTTTTTTTGGCTTAAAAGTTACTTTCAAGTTAAAGTTCAAAATAAGAGCTTTGAAAATAAAGTAGAAGTTGTTTGGTAATTTTATTTTATTTTTTTAGATTTAAAGCTCCTTTTAAGCTAAAAGTTGTTTGGTAAAAAAATTTAAAATTTAAAATTTACTTAAAACTAATTGCCTCACTCAATAGAATAATGTACATATTGATAAAATAAAAAAATATTATATAAAGTTAATTTTAAGTTACAATTTTGTAAAATTAATTTAATCAACATAAATTTATTTTAATGATAACAAAAATACATAAAAGTATTAAAATATATAAATTTTAAAATTAAAAATACTAAAAATATTTTAATTAATAAAAGGTAATTCTAAATATGATTTATAAATATTTTATTATATATAATACTAATTACAAAACTATTAATTAGAAAAGATTAAATATTTAAAAAAAATGTATTATTGTTCAATAATATTTTCAAAAGATAGAAAATATATTACTTAAATAGAATTTAATAATGTCAATATATATTAAATAGCATTAAACAAATAATTAAAAAAGTATTTAATAATATTTTGTTATAATTAAAAATGGAAAAAACTTAAATAAATTTAAATATTTTAAAAATAAAATCAAAATTAAATTTAAAGAATAAACATTATAAATATTTTTAAATATAAAATTTAATTTAACTATATTATTTACTCATTTTAGTAATTTTTTTATTTCATGTATTAAATACATTTAAAAAATTTAATTTTAAAAATGTAAAAATTTAATTTTAAATATAATTCACAAATATTTTATTATATACAATATTAATTAAATAAATTTAAGTATTAACTCTAAAAGTTAAAATATTTGAAAACATTTATATTATTGTTTAATAATATTTTTAGAAGATAAAATAATTTATTTAAACAAAATTCAATAGAGTCAATATATATTAACAAATATTTAATAGATAATCCAAAAAGTATTTAATAAATATATTGTTGTAATTAAGAATTCAAAAAGTTGACTATAAATTAAAAACTTTAAAAAATATGGTATCTGAATTAAATTTAAAGAATAAAAATTATATATATTTTAAAATATAAAAAAAATTATTTAACTATATTGTCATTAATGTTTTCTTACTTTATGTAAAGGATATTTAAAAATTTAATTAATAAATAATATTTTTTTAAATTGCAAACTAGATAATTTAAAAATAAATTAAAACCTTACAATAAATAAACATAATTAAAATAAACTAACATATGTAAGTACTATTTAATGGGAAAGCTGGTGAAACACTTAAATTGAAAAACAATGAAAAGTTAAAAAAGATGGTATTTTTGGTCGTGTTGAGATTCGAAGAGGTGACTGCGTAAATAAGCTTCCTATAAGTAAAAAAAAAAGCTCCCCCTACTAACTTAATAATAAGCTACTTTTTTTTTTTTTTCAAATTTTGTTCTATAAGAATAAGTAGCTTATTTTTTAAGAGCTTTTCATGAAATGTGTTTGGTTCAACTTCTCTTTTTAAGGAGAAAATAAGCTGACAAAAAGCCGGGCCAAACATACTCTTGGTCTAATTGACTTCTATTTGTGCTTAATATTGATGAGTGAGCTTGATTGGGCTTAATTGCTAATCATTGTTGATTTTCGGATTTTCCCTCATTTTGGCATTTTTGTCTTCCGCAAGGCATATCTGGAGCTATAGTGTTCAGAATTTGACATTCTTGGTGTCCCTGAAAAGCTAAGACAAAGAGATATAATTTTACATCTCATGAACTATGGCTAATTTTGATGCATTCAAGGAGAAAGAGGGCCACGAAGTTGAAGACGTTATTCTTGTTGGTAGCCTGACATAGATGTAGTATTTTGAAGATATCTTGAGCTATAGAGGTCCTATTGACGTGAAATTGGTGCCCAAATTTTGAGAACAAAATTGTCTACAACATTTATGAAGACATCAAGGGAAAATTCGGCCATCTGAAGGGCCAAATAAATGCAAGATAGTAGCTGTGTGATTTGGAGATGATAGATCTCATTAGGATATATTTTATCTTTCCTTATCTTTTCTCAGCTTATCTTATCCCATCATTAGGATGAGGATTTTTATATTTTCTGTAGGATTTATAATCATTAAGATGTGATTAAGATTTAATTAATATTTACTTTCTGTTACTTGTTTTTCTTTTATAATTAGGAATTCATGTAATTGAGAAGACACCTTTTGATTACATAGAGATTTTTCGTGGAATTGAAAGATGTCTTTTTTTTTTCCTCTCTTCTCCTTCTTCAGTCTTTTTTATTCTTCTACATTTTTCTTCCTTTATTCTTCAATGGCGATGATTGTGGGAGGCTAAAGGCCTAATCAATTTAGGGTTTTGAGCTCTTGTTTCTAATTTTGATTTTCATATGCATGTCTTCCTCTTCTCCCTCTTCAATTACGATTTTTATTGTTTCACAATATTGAATTACGTTTTTTTTTGTTTATAATTGAAGGGAAATTAGATTAAGGTTGATTAATCTGAAAGCTAATTGAGGTTAGGTAATTGTTTGATAACCTAAGTCAAATTTCCCATAAATTAACATTAATTCAAGATTGGGATTGTGATTTTAATTTTGTTAATTATATTCTAGGTGATTATCTAGTGAAATTTGAATTGACAAACATGTATATGAAATTTTTACATCCTTTAGAACTATGATAAACCCAACTACAGGATTTGAATACCTTGAATTGATCGATGTTTTTATAAATTTGATTTTCGTTCAACGTTTTCTGTTTTATTTGCAATTCAAACCCCCTTTTTTCGTAAATTGATAGGTTTGTGTCTTCAGGAAGTATGACCTAGGCTATTCCTTATGCTACAAGTTTAAATAGAATTTAGTGCTTTTGTTAGTAACGCGACACAACTATCATTAAGTAGGAAGATATGTGTCATATGTGAACGAAAAAAATATATCTTATTATAGTCTAATTGTCAAGTTCATTAGGGGGAGATTGAATTGTATTCCTTTCCTCATTACTTTTTATTGCTTTATGCTATCAACTATCCTAAAAGTTTGGTTTTGAAATATCTCTTTTTGAGGTGACACAAATATGTTTGTTAGGGAAGGGAATCTTATTGCAAAATGTTGAGGAATACTTCATTATGTAAGGCACAAACTAAACACAAGAAGGGGGGGTTGATTTGTGTTAAGGCCAATTTTTGCAATCCTTTCTTCCTTTTTAAAAGCAACTTAATTATTTAAACAGGATCAGAAAGATTTTCAAAACGTTTTAAAAGGCAAATGAAAGAAGAAAGAACAAATAGAAAGGCATATAGATTTTATACTGGTTCGTCTCACCCTAGAGACTACGTCCAGTTCTTGGCAATAACCAAGTTCCACTAACTTTACAAGTTACGAGTATTCTTTCCACAAGCCTCTTTAGGCTCAATTCCAAGTAGTCTTTCACTTGCCTCTCCAATCAAATACCCAAGTATTCTTTGAAACAAAGCCTCTTCAGGCTTCAACCAATCTCGTAAAGAAAGAGATTTGTGTGAGTTTATCTCACTTGGTTTAACGTCTTATCAAACTAATATACTATGAAGTTCAAATACAGATTTTCAAACTATTTTTACAAAGGCTTTTTCTTTTCTCAAAGTAGTTATGTATATTTGGATTTAGCAGCAAATATATTAACAACACTTGTAAATTCGACAACCACTTGAAAGAGGTCTCTTCTTCTATTTATAGGCTTCTCCAAAAGTATCTATTGAGTATTTTGTAGGAGATGACCTTCGTCTAATGAAGAAAGTCGTTGGAGAATTAAATGTAGCATTTAATGCTTTTCACCAACTGGTCATATGATAAGATAAAGTAGTCTACTTATCTTTTCTATTCTTGTACTCAATCCTGTTCTGACATTCGCACACATATTCCTTCTTTTTTATTGACTTTCCTTGACAGTAGGTGTATAGGCTTTATACATTTTGAGGTAGCTTATGCTCTAATTGATATGTGGATCTTTTTAGAGCATTGTCATCGTCTGTAAACTTTGTTAGTTACAGAGTTTATACAAATAAAGATAAGACGATATTGAATTTGAAAAACGTCAGACGATATAATGCGAACTAGAGATCAGACAATAATGTGAGCGAGAGATCAGACAATAATGTGAGCGAGAGATCAGACAATAATGTGAGGACACATAATTTTAATTGTTTGTTATTATCAAAATATTTAAGGGCTATAAATTCGTCTTTCGTTTTAACAATCTCCCCCTTTTTGATGATGACAAACAGTTATAGTTTTTGTAAAAACAATTTTCTATGAAAGTTCTTTTTGATTAGTGAGTTGTAAACAAACACATATTTTATATAGGTGTACTTCAGTTAAGCAGATGCAATATATATATATATATATATATATAGATATATATAAGTGATTGAAATAAACCAAATGAAATTATTCAACGTAAAATTCACCAAAATAAAATATACTCCCCCTAAAATCAATATCTTTATACTCCCTTTTGACTTCTATTTTTCTCCCTTTTTTGGCATCATCAATCAGAGGATTCAGAGTTTGAAGGTGTAGATGATGAGCCGAGGTCACTCTTGAAGCGCTTTGCTAGCTTGGCCAGCAGAACTTCTGCACGTTTATGTTTTCTACGTTCCTTTTGAAGATAAGCTTCAAGATGCAAGCATAGTCTGCTTCAATTCATTGAAGGCTTGTCTATCGTCTGAAGGTGCAGGTGCAGAGCTGGTAGCTGCTTCATCAATTAGTTCCTTTACAAAACATAAGTTGAAAACATATGGTATAGGAGGACCACAGAACCAAAAGTGACCGCAGGGTAAAGATATTTCAAAGGTTTCAGAAGAGAAGAAGATATAGGTGAGTGGTTGATTTAGGGATAGTTGGTTTTGGGGGTTGGAGGTAGAGATGGAGGGAGATGGAGATACTTGCGTCTAGTGACCCGTTGGACGAAGTGCAACTTCATGATTTAGCAGACTCTTTTCATCAGCAAAGAGACCTGAGAAGTGTTTGAGCGCTTCAACATGGTGTTGCAACCTTTTGCGGTCTGTGCTTCGAAGAGTTACTTTTCCTTTTAGTTATGTCAGCTGTGCAGATGATAGTGCTCTTTGTTGAATCATCAAGTGCCTTTGGGGGTTGTGTCTAAACTTTGGTTCTTTTCCTTTCCCCATAGACAGATTTTGGCATGGATAATTCTTCTGACAGCATATGCGAAAGGTGGTCCATGGCTTCATAAGGAGCCACATGCGAGTAACCATGAATCTAGGTAGGCCAAGAGCAAGGTCTGGACACCTTCGCTCACAGATTGCATGCTACGAAGAGATCTGCATCTTTTCTCGTAGGAAGTTGTTCATCACTCTCCTTAATTCTTATTCATCATCACCAATTCGCCATTCTTCAAAGTCTGGACTATCTTCTGGACGGATGGCTAGGGGGTAAGCCTTGATCATCCCATGACAGAACGGATAAATGATTTTGGGTTTATAATGGTATGTTCTGCACATGATCAGATACTTTGAGTAGTTGCATTTCAGGATGAAGGGAGAAGTGTGATAGAGAATTACATGTTGTCTCCAAACTTCATATCTGGCTAGAAATTTTGTTTTGGTTGAGGGTGGATAGACAAAGATTAGAGCGTTTGATAGAGTGTTGTAACCTTCCTCCCAGATGTATGGGGTGATGTGCAGCTCATATGACATGGCTGGGGTAGCTTCTTCTTCAATATTAAGGAATTTTTCAGCATACCTATGGCAAACCAAAAAAGGACATTCTTCTTTGACAAGAGTTGTCCACATCCTTGGATTATTAACTTCGCCTAGTTCATAATTGATTAAAGATTGAAGTAGCTCTGGGTTAAAGGTTTCTGGTAAACGATATTCTTTTGTCGTTCCAGTCTGACGCAACTCAGGTTGCTCAAAAAAGATCATTGTGCACCTTTGGAGATGTTCAGATGGAGGTATTTCAGAACGATAATCTTCTGGTGCTGTTTCGTCTATCATCAGTCCAGCTCCTCTAGATGAAGTTCCTTCTACTTCACGTTTTGCGAAGGAAACAGAGAATGGAACAGCCTTTGCAGGCTGATCAAGGTTGGGTGCAACTGTTAAGTCTACAGAAAGACAGTTGAAGACTTGAGATAAAGAAACAGATTGTGGAACTTCCCAGAAAAGAGATCTAGGTAATCTACCTCTTGAGGTAGCAGCTCTGTCCTCTTGTGTATACAGCTCTTGCTCATCATGCTCTGCAGGGGCTGTTTGTAGCGATCTTAGACGAATGGTTAAGGGTTTTTGTTTCTTATGAGGTGGAGACGAAGAGGTTTGAGGTTTGGTCTGTTTAGGTTGAGGGTCTGGTTGCGAAGGTCTCTTGATTGGTAACTTAGGTTTTTGTGGCTTGGTCTGTTTGGGTTGTGTTTGAGAGGATTGGGGTTTCATTTGTGTTGGAGGTTGACTAGACGCAGTACCAGCAGAGGGGTCAGCAGACAATCCCACTCTGAATGCAGTTCCAACAACTTCTTCTGGTGGTTCTTCCTTGATCAATGCCAACTCTGGATGTCTTGCAACATATCCAGAAAAGAGATGTGCAATCCTCATCCTCCGGATGATGGATACATCAATCTTAGAACCCTATTTCATCTTTTCTAACCCATATTCTTTTATACTTGCCAGATGGATGATCTCCGTGAAGAGCATAGTGTAGGGAATAGGGTGCTTCTGCTTGCTCTGGGCACCTTCTTTTGATTTGGAGAGATGGGATCTCCAGTTTTCCAAGATTAAGGCAGGCAGATTGACCTTCTGACCTGTCATCATCTTGTAGATGCAGAACCTGTCCTTAGAGGTTACGCTATCCTTTGAACCTTTTCTGGGCAAAATAATGTGCAACAAGATGTTGTGAAGTAATCGGCATGTAGGCTTCATGTGTGAAGCGTATAAGAACTTTTTTATAACATCCTTGTTCTCAGTTTGAGGCCTAGGCTTTCAATACAATACCCTGTCGACAGTTTCTGGGGTTATGACCTTTTCTCAGTCTTCAGTAAAAAGGTCACTCTCCTCTTTACAACCAGACGTTGCAGTAATGGCGTCGGTAGAGATAATGATGGCTTTATTGTCGACAGCTCTAGTGATAGTTCCGTTGACTTCAGATGCAGAGGCCTAGAAGTAGGCGTATGGTGCATGATACTAGGAAGTTTTCTTCTGCACGAAAGCTTCCAATCCAACGTTCTTGATAAACATTTGCAGAGGAAATCCTTTTTCCTTAAGTTTTTGTAAGTCAACCCATTTTCTAGCAACGAAGTCACTTTCTGGAAATCTCTCCATAGGCACAAGTTTTTTTTGGGCGGCCATGAGTGTGAGTTTGAGAAAAAGGGATTTAAGAGTAAAGGTAAGGAATAGGGTTTTAGTTTAGGAAGTTTGCGAGGTTTTTCAAAGAGCGTAAAGACAAAGAAAGAGCGGTAATTTTGAATAAAAAGAAAAGTTCTGAAAATACTGAAGCGACGTACATTAATGGTGACTTGATGTGGCAGGAAATACGGTGCACGCTTCTTGGGTGGTTATCGAGAGTAATCAAGAGAGGAAATATCAAACTAATGAACTTAAAAACTTTTCATATTCATAGACGATC
This sequence comes from Spatholobus suberectus, assembly GCA_004329165.1. Classification (NCBI taxonomy): domain Eukaryota; kingdom Viridiplantae; phylum Streptophyta; class Magnoliopsida; order Fabales; family Fabaceae; genus Spatholobus; species Spatholobus suberectus. The sequence goes on along the minus strand of CM014734.1, from coordinate 63,812,642 downwards.
GTGTTAGTAAGACGAAGTAGGATAAGTTGATATAGAGTAAGACGAAATCAAATAAGACGAAATATAGTAAGACGAACCGTAAAAGATCAAATGAGACGATGCATATAAGACGATTTATTCTTGCAAAACTTTCATGTGCAGATTTTCTAAGATGAAGTTAAAACGTTCTGTAGGTACAACTTTTGTAAAGATATCAGCCCATTGATGGTCTGTATCAATGAACTTAATTTCAAAAACACCTTTTTGAACATAATCTCGAATAAAATGATGTCTTATCTCTATATGTAGCTTTAGAATGCTGAATGGGGTTTTTAGATAAATTGATTGCACTAGTATTGTCATATAATACAGGAATGTTATGCTTAAAGCTAGAGTAATCTTCAAGTTAGTATTTTACCCATAGGAGTTGTGAGCAGCAGCTTGTAGCAGATACATATTCTGCTTCAGCAGTAGATAAAATGCAATTAAGTACTGCTTCTTACTGGTCTAGGATATAAGACATGGTCTGATGAAGTGACATCCCCAACTTGTGTTTTTTCGTTCAAGTCTATCACTAGCATAGTTTGCATCACAGTATCCCACTAACTTCAAATCTTTTTTTTTCTCATAGAATAGACTAAGGTTAGATGTACCAACAAGATATCTAAAAATCCTTTTGACAGCTTTTAGATGAGACTCTCTAGGATCAAATTGAAATCTGGCACATAAATAGACGCTATGCATGATATCTGGTCTACTTGCAGTTAAATAGAGAAGTGAGCCAATTATACCTCTATAGATAGTCTGATCTACAGGTTTACTTGATTCGTCCTTTGTTAAACCTACAGATGGATGCATTGGTGTGCTCATAGGTTTTGACTCATTCATTTTGTATTTCTGAAGCAATTCCTTTGTGTATTTTTGCTGATGAATGTACATACCCTTCTCTTCTTGTTTAACTTGTAGTCCAAGGAAGAATTGTAATTCTCCCATCATGCTCATTTCAAATTCACTCTACATCAAATTTGGAAATTCCTTACATAGAGTTTCATTAGTAGCTTCAAAGATTATATCATCTACATAAATTTGAACTATAATGAAATCTCTGTTGGATTCCTTTCTAAAGAGAGTTGTATCTACTTTGCCTCTCATAAACCCATTTTTAATAAGAAAACTGCTCAGTCTATCATACCAGGCACGAGGTGCTTGTTTAAGACCATACAGAGCCTTTTTAAGTTTAAAGACATGGTCTACGAAGTTTGGATCCTCAAAGCTAGGAGGTTGTCTAACATAGACTTCTTCCTCGATAAAACCATTTAAAAAAGCACTTTTCACATTCATTTGAAAAAGCTTAATGTTTTTATGAGCGGCAAAGGCAAGCATAATTCTAATAGTTTCTAATCTAGCAACAGGAGCAAAGGTTTTAGTGAAATCAATACCTTTTTGTTGATTGTAACCTTGAGCCACTAACCTTGCTTTGTTTCTGATTACTTTACCATTTTCGTCAAGCTTGTTGCGAAATACCCATCTTGTTCCAATGATGCTCTTTTGTACTGGTTTGGAAACAAGAATCCAAACATCATTTCTTGTGAATTAATGTAATTCTTCTTGCATTGCTATCACCCAGTCATTGTCTGGTAGTGCTTCATTTATCGTCTTAGGTTCAATTTCTGAGACTAAGGCACAAGATGCTTGATTCTTTAGTGATGACCTTGTCTTGACTCCTTCTTTTCGTTCTCTAATAATTTGATTTTAAGGATGGTAGGTAATGAACTTCCAGTCTTTGTGAAATACCTTCGTCTGATTATTGTTCTGTTGTTCAGAAGTTTCTTCTGATTCTTTTGCTTCGTCTGTTCTATTTTGATCAAACGATTCTATCTATAAATCTGCAAAATCTTCTTCCAAATCTAATAGTCTTCTATCAAGGGTTAGTGTGTCATTAAATTTAACATGGATAGATTCTTCTACAATAGAAGTTCTGGAATTGAATACTCTAAATACTTTTGATGTATTAGAATATCTAAGAAAAACACATTTATCAACCTTAGAGTCAAATTTCCCCAGTTGATCTCTAGTGTTGAGAATATAACATTCACATCCAAAGGGGTGAAAGTATGAAATGTTGGGTTTTCTATCTCTCCACAATTCATAAGGAGTCTTTTTAATTAATGGTTTGATCAATATTTTGTTTTGAACATAACATGTTGTATTTACAACTTCTGCCCATAAGTACTTAGGGATTGAATTTTCACAAAGCATGGTTCTTGCCATCTCTTGTAGGGTTTTATTTTTCCTTTCAACTACCTCGTTTTGTTGAGGTGTTCTCGGTGAGGAGAAGTTGTGGAAAATTCCATTTTTTTCACAGAAGGATTTGAACTCAGCATTTTCAAATTCAGTTCCATGGTCACTTCTAATTGCAGTAACACAAAAACCTTTTTCATTTTGAACTCTCTTACAGAATATTTCAAACACATTAAAAGACTCATGTTTGTGAGCTAGGTAATAAACCCATGTATATCTAGAATAGTCATCAATAATGACAAAACCATACTTTTTCCCACTAAGACTAAGAGTTTTAGTAGGTCCAAATAGATCCATATGTAGTAATTCTAATGGTCTGGAAGTGGAAACAACATCTTTTGATTTAAAAGAGGTTTTAATTTGTTTCCTTTTCTGACATGCTTCACAAAGAAGATGAGTTTTCCAAGAAATCTCAGGCAATCCTTCTACTAAACTTTTTTTATATAACTTCGAAATATGTTTTAAATTGATATGCCTGAGCTTTTTGTGCCAAATTCATTTTTCATCTTCTTTGGTCATTAAGTAAGTTACATTTTGTTTGTTCAAATCTTCAAACTTAATATTATATAGATTATTATGTCTTTTGGCAGCAAAAAGAATAGATTCATCATTTCTTCTAACTATGCAAGATTCTTTGGTGAAGGATACAATAAATCCACTATCACAAAATTAACTGATACTAAGTAGATTGTATTTTAATCCTTCAACCCATAGAACATTATCTATAAATGGAAGGGGAGACTTACCAGCTTTACCTATACCAATGAATTTTCCTTTTCCATTTCCACTAAAAGAGACTGTTCCCTCATGTGATTGGAGGTCTAAGAACATAGACCTTTCTCCCGTCATGTGATGTGAGCATCCACTGTTTAGGTACTAGAATGAATCTATCTTTTTTCCTATTAAGAATATTTATAACAGGAATTATTTGAGATTTTGGTACCCAAATACTTTTGGGTCCTTTTATGTTAGTCCCAAAGGTCTTATTTGACCTTTGTTTCCTTTTGTGTTGACATCTTTGGAATGAATGTCTAGATTTTCCACAAAAGTTACAAAAGTTTGAATAGGATTTAGAAGACAATGTTTTAGCACTTTTGTCTTCTACAAATCTAATCCTAGATTTGTCACACGAAGATTTCTATATTTTAAAATCATTTGAAGTTTTGAAGATCCGTCTACAAATTTGGTCAGATCATGTTTTAGACTAATGACCTCTTTCTTTAGTTTATCAACTTCAGAAAGGAGTATTGCTTTTTCAAGATTTGAAGCTAGACTCTTTTGCATTTTCATCAGATCTCTCTTGAGTATCTAATTTTCTAAAAGAGCTTCTTGATATTTTTATTTTATTTTTTGTTCTCAAGAGCAATCTTGTGAGAGTTAGCAAGAAGAATGTCATATGACATATCTTCGTCTTCAGATTTAGATTCACTGTCTTCAGACTCATGCATAAGGTTATTATATTTAGAGTTTATCTCAGACGTTACTTCTTCTGCATCTGCCGTGAGACAGATATTAGCCTTTTCATCGTCTGAGTTGCTACTGCTGTTGTCTAGATCTTCCCAGGTAGCTAGAAGATTTTTCTTCTTATTTATTTTCTTTGAGCTCCATCCTTTCTTTATTTTCAGGCATTCAGCCTTAATATGTCTAGGCCTTTTGCATTCATAGCAGATGATCTCTTTGTTTTCTTCTTGTGGATACTTTTTGTATCTAGTATCTTTCTTTCTGGAAGATTGCTTAAATCTGTCTTTCTTTTTAAGCATCTTCTTGAACCTTCTGGTGATGAGGGAGATCTCATTGTCTGTTGAGCAGCTAGAGCTTTCATTTGAGCTCTCAGATTCTTCATATTGAACTTGCAGCGCTTTGTTTCGTCCTTTTGTTTTAATTTTTTCGTCTGCTTTTTTACTTGTTTCTCCAATCTTTAGGGCAACAGAGTCATTATTCTTGACTTTGTCTCTTTTGAATAGATGTATTTCATGTACTCTTAGCGCTCCTAATAACTCATCCAGAGTTAAGGTCTTCATATCCCTTACTTCAGCTATGGTTGTAGCTTTAGGTTCCTACACTTTGGGAAGACTATCTAGGATCTTGAGATTATTTTGAGCCTTAGAGAACTCAACACCAAGGCTTTGAAGTCCATTTAGAATTGTTTGAAATCTTCCAAACATTTCAACAATGGTCTCAATCTCCTTCATGGTGAACATCTTATAATGTCTTTGAAGAGTTATTGGTCTCTTGAGACGAACATCTTCTGTGCCTTCATGTGTTATGCGTATAGCATCCCACATTTTCTTAGCAGTTCTGCAGCTGCAAAATTTATTATATTAAGTTTTTGATAAGGTACAGGTTATGATATACTTAGCTTTTGCGTTTTGTTGTAATAGGTTGTAATCATCTTGATTGTATTCGTTTTCTGGCTTGATTATAGCATGATCTCCATGTGTGATGATTCTTCAGATACTATAGTGAGTGGACTTGATATACATTTCCATTTTGTCCTTTCAGAATGCATAATCTTCTTCATTGAAGGCTGGAGGCCTTGACAAAGAGGCTCCTTTAAGAATGAACTGTCCTTCAAGGTGTGCCATGCAGATCTTTTTCCTTTAACACTTGTTAAGGTGCTTAACCCTTAGAGGCTGAGCTCTGATACCAAATTGTAAGGCACAAACTAAACACAAGAAAGGGGGGTTGATTTGTGTTAAGGCCAATTTTTGCAATCCTTTCTTCCTTTTTAAAAGCAACTTAATTATTTAAACAGGATCAGAAAGATTTTCAAAACGTTTTAAAAGGCAAACGAAAGAAGAAAGAACAAATAAAAAGGCACACAGATTTTATACTGGTTCGTCTCACCCCAGAGACTACGTCTAGTTCTGGGCAACAACCAACTTCCACTAACTTTACAAGTTACAAATATTCTTTCCACAAGCCTCTTTAGGCTCAATCCCAAGTAGTCTTTCACTTGCCTCTCCAAGCAAACACCTAAGTATTCTTTGAAATAAAGCCTCTTCAGGCTTCAACCAATCTCGTAAAGAAAGAGATTTATGTGAGTTTATCTCACTAGGTTTAACGTCTTATCAGACGAATATACTATGAAGTTCAAATACAAATTTTCAAATTGTTTTTACAAAGGCTTTTCTTTTCTCAAAGTAGTTATGAATATTTGGATTCAGTAGCAAATATATCAACAACACTTGTAAATTCGACAACCGCTTAAAGGAGGTTTCTTCTTCTATTTATAGGCTTCTCCAAAAGTATCTATTGAGTATTTTGTAGGAGACAACCTTCATCTTATGAAGAGAGTCGTTGGAGCATTAAATGCAGCATTTAATGCTTTTTACCAACTGGTCATATGATAAGATAAAGTAGTCTGCTTATCTTTTCTATTCTTGTACTCAATCTTTTAGCAGTTGTCATGTCCACTTTCCCATTCTGACATTCGCACACATATTCCTTTTTTTTTTCGTTTACTTTCCTTGACAGTAGGTGTATAGGCTTTATACATTTTGAGGTAGCTTACGCTCTAATTGATATGCGAATCTTTTTAGAGCATAGTCATCGTTTATAAGCTTTGTTAGTTACAGAGTTTATACAAATAAAGATAAGATGATATTGAATTTGAAAAATGCCAAATGATATAATGCAAACTAGAGATCAGACGATAATGTGAGGACACATAATTTTAACTGTTTGTTATTATCAAAATATTTAAGGGCTACAAATTCGTCCTTCATTTTAACATTATGAAATAAATAGTCCAACACACAAGAAGGGAGGGTTGAATTGTGTGTTGGTGTCTTCGAAAACTTTTTCTAAAACTTTTCACAAATACATATATAAGTTCGTAAAGGAAGCTTTTGAAAACAAGTTTAATAAAAGGCATGGAACAGATAAGGGAAAGGAAATAAGAATACAACAAATTTATACTCGTTCACTCTATAATAAGAGCTGCATCTAGTTTCCTCAGTAGAAGAAGTATTCACTAACTTAATCAAGTTACAAACCAAGTATTCTCAATGTCTTTTCAAGCTTGCAACCAAATGGTAATGTTCACCCAAGATTACTAACAGCCCAAGTATTCTTTTATACTAAGCCTCTCTAAACTTTCAATAGATCTAAAGATCTTAAGTTAACCAAGAAAGCTACTCATACTAAGTGAGAATATGAAAATTTTGGTACAAGGAATAACTTTTTCACAAAGCTTATGAAAGTTATAAGGATCGTCTAATAGAACATCAATGAGTCACTAAATATTAGAGATTTTTAGAAATTTGTGGAAATATTACATAAAATTTAATTTTCATAAATTTTGAATCCAAATTCAGTATTTTTTTTGTAATTAGGCTATAAACCATAATAAAAATAAATGTTAATTCACTTAAATTTATATATTTTGACTACTAAATTAATAATTGAATTTAAAATTTTAATATTATTTTTTATATTTTTCTTTAGTACTTTTATTAATTCCTAAAAGTTTGAAATTAAATTAGGATACACCAACAATAAACATAACATTTGATTTCGGCTTATTTTATAGGCTTTTTATTATTTTTTTATTATATTTTGCAATTTTGAAAAGGACCAAGACAAAATTCATTGTTCATAATTATATAATATAATCTTAAAATTCAGTTTATTTAAAAGAAGAAAATTTCTTTAATTTAATACAATATATCATGGTTCACTATTTTAAATTTAAATTAGAAAAGAAATTAAAATTAAATAGTAATATTTGAAAGGTCTAAAAATTATAGATAAAAAATAAAATTAAATGTCCAATAAAGAAAAATTTATGTGACTTAATAAGAAAGAAAATAATTCTTAAAAATAGTATCATTTAATAATGAAGACTTAAACTTATAATACACTAGTAAATAAAAACAATCCTACCTATCGGAATTTTAAGGATTTGATACAATTATTAATTCATGAATTAACTTAAACAAAATAAAAATTTCATTCTTGATTTTACAGGAAATTTTCTTCAAAATCATTTAATACTTCATTTATAGAGTTTTGAATATATTAAAATAAGAATTATTTCATCATATTCTTATCAAACTTCATTCCTAATTCTATAAGAATTTTAATTCAAAGTCATTTAAAACTTCATTTATTTAATTTAAATATATTAAAATAAAAAATTTAATTATATTTTTATTAACTCTAATTATTTGACGTCTCCTTTTTTCACACCTATTGAAAAAGAGCTTCCTATGTTCATTTTTTTGTCTCTTTCACATTATGGAGGTAGAAGTTATGTGAAATTAATATTTTTGTATTCTTATTATTGCTTATTTTTTATAAAATTTAACATAAATAATTATAATAATTGATAATTATAATTAAACTATTGTATTGATAAAAAAAATATTATACATAAGAATTGTTAGTTATCTTAAGAAATAAAAACAATAAATATAAATTATTATGTCATATTTGAGTGATCTAAATTTATAATTCATACTCTTTCTCTGTGTGTGTGTGTGTGTGTATATATATATATATATATGTATATATATATATATGAAGAGATCAAATTACACTACTGTAAGTTATACTAACTACTATACCATCAATAACTTTATATAGAACATGATTTTTTTCAATTCAACCATTAAATTATAATTATATATTATCTTGATTCTTTGTGTCAAGTTCTGTCAAAATTGAACAAACTATAAGTACATAATGAAAGGAGTTGCTTTAGTTGGCAGGAGTAAACAAGGAAATTGGTGTGTCCCTAAACTAGTATTAGAGGTCCAATATCTTTTTTGGCTGAGCTTTGAGATACTCCTAGGGTAGTTCTCCTTTTTGGCATGACAAAGGCTAGTGGCAGATGGTTGTGGTACTTGCAAAGACACTTCAACACTTAAGTTAGAAAGAATTTTGGCAAAATGATAGTAAATATCAAAAAAGCGTACCTAAAATTGTTGAGAATGTTCTATTTATCGAAATATTTTGAGGTGGGCTGAGGTGAATTGTGCTTAGCCTAAGGCCCTTCTTAGGGAAATATTTACCTGCTTAAAAGCATTATGGTATGTGATTACTATGACACCTTTTACCCTAAAACTAATTATTAAATAATATTATGGAAATACAATATACTCTTCATTAGCGAAATAAAATGGTAATTTAGAATCTTTCACTTCACAAGATAAAGGATATTACATGCACAACTCACATTTACTAAAACTCCATAAGATACTTTACTAATTAACCAAAAGATGGTGGCCCACAGTTGGCCATACAAGTTTTTGGAAAGTAAACCAATTTAAAAAGTAAAACTATTAGTCTAAAGTTCAAATGCTGAAACAATGAATAACTAAGACTCTAATGTCACATTACTGTCAGAGCTGACAAAACCCAAAGATGCTGTAAAATAAACTACAATGAGGTTAATGCCTATACTCTAAGACCCCTCCTCGAGGTCTCGCTAGACGTCACCTGTGTATCACAGACACAGATAGAAAACACCAAAAAATAAGCGAGTGAGATACATTTCACATCATGCTCAAAATATGACAATAGAGATAGGTAGAATACATATTGTATATATAATCAAAATAACATGAATTTGCAAAGATTGAAACACACAAACATATGTAATGCAATACCTAGCTTCTACTTCTCATGCACATGTGATACTAATCTAAGTTCATCTTAAATGTTGACTAGGAGTAAGTGTACAGCCATAAGAAGCACCATCGATACCGATGTCTTTGGCTTTCGCACCCTCAATTAGTATGATATTTTCCGGTGACTAGTCAGGATTACCTAACTTTGCCACTACGCTTTGGCTCCATAGGATCAGCATGGGTAATTAGAGTTTTCACACCAGGTACCACCCCAAGGCTAGGGTTAGACAACCCATCTTGGCCTTCACCAGTTGAATTCCTACATACTTTCTTTCTTCACATGATTCAATGTCATGATGCATGGTCACATACAATGCTTATAGCTTTTCATAGGCTTTTATCATGTAACATTGACACAAGTTTATATTATACTCAATTTTCTCAAGGTAAATAACAATCACAAGGTATCAACTCAACAAGGCATCCACAAGAAGCAACAATGAGTTAAAGACTGTAAAAGGAGTTCACATGCGCAAAGCGAGAGACTCAAACTTGTGTTTTGGAGTAACCAAGGTTGCATTTGCCCAGCGGGACATGAGAGTCGCTCAGCAATTCACCCCAAGACTTACCCTACTCGATGGGTCAGCACGCTTGACAAAAAATGTAGTTGCCTGGTGTTAGCATGGAGTCTAATTTTTGAAAAAAAGTCGCTCAATGGCTATCTAATCCCATTGGGCAAGTTCGAGGTCCAAATTTTAATTTGTTTTTCCTATTATCTTTGGCTTCTAAACGCTCCAAAACAAATAATTAAATTTTTAATCACTTCTTCTACCTTGATAATTGGTCAATCTAATCTATAAACTCCTCACTCACTTACAATCTCCTCAAAACCCGTTAAATCTCTAACTTAGGTATAAAGGGAAAAGCAAAAGCAATCTATGGCAGTTCATAATAAACTAAACATAAAATTTTCATAAAGCACATCAATGATTTAGGGAAAATCGCATTTCCTTCTACACTCATAATCATACAATTTCACATATAATTGGGGTCTAAGGCCAACCCTTCTACCTATGACCAAAGTCATACCTGTGAGCGAGATAACTCACTCCACCTTACCTTGAAAGAGACAATCTCCAGTAAGAGGATGCGAACGGTGCAGTAGTGTCTTCCTACGATTCCTCACTTTTTGATTGCAACGACTCTGATGGCACGGTATCTCCAAAGAGGCACAAGAGAGAGAATAAGGAAAAAGGGTTAGGTTTTCAAGAAACCTAAAGGACTTTTAAAGCTAACTTTGGGCTTATAAAAACTAAGCCCAACACAAGGGTCTTAAAACTTTTTAAAAATATTATAATTATAAAACCCCATTTTAAAGGCCCAATATCTCTTTTTTTCTTCCAAAATACCATTTTATTAAAAACAAAGCAAACAAATAATAATAATAATACTAATAATAATACATATTAATTAAAAGGAAAACATTGGGGTGTTATAATTACTCCATGTTGAGGTATGATTCCTTGTTCTGAGTATATTTAATTCATGTTGCAACTGGGTCATCTGTTGTGGATTTAAGCCCAGCCACTCCTTATGTGCCTCTGGACTGGAGTAGTATAATGGTCTGAGGTGGACTCAACTATACGAAGTGGGCTTAAGTCCAAAATAGTTATCCCATAACTCGACGTGCTTTTGGAGGAACCATGTTGGATTATTGCTAAAGGTTTATTTGCCCAAGTTTTGGGAGATGAAGAATCACCTCGACCTTACAATAATATGTCTGCCAACTCTCCACTTGCTCATTGTACAATGTGTTGGCATTTGTAGGACACATGTCCCTTCTTGAACGAAAAGTGGTCCAAATGTTTTCCAACTAATCATGTTAAGCAAACTTAGTACTTTGCGAACAATCATGGTAGTTTTAAATGATGGTTCGAGATACCTTTTTTTACTCATGATCTATCTTTTGTAAAGTCCTTTTGCCCTTCCTCCAATGCCTATAAATGGGAATGAATCCTCTCTAATGGAAAAAAAAAATTGACATGATCAAGTGTCATGATCTTATCATTTAATTTTTTAAACCTCAACTTTAAAATATAAATATATTATATTGATAAAATTAATTAAAGGACTAAGATCTCATGCAGTGGTAAAGTCACTATAGAAAATCCATTCCCTATATAAATAAATAGTACTTAGGGCTTTAGTATCATATTTACATTACGCCATTTCATTTATACTTAAATCAATTCCAAAAATGAAAAAATAATGTTTCCAACCATGGTCTTATCTAATTTCATAAATTTAAAGTGTTTGGAATTTTTTATGGCATTTTGATAAAATTAATTTCAAAAGAATCTATTATGACAAAATTTATTTCTAGAAATTGAGTTGCTTTTAGGTATAATATTTTAAAAGTGAATTAAGAAAAGTGATTTTGTTTAATTAGTAAATTAGATCAATTGCTTTTGAAATGTATATAAAATAATTTGTCAGACCTATATTTAGAATTAATTCTACCTAATGAAAAAGTTAAAACTTTCCACTTATAAATTTAATCCTACCTACTATATCATGAAGCGCATAGATCAATAGACACAAGATTATTCTAACTTAACTAATAATCTCGAATTCAAGTCTTGAATATGCAGTTGTGTTAAATATTTGAAGAAAGAACTTTATTGTCCGTAATGATTATATTTAATTACCTCTTGTCTACCCACTATAAAATTAATTTTATTTATTGTCCATCTACAGTTAATGCTATATACATTTTAGTTTGTCTCCTGCAGAGTTTTCCTCCATCCAAGATCCTGGGTCATTTTAATCGTTGATTGATCTATGCAGAGCAATTAGAGAGGAGGGAAAATGTGATGTACGATCGAGATTTTGGCTGTAGATATAATAATGCGGCAAAATAGCAGAAGATCCTAGTTTACTACATATACTATGCAAAATTAATTTAACTTATTATGAATTTTTAAATCACGTTGACCTACTAACCAAATAAGCACTTGGTGATACATAGTGAATGCTATTGAAATGCTTTATTTTTTTATGAGAGTGGTAGAACGGAGAGACACCTCCCATTAAAATGCTTTAGATCTTGTTCACTGGTACATTTAATTAATTATAAAACTATTTTGTTTGTTCTCTTGATATATTTAGTGCCCCTCTTCTTACAATTTGGATTTAGGCCTAACTCAATCCTATAAGCTAGTTCAAGAGGTGAGGATTACCCCCCACTTATATACTCTATTTTAGCCTTATCACTAGTCGATGTGAGACTTAGGTTATTCCCAATACACCTCCTCATGCCCAGCACTATTGGGCTTGGCATGTGCATAACATGGTAGGTGGCCCGTTTAATGGATCTAGGATAAGCTTTGATACCATATTACAATTTTGGTTTGGGCCTAATTTAACCCTACAAAATTTTCTTGTGAGATGAGGATTGTCTCCTACTTATATACTCTACTTTAGCCTTATCACTAGTCGATGTGGGACTTGGGTTTTTATACACCTTCTCATGCCCAACACTATTGGGCTTGGTGCATGGATAATATGGTAGGTGGTCCGTTAATGGATCTAGGATATGCTCTAATACCATCTACAATTTTGGGTTTGAGCCTAACTAAACTCCACAAATTTGGCTTATGAGGTGAGGGTTACCCCCACTCCCTCACTTATATATTCTAGTTTGGCCATATCACTAGTTGATGTAGGAATTGGGTTTTTCCGAATACACCCCCTCACGCCTAGCACTATTGGGTTTGGGCCTAACTCAACATTAAAAGCTAGCTCTAGAGGTAAGGGTTGTCCCCTACTTATATACTCTATTTTAGCCATATCACTAGTCGATGTGGAACTTGGGTTTTTCCAATATTCTTACAATTTTGGTTTTGACCTAACTCAATCTCACAAAACTGGCTTGTGAGGTGAAGGTTGTCTCCTATTCATATACTTTACTTTGGCCTTATCACTGGTTGACGTAAGACTTGGCACTATTAGGCTTGGTGCATGAATAATATGGTAGATGGCTCGGTAATGGATCTAGGATAGACTTTGATACCATCTTACAATTTGGGTTTGGGCCTAACTCAACCTCATAGATTTAGCTTGTGAGGCGAAGGTTGCCCTCCGCTTATATATTCTACTTTGGCCATAGGAGGTGTAGGTTGCACAAGAGGTTTATCAAGCATAAGCCCAAAAGATTTGAACCAATTGGGTTTAAGCCCTCTATACTTATATACACTTTTACTTGACTTTGTTTGCCAGATGTGGGACTTTAGTTCTTTAACACTCCCCCTCAAGTCCAACAGGAAATCCAATTAGATTGGTATAGTTATGACTTGCGAATGATCATCAAGTAGGCTATAGATCATTTTTTTGGTTTGGACTTGACTTTTACTTTTTTGGGGGGGGACTTGTACTCAAGTCATCCTCAAAGGTCTCAAGTCTAAGCCTTTTTTATTTTTTGTTTGCCACCTAGCCTTATGCCTCTTAAATCTTAGAGGCCCATTTTTTTTTTAATCCAATACTTTTTTTTTTATCTCTCTTCTTCCCTTTTTTTATTAGTACGGACTGTTACATCATTTGGGCTTTAATACCAACTTACAATTTAGGTTTAGGCCTAATTCAACCCCACAAAACCAACTTGTGACATGGGGGTTTTCCTTCACTTATATGCTCTATTTTAGCCTTATCACTAGTAGATGTAGGACTTGGATTTTTTCCAATTCACCCCTTCATGCCTAGCACTATTGGGCTTGGTGCATAGATAATGTGGTAGCGAGTGGCTTGTTAATGGATATAGGATATACTCTGATATCATGTACAATTTTGGGTTTGGGCTTAACTTAATTCCACAAAACCAACTTAAGAGGTAAAGGTTGCCCCCCACTTATATACTCTAATTTGGTCTTATCACTAGTTAATGTGAAACTTGGGTTTTTCCCCAATACACCCCCTCACGCCCAGTACTATTGGGCTAGGTTTGTAGATAATATGGTAGGCGGCTTGTTAATGGATCTATGATAAACTCTCTAATATCATCTTACAATTTGGGTTTGATCCTAACTCAACTCCATAAAACCGACTTGTGAGGTGAAACCTAAGTCCTACATAGACTAGTGATAAGATTAAAATAAAGTATATAAGTGGAAGGCAATCTTCACCTCTTGAATTAGCTTTTAGAGTTGAGTTAGGTTCAAACCCAAATTGTAAGACCTCTAAAAGTGATTATATCTTTATGACCTCAAATTTTCTAGTGATCAACAATTAAACCTATATTTGCTATTCAAACATTTTTAAGCAGTGTTAATTGATCTGAGGATTAGATATGCACTTGTGGGCTCACACGTACTTTTCATAATTGTTAAAGAAGTCAAGAAAATGAGATTTATAATCTATATATTTCTGACTTTCATTATGAATGCTGCTAGCATGGAAAGGTCCAAAAAAAGTTCCAAACTTGCTATGTTTCTCAACTAGAAAGCACAAAACCCTACTGAACCTTGGAACTTATGTTCAGGTGAAAAAGTCTTACTGGCATATATCAGTTACCCCAAAAATCAGTTAAAAAATAGTTGAGTGATATCTAAAGTGTAAAGCAAAAATGGATACGAATAACACATCTATAATAAAATCCAGCAGCAAAAAATTGAATCTCAGCTCCGGTGGGTATTATGCATAGGCCATTCCATATTACTCACCTCTTCAGACTTCAAGCAAAGCATCACGACAAAAACATAAGAATCTTATGGTCTAGGAATAGAAATAGTTGATATTGTTCTATCAATAATCAAGACAAAAACATTTTTATTACTTAAAATACTGAAATGTATTTAGATAAACCATTGTCCCTCTGTCAAGCCTTTGGAAATAATCTTGCTCACCTATAACAATCTTCACAAACTTAGTTCTTGACAATTCTATTACAATGCAACTTCAGGTACCAAAATACAAAAAGCAATTGCTAACCTCTCACTCTCCTCCATAATCACATGTTCCTTCTTCTGCAATATCATGCCACCCAAGTGAGCTACTTGACGAGTGACTAGCTATAGTTATTCACAAAGGGCTTTTTTTTAAAAAAAAAAAATTGACAGTAGTGTTCCAACAACATAAATATAATGAAGAGTCCAGTCTAGACATTGTTACTATTACATATCCAACATTATGAAACAGAAAAATTATAGGCCTTACATTGTATATATAAATGATACAGAGTGCTGGCCCCATCTTATTCCCTCACTCACTTACCAAGTTACTATGGATAGATCTTAATGAGAGACCTTAAGCCCAAAACTATAGTTATCTTATAGTTATTATAACCAGCAGATGAAATCAACTTAACCCATTCATTCTTGTTTCTCTTTTTTCCAAAGAGCAACACTATCATCAGCATATCAAGGAAGAGTTGTGTTTGAACTGATTCATCATCTCTCTTTTCATTCTCCACCACCATGTCTATGATGATCACCTTCCCTTCTTTGCCTTTCCTTGTTATCGCCTACTTGCATTTCTTCAATATGTCCACACACTCCTCATCATTCCAGTCATGCAATATCCACTACATTGTCATTCAAAGTAACAGTGATCAGAATCATCAAAAGGAAATAAAGTCTTGACTTACATTCATTTTAAGCTTGGTAGAATTGGCACAACATTTAATGTTTTTAACAGCAATATGTACTCAGTACTCCACAAAAAGTCTAATTTGAAGAGATCTATAGCTGTTTTACTAGAATGAGCAGAGATTTATTTGTCAAATAATCATATGCTACCTTACTTAGCACCTAACTATGTAAACTAGTACCAGTTATTACAGGCCATGTGCACACCTGTCAGTAGATGATAACTTAGGGCTCGTTTTGGGTAGTTTTTGGTTGTGAATTTTGAAATTTCAAAAATTACAACCAGTTTTTAGTTTTTAAAAATTAGTTTAAATTTTTTTTTCTAATTTTTGGTTTCAAAATAAACTCACTTTGAAATTTCTTATTCTGTTAAAATTAGTTTAAGAATATGTTTATGTGGTGACGACAGTGGTAGTAGTGACGACAACAATGATGGTAGTGGCGGTGGTAATGCCAATGGTGACGGTTGTAGCAGTGTCGACGATGGTGATTGTGGCGATGTTAGTGGTGATGGTGATGGCAGAGTCAGTGGTGGTGGTGACATTGCCTGTGGTAGTAGCAGCAGCACTAGTGGTTGTGATCATGGTTGTGGTGGTGGTGGTGACGATGGTTGTGGTGATGAAGCTTGTGGTGGTGGAGGCGATGCTAGTGGTCGTGGTAGTTGTGGCAGCAGTGATAGGTGGTAGTTGTGGCAGCGGTATGGTGGTGGCGATGTTTGTGGTTGTTGTAGTTGTGGCAGCGATGATGGTGGTGGTGATGCCGGTGGTCGTGGTCGTGGTGGTAGCGGTGGTGGTGGTGGTGGTGACAGTGGCTGCAAAGATAGCGGCAGCAATAGTGGTAGCGGTGACAATGGTGATGACAATGGCGGTGGTTGTGGTGGTGGTAGTGGCAAGAAAGACTATTGTTAAATATAATGATTTGTATTTTTTTTTTAAAACCAAAAACCAAATTCACAAATCTTTTTTTCTTGGTTTTGAAAATGAATGTAAAAGTGTTTTGAAATTGAGTTAAAAACCTATTTCAGTTCCACTTTAGCCAAATACGTTTTGTTTTGAAAATTGCATTTAAAAACCAAAAATCAAAAACTCGCAACCACCCCAAACGGAGTCTTAATTAGTTGATTAGTTTTATTTTATGTAAGAATTAGCTGGTCTGATTTGATATTACAGTTTGCAGTAGTTAGCCTACTAGTTCTAACATAGCTACCTACACATATAAATATTATACGTTATGTCATTTGATAAATGGTGATAATATGGTTCATTCTTTTCCAATTGATCAATTCGTTGCTTTAATTCTCTGAAATTTGACATCAGTCAAGTATGAACTGTGATGAAGGTAAGGTAAGGATGTAATATTGTATTATAAATTGTGACAATATTTTACCTTCACCAAAATGGCATCGGTTGGAGGAATGGCCTCAAACATGTCCCCTCCAACATATTTAAGGTTCTCACTTCCTTGCAAGCCAGAAACAACATGTGGGAGATCAAATACAATGCATGCCAACTAAGGGAATGATTTAGCAATGTCCTTTGCCATGGTCCCTGTGCCTCCCCCAACGTCAACCAATGACTCCAATCCCATGAACACCCCCTTGCATCTCTCAATCACTATACTAGTGACTAATTGAGCGTCACTTGCCATGGCATCATTGAATGAGTTATAAAGTTTCGTATCACCACCAGCATAATCCCAAAAATTCCTCCCATGTGCCGTTTCAAATGTTGTAGGATCACCATTTTTGAACCAATTTGAAAATTGATTCCATGGATTTGTCATAATTGGATGAAGCACTCCAAGCAAAAAAGGTGTCACACTCATGGGATGGTTCTTAAGCAATAGTACAGATGCATCAGTTAGCACATACTTTGCTTCTAGCTCATTCTCCATGTCATTCCGTTGAGAAAAGAAGCCAGAATGGATCACGATTCGCATCAAGCGATGGATGAAGAGAGTTTTGGATGGGTGGATTGGGAGTGAAGCAATGAGGTCTGAGAGTGGCATGGGTTGGCCATAGTTGTGTATGATATCTGGTATGCCTAAGTCAACCACACATTTAAGGGACATGGACTTTATGAAGCTAAAAATGTGATTCCATATGTGGGTTTGAGCTCTAAGTAGTTTGGCAGCATGGTCTTCGTCATGGGATTCCATGATTTGCTGCTTAAACTACTTGCTAGATTTGGAGTATAGATCCTCACATTATTTGGGTCTATTTATAGGAAAGCAGAGATGTGTAAGCAGCAACTTTATACTCCATACAATATGAATAAGTTTTTAAATTGCGGTCATAGTTTTGTTGCGATCCTTGATATTGTGAAAAATTGTGGGCAAATGTGATCAATGCAGCTGCAATTATGGGCACGGAGAGCCAAAAATCCTTGACATTGTGGCTGAAATCGTGGTCGTGGACTGTTTTTTAAAACTTTGAGTATGACAAAATTATCTTCTCAAAGTTATTGAATTCAATTAATATATTGCATTTAATTTTGATCTATTCGTATAACTATTGTAAATGATATTGCGTTTGAATTTATATGACAAACGGTATTATGTTATTATGCCCTCTTTATCATTAAGTTATTTTTATAGCTTGTTTAAAGCTATACAACAACTTAAATATTTACATGACTTGTGTATTTTTTTTATAGATGAAAAGGAATAAATTAATAGAGTACGAAGTGTTAGAATTTTGTGAATTAGCATTGTTTAATTATTGAATTAAATCTTAGACTATTAATATCAATTATGAAAATAAATTTATAATATTTTAATTGATGAATATTAGTTGTTTGGGTTTATTATGTGAGCGTATCTATGATGGGTTGGGCCCTCAATTAGTGCCCAAATAAGGGGTCTCTGCTCTCGTCTGATAGTTATAAAATTGGTGCCCCATTAGACAATTTTAAGTGTGGACACAACATTGTGTGAAAAATCCTAACTGCTAAACAAAGAAGAGTATCTCCCTCACTCCATGGATGAAACATTTCACGAGGAACGAGAAAAATGTTAATTCAGTATTTTTTTTCTTTAATTAGGCCATAAATTGTAATAAAAATAAATGTTAATTCACTTAACTTTATATATTTTGACTACTAAATTAATAACTGAATTTAAACTTTTATTATTATTTTTTTAGGTTTTTCTTTAGTAATTTTATTAATTCCTAAAAGTTTGAAATTAAATTAGGATACACCAACAATAATTATAAAATTTGATTTCGGCTTATTTTATAGACTTTTATTATTTTTTTTGTTATATTTTGCAATGTTGAAAAGGACCAAGACAAAATTCATTGTTATAATTATATAATATAATCTTAAAATTCAGTTTTTTTAAAAGAAGAAAAATTTCTTTAATTTAATACAATATATCATGATTTTGCTATTTTAAATTTAAATTAGAAATGAAATTAAAATTAAATAGTAATTTTGGATAGCTTTAAAAATTATAGATAAAAAATAAAATTAAATGTCCAATATAGAAGAACTTATGTGACTTAATAAAAAAGAGAATAATGCTTAAAAATACTGTCATTTAATAATGAAGACTTTTCCCTTTTTTGACAGATTTAATAATGAAGACTTAAACTTATAATACACTAGTAATTAAAAACAATCCTACATATGGGGATTTTTAACGATTTGATTCAATTATTAATTCATGAATTAACATAAACAAAATGAAAACTTCATTCATGATTTTACAGGAATTTTTCTTCAAAATCATTCAATACTTCATAGTTCATTCATATAGTTTTGAATATATTAAAATAAGAATTATTTCAGTATATTCTAATCAAACTTCATCCCTAATTCTATAAGAATTTTAATTTAAAATCATTTAATACTTCATTTATATATTTTTAAATATATTAAAATAAAAACTATTTAATTATATTTTTGTCAACTCCAATTAATTATTTCACGTCACCTTTTTTTACACCTTTGAAAAAGAGCTTCCTATGTTCATTTTTTGTCTCTTTCACATTATGGAGGTATAAACGAAGTTATGAGAAATTAACATTTTTGTATTCCTATTATTGCTTACTTTTTATAAAATTTAACATAAATAATTATAATAATTGATAATTATAATTAAACTATTGTATCGATTAAAAAAATATTATACATAAGAATTGTTAATTATCGTAAGAAATAAGAATAATAAATATAATTTATTACATCATATTTGAATGATCCAGATTTATAATTCTTACATTCTTAGAAATATATATATATATATACATATATATATATATATATATATATATATATATATATGGAAAGACCAAATTACACTACTAGAAATTACAATAATTACTATACCACCAAAAACTTTATATAGAATATGATTTTTATCGATTCAACCTATAATTAGGCTTAAATATATGTTTTAAGTCATATTTGGTTTTAGTTCTTACAAAAATTTGTTTTTTTAGATCCTTGACATTTTTTTTAGTGTTCTTTTTTAGTCTTTGCCATTAACTATAATTAATTTATTGCTGACATAGTTAACAAAATAAAGAATATTAATTAAGATAATTAAGGTAACAAAGAATATTTTAAATTAAGATAATTAGATTATTTTAGGTACGCAATGAAATTAAGTAATGTATTTATTATTTTATATAATAAGATAATTACATATGATTTAATTTATAATTTATAATTTATAATTATTTTCATTTTTAGTATATTATGAATGGTGGTTTCATTGCCTTTTAATACTGTTCTTACTTTTCAATTCATTAATTTACTTTTAACATTGTACTTTTTTAAAAAAATACAATGTTAAAATTTATTAATTCATTTTTAACATTTTACTGAATAAATTATAAAAGTAAAATGTTAAAAATCACTTTAAAAAATAAAAGTAAAATATTAAAAAATAATTTAAAAAATAACTTAAATAATTTACTTTTTAAAAGTATTGTTCATAATATATTAAAAATTAAAAATAAATTATACGTAATTACATTATTTATATAAAATAATAAATACATTACTTAATCAAATTAGTACCTAAAAATAATGTAATTATCTTAATTTAAAATATTCTTCATTACCTTAATTATCTTAATTAATATTCTTTATTTTGTTAGTCATGCTAGCATTAAATTAACTAGAGTTAATGATAAGACTAAAAAAGAATACCAAAAAATGTCAAGGATTTAAAACTAACAAATTTTTTTGCGAGGACTAAAACCAGATAGAACTATATTTGCAGGGACTTAAAACATATTTAATAGAACTATATTTGCAAGACCTTAAAACATATTTAAACCTTATAATTATATACTACCTTGATTCTTTGTGTCAAGTTTTATCAAAATTGAACAACTATACGTACATAATGAAAGGAGTTACTTTTAATTGGGAGGAGTAAGCAAGGAGAAATTGGTGTTTGACCCTGAATTGGTATTAGTAGTCCAATATATTTTTTGACTGAGCTTTGAGATACTCTTAGGGTGGTTCTCCTTTTTGGCATGGCAAAGGCTAGTGGCAGTTGGTGGGGCACTTGCAAAGACACTTCAACACTTAAGTCAAAAAGGATTTTGGCAAAACAGTAGTAAATGTCAAAAATATAAATATATCATATTGATAAAATTAATTAAAGAACTAAGATCTCATGCAGTAGTAAAGTCACTACAGAAAATCCATTCCCTATATAAATAGATAACACTTAGGCCTTAAGTGTCATATTTACATTACCCCATTTCATTTATACTTAAATCAATAACAAAAATGAAAAAATAATGTTTCCAACCATGGTCTTATCTAATTTCATAAATTTTAAGTGTTTGATTTTTTTTTGACATTATGATAAAATTAATCTCAAAAGAATTTATTATGATAAAATTAATTTCTAGAAATTGAGTTGCTTTTAGGTATGATATTTTTAAAGTGAATTAAGAAAAGTGATTTTATTTAATTAGTAAAGTAGATCAATTGCTTTTGAAATTTATATAAAATAATTTGTCAGACCTATATTTAGAATTAATTCTACCCAATGAAAAAGTTAAAACTTTCCACTTATAAATTCAATCCTATCTACTATATCACCAAGCACATAGATCAATTGACACAAGATTATTCTAATTTAACTAGTAGTCTTGAATTCAAGTTTTGAGTATGCAGTTGTGTTAAATATTTGAAGAAAGAACTTTATTATCCATAATGATTCTATTTAGTTTGAGTAGAATACCTCCTGTCTACCCACTATAAAATTAATTTTATTTACTGTCCATCTACAAATAATGCTATATGCATTTTAGTTTGTCTTCGACGGAGTTTTCCTCCATCCAACATCCTATATCATTTTAATTGGTTGATTGATCTATGCAGAGCAATTAGAGAGGAGAGAAAATGTGATGTGTGATCAAGATTTTAGATGTAGATATAATAGTGCAGGAGAATAACAGAAGATCCAAGCTTACTACATATACTATGCAAAATTAATTTAACTTATTACAAATTTTCAAATCACGTTGACCTGGTAACCAAATAAGCACTCGGTGATACATAGTGAATCCTATTGAAATGCTTTTTTTTTTTTGCTTATGAAAGTGGTAGAACGCAGAGGCACCTCCCATTAAAATGCTTTGGATCTTATTCATTGATACATTTAATTATGAAAATGTTTTTTTTTTTCTCCTAATGTATTTAGTGCCCCTCTTCTTATAATTTAGGTTTTGGCCTTACTCAACCTCAGAAGCCAGCTCAAAAGGTGATGATTGCGGGTTGCCCCCCACTTATATACTCTACTTTAGCCTCATCACTAGTTGATGTGAGACTTAGATTTTTCCCAATACACCCCCTCATGCCTAGCACTATTGGGCTTGGCGAGTGGATAACATGGTAGATGACCTGTTTAAGGGATCTAGGATAAACTTTGATACCATCTTATAATTTGGGTTTGGGCCTAACTCAACTTCACAAAACTAGCTTGTGAGATAAGGATTGCTCTCTACTTATATACTCTACTTTAGCCTCATAACTAGTCGATGTGGGACTTGGGAAATATGGTAGGTGGTTTGTTAATATATCCAGGATATGCTCTAATGCCATCTACAATTTTGGGTTTAGGCCTAATTAAACTTCACTAATCCGACTTATGAGGTGAAGGTTTCCCTCTACTTATATACTCTAGTTTGGCTGTTTTACTAGTCGATGTGGGACTTGGGTTTCTCCTAACACACCCCTAATGCTCGGCATTATTGGGTTTGGACCTAACTCAACATCAAAAGCTAGCTCAAGAGGTGAAGGTTGTCTCCTACTTATATACTCTATTGTAGCCATATCACTAGTCGATGTAGGGACTTGGGGTTTTCCCAATATTCTTACAATTTGGGTTTGAACCTAACTCAACCCCACAAAACTAGCTTGTGAGGTGAAGGTTGTCCCTCATTTATATACTCTACTTTGGCCTTATCACTAATCGATGTAGGACTTGGCACTATTGGGCTTGGTGCTTAAATAATATGGTAAGTGGCCCAGTAATGGATCTAGAATAGACTTTAATACCATTTTACAATTTGGGTTTGGGCCTAACTCAACCTCACAAATCCAGCTTGTGACGTAAGGGTTGCTCTCCACTTATATACACTACTTTGGTCATAGGAGTTGCAGGTTGCATAGGAGGTTTATTAAGTATAAGCCTAAAAGATTCGAACCAATTGGGCTTGAGCCCTTTGTACTTATCTACACTTTGACTTGAGTTTGTTTGCTTGATGTGGGACTTTAGTTCTCTAAGACTTCCTCACAAGTCGAACTAGATTGGTCCAGTTATGACTTACATACCATCATTAAGTAGGCCATAGATCAATTTTTTTTTTCTCTAGACTTGGCTAGTACTTTTTTTTTTTACTTATACTCAAGTTAGCCTCAGAGGCCTAGTTTGAGCCTCTCTTTTTTTTTTTTGTCGCCTAGGCTTGTGCCTATTTAATCTTAGAGGCATAGTTTTTTTTTTTTTTTTAATCTAATACCATTTTTTATCTTTTTCTTTCATTCTTTTATTTCATTTTTTATGAGTCCAGACTGTATGTTACATCATTTGGGCTCTGATACCAATTTACAATTTGGGTTTTGACCTAACTCAACCCACTAAATCTGCTTGTGACATGAGGGTTGTCCCCCACATATATGCTCTATTTTAGCTCTATCACTAATCGATGTGGGACTTGAATTTTTTCCAATACACCCTTTCACATCTAGCACTATTGAGCTTGGTACGTGGATAATATGGTAGATGGTGGCTCATTAATGGATCTAGAATACGCTATGATATCATCTACAAGTTTTGGTTTAGGCTTAACTCAATTCTACAAAACCAGCTTATGAGGTAAGAGTTGCCCCCCACTTATATACTCTAATTTGGCCTTATCACTGGTCGATAAGGGACTTGGGTTTTTCCTAATACACCCCCTCATGCCCAACTATTGGGCTTGGTGCGTAGATAATATGGTAGGTGGCTTATTAATAGATCTAGGATAGGCTCTAATATCATCTTATAATTTGAGTTTGAGCCTAATTCAACCCCATAAAATTGGCTTGTGAAGTAAGGGTTATTGGGAAAAACAAAAGTCCCACGTAGACTAGTGATAAGACTAAAGTAGAGTATACAAGTGGGGGATAATCCTCACCTTTTGAACTAACTTCTAAGGTTGAGTTAGACTCAAACTCAAATTGTAAGACCTCTAAAAGTGATTATATCTTTATGACCCCAAATTCTTTGGTGATCAGCAATTAAACCTATATTTGCTATCCAAACATTTTTAAACGGAGTTAATTGATCTGAGGATCAGATATGCACCTGAGGACTCACGTACGTTTCAAAATTGTTAAAGAAGTCAAGAAAATGAGATTTATAATCTATATATTTCTGATTTCATTATGAATGCTGCTAGCATGGAAAGGTCCAAACAAAGTTCCAAACTTACAATGTTTCTCAACTAGGAGAAGGCACCAAACCCAGCTGAACCTAGGAACTTAAGTTGAGGCAAAAAAGTCCTATTGGCATATATCAGTTACCCCAAAAAATCAATTAAAAAAATAGCTGA
The DNA here is from genome assembly GCA_004329165.1 of Spatholobus suberectus. Taxonomy (NCBI): domain Eukaryota; kingdom Viridiplantae; phylum Streptophyta; class Magnoliopsida; order Fabales; family Fabaceae; genus Spatholobus; species Spatholobus suberectus. The sequence continues at coordinate 63,788,085 of CM014734.1, read as the reverse complement.
GTGATATCTAAAGCGTAAAGCAAAAATGGATACGAATAAAATCCAGCAGCAAAAAACTGAATCCCAGCTCAGATGGGTATTATGCTTAGGCCATTCCATATTACTCACCTCTTCAAGCATAGCATCATGACAAAAACATAAGAATCTAATAATCTAGGAACAGAAACGGTTGATATTGTTCTATCAATAATCAAGACAAAAACATTTTTATTGCTTAAAATGCTGAAATGTATTTAGATAAACCATTATCCCTCTGTCAAGCCTTTGGAAATAATCTTGCTCACCTATAACAATCCTCACAAACTTAGTTTAATTCTTGACAATTCTATTGCAATGGAACTTCAGTTACGAAAATACAAAAAGAATTGCTAACCTCTCACTGTGCTCCTTAACCACGTGTTCCTTGTCTTCTTCTGCAATAACATGCAACACAAGTGTGGTACTTGACGAGTGATCAGCTATAGTTATCCTCAGAGACCTTTTTTTTTTTTCTTTTTCTTTTCTTTTTTTCATTTTGACATAGGGTTCCAACTACATAAATATAATGAAGAGTCCAGTCTAGACATTGTTATTGTTACATATCTAACATTATGAAACAGAAACATTATAGGCCTTAAATTGTATATATAAATGATACAGGGTGCTGGCCCCATCTTATTCAGCCACTTACTATGGATAGATCTCAATGAGAGACCTTAACCCCAAAACTGGAGTTATCTTGTAGTTATTATAACCAGCAGAGGAAATCAACTTAACCCATTCATTCTTGTTTCTCTCTATTCCAGTGAACAACACCATCATCAGCATATCAAACAAGAGCTGTGTTTCAACTGATCTTTTCATTCTCCAACACCATGTCTATGATGATCACCTTCCCTTCTTTGCCTTTCCTCGTTATCGCTTCCTTACATTTCTTCAATATGTCCACACACTCCTCATCATTCCAGTCATGCAATATCCACTACATTGTCATTCAAAGTAACAGTGATCAGAATCATCAAAAGGAAATAAAGTATGTAATGTTTATTTTAAGCTTGGTAGAATTGGCACAGCATGTAATTTTTTTAACAACAATGTATACTCAGTACTCCACAAAAAGTCAAATTTGAAGAGATCTATAACTGTTTTACTAGAATGGCCAGAGATTTACTAGTCAAATAATCATATGCCACTTTACTTAGCCCCGAACTATGTAAACTATTTTCGGTTATTACTGGCCATGTGCACACCTGTCCTTAGATGATAACTTAATTAGTTGATTAGTTGTATTTTATGTTAGAATTAGCTGGTCTTATATGATATTACAGTTGCAGTAGTTAGACTACTAGTTCTAGCATAGTTACCTATACATATAAATATTATACGTTATGTCACTTGATAATGGTGATAATATGGCTCATTCTTTCCCAATTGATCAATTCGTTGCTTTAATTCTCTGAAAATTGACATCAGTCAAGTATGAACTGTGTTGAAGGTAAGATAAGGATGTAATATTGTATTATAAATTGTGACAATATTTTACCTTCAACAAAATGGCATCGGCTGGAGGAATGGCCTCAAACATGTCCCCTCCAACATATTTAAGGTTCTCACTTCCTTGCAAGCCAGAAACAACATGTGGGAGATCAAATACAATGCATTCTAACTGAGGGAATGATTTAGCAATGGCCTTTGCCATGGTCCCTGTGCCTCCCCCAACGTCAACCAATGACTCCAATCCCATGAACACCCCCTTGCATTTCTCAATCACTATACTAGTGACAAATTGAGCGTCACTTGCCATGGCATCATTGAATGAGTTATTAAATTTTGTATCACCACCAGCATAATCCCAAAAATACCTCCCATGTGCCGTTTCAAATGCTGTAGGATCACCATTTTTGAACCAATTAGAAAATTGATTCCATGAATCTGTCATAACTGGATCAAGCCCTCCAAGCAAGCAAGGTGTCACACTCGTGGGATGGTTCTTAAGCAATAGTACAGATGCATCAGTTAGCACATACTTTGCTTCTAGCTCATTCTCCATGTCATTCTGTTGAGAGAAGAAGCCAGAATGGATCATGATTCGCATCAAGCAATGGATGAAGATAGTTTTGGATGGGTGGATTGGTAGTGAAGCAATGAGGTTTGAGAGTGGCATGGGTTGGCCATAGTTGTGTATGATATCTGGTATGCCTAAGTCAACCACACATTTAAGGGACGTGGTCTTTATGAAGCTAAAAATGTGATTCCATATGTGGGTTTGAGCTCTAAGTAGTTTGGCAGCATGGTCTTCATCATGGGATTCCATGATTTGCTGCTTAAACTACTTGCTAGATTTGGAGAATGGAACCTCGCATTATTTGGGTCTATTTATAGGAAAGCAGAGACGTGTAAGCAGCGACTTTATAATCAATATAGTATGAGTAAGGTTTTAAATTGCGGTCATGGTCTCATCGCAATCCTTGATATTGTAGAAAATTGTGGACAAATGTGATCGATGCGGCTGCAATTGTGGGCGTGAAAAGCCAAAAAAACCTTGACATTGTGGCTGAAATCGTGGTCTTGGACTGTTTATTAAAACCTTGAGTATGACAAAATTATCCTGTCAAAGTTATTGAAATCAATTAATATATTGCATTTAATTTTGATCTATTCGTATAATTATTGTAAATCATATTGTGTTTGAATTTATATGACAGACGGTATGATGTTTTTATGCTCTCTTTATCATTAAATTGTTTTTATAGCCTGTTGAAAGCTATGTAGCCACTTAAATATTTACATGGCTTGTGTATTTTTCTTATAGATTAAAAAGAATAAATTAATAGAGTACAAAGGATACCCAATGGAGAGTAATGATTAATTCAATGTTAACCGTGAATGCAACCAAGAGGATTAATAAATTAATCCAAAAACAAGCATCTAGGATTCCTCACAATTACACTAAACCACGACCACGATATTAATATGATCCATTAAATGGATTTTAATCTTGACCACATTTAAAAATAGTTCTTATTTGATTCCTAACTTATAAGTGTGTTTAATAGTTAGGGAAAAATACAAATAGAAAATTTTAATTTAAGAAAACAGACGACGGATGAATATGAAAGAAAAGAAAACAAATTACTTTTATGTTCTAATTTGAATAATAGAAAAGAAATAGCAGATATATAATAACTAGAGAAATCAAATATTTTAAGACCATACATTAATAGGTTTGAAACAAGAAAAGTTATAAATGCGCAAATAAGGTTTTTGCAAAGGACAAAACTTGGTGTTGTTCTCCAATTAGAATTGGAGACTCACCTTGATAATCTATGAAATCATTTAATACATGTTTTTATTACGTTGATTATCAAGGTAAATTTTTAATTCTGATTGGAAAATAGCACCAACAGTACCTAAAGTACTATATTTAAGTTTTGTCCTTTTACAAAAACTCTCAGAACTAACACTTAAGTGGCTTAAAATTTTTGGATTAGCAATCAATGAAAGAAAAATATTATGCCCCTATGAGAATATTTTGTCTCGAATGATATATACCAAATGTTCAAGCTCATCCAATCCCCAACACAACTCTAGCCTGTTTGGATTCCCATCCACACCAGCTTGCGCATCACCAAATTAATAAACAGTTGCTTGAGTCTGTTTTGAAGCGATTACGCGTTATTCAGCCAAGTGGGTAGTGAGTTTTCATTTACAATAATAATGTAAGATCTTCCTTTTGTTCACCTTATTCAATCACATTCATGCTAGTTCATTCCGTGGAGCATATTTCAGCCTAACAATGTAGAATTGTTACTTGCTTTGTCGCATATGATATATATCTGATTGGATGGGTCAAGTGTTAGGTTTGTGCTAGAAGCTTCTGCAACAGAGGCATAGCATGGAGCCATAGATAGATTCTTGCGTACATACCACGTACAAAACTGGACTACTTCGGATTTGTCGCTGTTTGAGCTCCACACCTTGAAACATGAATGATCGAAATGTATGTGTCATCTGTGTCTGGTTTACGTACATACATGTGCATTACATGTTCTCTCTTATTCTTTGGTTATTGTTACATATCATGTTCTTTAGGGGTGGCAAAGCGGGTTCAACCCGCCGGTCGACCCGCCTGACCCGCCATTTTTGGCGGAGTGAGTAAGCCAGTAAAACCGGCCAACCCGCCCCACCAACTAGGCGGACCAACCCGCGGGTTAGGCGGGTCAACCCGCGGCCCGCCACTCTTTTTTTAAAAAATTTCTTCTTCCTTAGTTATTGTATCAAAGACATTAATAAAAAAAAAAAAGTAAAAGATGCTCTACACACACTACTCTACATTCGCAATGTTATCCTAAAAAATATAATGACAACAATAACACATGCGTTTGGGGTTAGTTCTACTTGTAATTAAATACAATTCAATGCTATACTAAAAAATATAATCCCTCATACTTTTGAATAAGATGTGTTATTTATTTTCAAGTAAATTATTTGTATAACTTTTGAATGACAAAAAAAATTTCTCTTTCATATATTTAATGTATAATAAAATAATAATAAAATTATAAGTCAAACAATCAAAGATTCAAAGTGATATAACGTGTATTAAAATAAAAATTATTTAATCCAATTCAATTAAATGATAACAAAAAAAATAAATTTAATTGAGTTTTTTTTATAAAAAAAAAGTGGGTGGGTCAACCCGCCAACTTATTTTTAGTGGGTCGACTTATTGTTTTCTTTTTCCTCTGCGTGTTATACTATTAGTAGCAAGTCTTCTTATTGTTTCAACTATTGTATCACATTATTTTTTCTTATATTAAAATTTCATTTTTTTTATTTTATAATTTTTATGTATCATAATGGTTATTAATAGAAATAATTGAAAGCTAACAGTTTTTTATTGTGTCTAGTTAAAACTTAAAATACAAGTTGTGCTGAAGATTAGAAACACAAATCACCAACCAAAATCAACCAAAATCAAAGATTACACAGTTGGTCAAGTAGCTAGCAGAAGTACACTCCAATTTCCCAACATCCTAGGACTTATAATTAAGATTAATCTCAATATATAGCAATTAAATATTGACTGAAACAAGAAGCCTAAAACTTAGAAAGTAAGAGCATAAAAATGACGTTGTCACAGGACGTAGGAATATAAAGCATAGAAGATTTAGCCTCTACTTCTCCCAATGGCTATCTCTTGACCGCTCTCGTTCTAATATACAGATAATCATAATCTTAATATATAACGTTAAGGCCAGTTTCACAGCACTAGATATAAAAAGGATAGGCTGAATTTTGTGGCTCAAGTCTTATTACATTCAAGCTTATAAAAAGAAAGTCTTATTACATCTTTTTAAAATTGAAAACCAACATTTTTTTTAATCTTTTAATGGTGTCTAAGTCGATTTAGCAGTTTTCTTTAATTTTAGGAGAGAAAAAATCAAAATAAATTAAATTGATTTAATTTGATTTAATTGCATTTATAATTGTTTTAGTCAAACTCGAACTAATTAATCAGCCTAAACTACAAGAAGTTAATTTGGTTTGGTTATGCTTCCAAATCTAAAGCATACAACTCCTCTGCACTTTTTGAACCATAGATATAAAAAACCGTATCAAATTGCTGCTTTGATATACTCTGTAATTTGCGGTTATAGTTGTAACAAAATAACTTTTTTGTTTTTGGTGCAACAAAATAACTATTTAGATAGAGTGTTTCAGCTTCAAAAGATATAAATTAAATATGTTTTATCTCTCTACAAATATAACTCTGTCTAGTCTTAGTTTTTGTAAAAAAATTTGTTATTTGTTATTTTAGAATCATGACATTTTTTAGTGTTCTTTTTAATCCTTACCATAAACTCTAGGGGGCATTTGGTAGGGGAGAAATTTTTAGTTTCCTGAAAATTTTAAATAGGGAATATTGGTTTCCCATGTTTGGTATCTATTTTTAGAAAAATTATTCTCAAAAAATATTGTTTCCTAAGAATCATTTTTATCTCAATTTCCCACAAAAATATTCCCAAGCGGGGGGTTGGGAATCTAACTTTCCCAACTAGAGAGGAAAGTTTTAACTATATAAAAGACTAAATCTAACTTTTATAGGAAACATTTAAAAATATGAGTTTAATGGTCCTGTACTGTCAGTGTGAAAAGTTTTACATTGTCATCTAATCAGAAATCACTATTAATAACTTTTAAAGTATTTATTATAAAAGTCAACAAACTTACAATAAATGGTGGTTTGTGATTGGATGACAGTGTAAAACTACTTTACACTGTCATTGCATGACCATTGAACTCTAAAAATATTTCCAGGAATGTTTATGACTAACCAAATTGATTTTAACTATTCCCCAGAATCATGATTCCCAAGATTTGTAATTCCTAGGAAACATGATTTCCATATACGAAAAAACTTCTTCCTTACCAAACGCCTCCCTAGTTAATTTAGTGCTGACATAGTTAACTAAAGAATGAATATTAATTAAGATAATTAAGGAAATGAAAAATATTTAAATTAAGATAATTAGATTATTTTTATGTGCATAATTCAATTAAGTAATGTATTTCTTATTCTGTATAAATAAGATAATTACATATAATTTAATTTTATGATTTATTTTAAATTTTTAACATATTATAAACAATAATTTTTATTGCTTTTAATATTGTTCTTGCTTTTCAATTTACTAATCTATTTTTAACATTGTACTTTTGTAAAAAAATTATAATTTACTTAGACGCTTATAATTTACTTTTAATATATTAATTTTGATGTTATTTTTACTTTGCAATTCATTAATTTTAACTGATTGTAATATAATTTATTTTTTTAATATATCACAAACAATGATTTCGTCTCCAAAGACAAAGTAATATGTTAAAAATAAATTATAAGCATCTAAGTAAATTATAATTTTTTTCCAAAAAAGTACAATGTTAAAGGTACATTAGTGAGTTGAAAAGTAAGAACAACATTAAAGGCAACAAAAATCATAGCTTATAAAATATTAAAATTAAAAATAAATTATAAAAGTAAATTATATGTAATTATCTTATTTATAAAAAATAATAAACACATGAATTAATTGAATTACACACTTAAAAATAATCTAATTATCTTAGTTTAAAATATTTTTATTATCTTAATTAGTATTTTTTATTTTGTTAGCCATCTCACCATTAAATTAACTAGAGTTAATATTAAGGAATAAAAAAGAATATTAAGAAAATGTTAGGGATCTAAAAATAACAAAAAATTTTGCAAGAATTATAATCAGACAAAGTCATATTCGCAGAGACTTAAAACATATTTAAGCCTTTTATTTTTTTATTAAACTACATTTTAGACAATTATTAATTATAAAAGCTAGTGATTTTTAATTTTGCTTATCATGTGCTAAAATGTTAAAATTCCACCCTTCCCCCGCCCTGGTAATTATTTTTTCTAGTTCCATCCCTGAGTTGAATTTGACTCTCCATTTATTTATTTATTTTCTATGTCTGTTATACCAATCATGTTATCCTACATTTTCTCTTTTCTCTTCCTATTTCTTTCTTTCTTGTATAAACCAATTATATAAATATAATTTTTTTATAAGCTAAATAAGAATTTTATTGATATAACTAATCTTAAACACAAGTTGTGCTAAAGATTATAAGTACAAATCACCAACCAAAATCAAAGATAACACAGTTGGTCAAGTAGCACAAATACACTCCAATTTCCCAACATCCTAGGACATATAGTTAAGATTAATCTCAATACATAGCAATTAAATATTGCTAGAAACAAGAAGCCTAAAGCTTAGAAACTTAGAGCACAAAAATGATGTGGTAACAGGACGTAGGAATATAAAGCATATAACTTTAGGTTATGTTTGGCAAGACATTTCAGTTAGTTTTAGCTTTTTTTACTTGTTGAAAAGCTTGTTTGACCTTATTAGTAGTATTTGGTAAACAAGCTTTTTTTAGTAGCTTGTAGCATTTTTTAATTAAGACGCTACTTTAAGTAGCATTTTTAAAAACACTAGCTTCTAGCTTTTTATATTTATTCCCTTTTTACCCTTATAATATTTTTTAAGTTTCCCTTTTATTCTTTTTAAATATGGTAAGATTTTATTATTTATTTGATTTCTTTTCTTTCATTAATTTATTGTGGGATAATAGATGATAGGTTTATTTTATTTTATTTTTGCTATTACTTTTTGGATATTTTTATATTATATTGTTTAATATTAACCATTACACTATTTATTTTATTATTTTAGCATTATACTTCAAAATATTGATAATGATAGATAATAGGTTTATTTTATTTTTATTATTTTTAGATATTTTTCTCTTACACTATTTATTTTAACCATTATACTATTTACAATATTTATTTTACTATTTCAACATTAAACTTCAAGATATTGATAAGGATACATGATAGGCTTATTTTATTTTTTCTATTATTTTTTGAATTTTTTGTACTATGCTATTTATTTTAACCATTACACTATTTATATTATTTTTTCTATTACTTTTAACATTATACTTCAAGATGTTTTAACAATTACACTAATTAACATAATGAAAGTATAATGTCTACTTAAGTGTATGCTATTTTTACTTTATTTTAAACATGATTGAAAATATTTTAAGATATAATATAAGATTAATAATAGAATACACAATATGAATAAAATATAAGAATTGAAACTAAAAAATATAATTAAAATAATTGATCTATATATGAAAAATTACAGGATTTTAAAATCAATTAAAAAAATAAAATTATAAATATCCCAAAATATATTTTTATAAATAAAATAAATTAATATTTATATAAAAATATCATACAAACATGTCTATTTTTTTCATTTTATATTTATCAGCTAATTTAACATATAATCTTACCAAATACTTATAATTTAATAAACTAGCCTAATAGCTTTCAGCTACCAGCTACCAGCTACCAGCTTTTAGCTACTAGCTAGTTTTTCAACTTTCAGCTAACTATTCAGCTTCCAGCTAGACAACAGTAGATGATATAAAAAGGATAGGCTGAATTTTGTGGTTCAAGTCTTATTATACATTCATGCTTATAAAAAGAAAGTCTTATTACAACTTTTTAAAATTGAAAACCAACATTTTTTTGTAATCTTTTAAGAGTGTCTACGAAGATTTAGCAGTTTTCTTTAATTTTAGGAGAGAAAAAATCAAAATAAATTAAATTGATTTAATTCCATTTATAATTGTTTTAGTCAAACTCGAACTAATTAATCAGCCTAAACTACAAGTTAATCTGGTTTGGTTATGCTTCCAAATCTAAAGCATACAACTCCTTTGTACTTTTTGAACCATAGATATAAAAAACCGTATCAAACTACTGCTTTGATATATGTAATTTGCGGATATAGTTGTAACAAAATAACTTTTTTGTTTTTGGTGCAACAAAATAACTATTTAGATAGAGTGTTTCAGCTTCAAAAGATATAGAACCAGAACTCAAGAGTCCCATTAACATCAAATAGATCGTACATTTATTTGCTCGGTCGGTAGGAGTAGTTTTTGATTTGATGGTAGGAGAGAGTAGCATAGTTTATGTTTTATTCTCTGAAATGGGTACTGTTATAATTAATTATTATATGCCGATAGTTAACCGGAAGCGTAGCCTTTTTACATGCATGCAAAATGGTGTGGAGTTGAACCGGCCCACCTGTACCAATTGCGGCAGACTTAGAGCAGAAATGGTACTGTAAACTCAATTTCGATGGATTTATGGACTCTTACCGTCTCCAGTACATAGAAGTAAAATGTAAAGGCAGGCAAGAAAACATAAATTGATTAATTAAAAATGTTATCTTTTAGCATAAAGTAAAATGTCCATAGACAAAATAGAAATTCATGTTCACTAAAAGGATGATAAGCATGAAGGTGATATGCACCATGTGTTACGTAAGGATAGTGATATTTAGACACTCAATAATTCCAAACACCACGTAGCACCAGGAGTGCAAGGATTGGAATCAAGAGGCAAAAGTACATAAATCACAGCTTACCACAGCTAGCCCCGCCTATAGACATTGTCCGTACACCCCAAATATACAAATTGCAGCCCCGCCATTACCCAAAAAACCAAAAGTATTAACAATCAATAATGAAGACCATTCACCGAAGTTGCTACAGTAATACTACCCTTTAGCTAGCACTTGTATATTTGTACTGATCATCATGTATATTCCCTTGCGTTTTTCGCAGGCCCTGGCGTTTAGACATAGCATGCTCTCCCTTGTTTGCCATGTGCGTGCCAACTGTTAAATTACATGACACCTGCTACATTAAAAATCACCTTCACTGAACACAAACCCAAAAGACTTAATTGGATGACGCTATCGATCATATTATTAAGTCATACAAAATTCTGCGTCATCTCCGACAACGACTTCTCCTCCTCCGCCACTGCCTCCGACAAATCCCGTGGCCCCTTTTGAAACATCCTCCACCTCGTATTCGGCGGCATCATCATGCCCATCCAAACCCTTGGCCAATTCCTTGGCCCAAAGAGACCCTTCAGATCCTCAAGACTTCAACCGCCACCCAGCTAGCGGCGAGTTGGGATCATCCCACCTTTCTGAATAGGAACTTATTATTTTTAAGTTTAATTACTTTTTTGATCCTTATAGTTAAGCATATTTTTTTCTTTTAGTTCCTATAGTTAGAAATAATCTGTTTTAGTCTTATACATACATTTTCAATATTGGTTTGGTCTTTGTTGTCAAGTATGTCTTAACTTGTGAAATTAAAACCGTCACAAAATAAAAATTGGCGGTGTAAAATTGTCACAAATTAATATTTTTTGGCCTTTTTTATTTAATTTGTGACGGCTTAAAACGACAGGGACTAAATCAATATCGAAAGTGCTTGTAAAGGGACTAAAACGAATTATTTCTAATTATAGGGACCAAAAGAAAAAATCTATGCAACTATAGAGATCAAAAAAGTAATTAAACCTTATTTTTGCATGCTATGTGTTCAATCCCAAATCACAAGAAATGGTTGAAGCCGCCACCAATTACAATGGCAATGGCGACAATGAAAGCATAGTGGACAAGTTAGTGTGGTACCAATAAGAAGGGTAAGTTTAGAAAGAGCTCAAATTTTAAAATATTAAATTAAATAAATATTTTATGGTAAAATTATTAGCTTAATTGTACTTTGTTATACCCAAATTTTATCATTCCATGAATTTTGACACTGTGTTTTTTTTTTTCGTATTTTGCCATCTTATTTTTATAATCTCGTGGATTTTGCCTAACTGTCAATTGTCTGTTAATTGACAAATGGAGCGCTAATGTGCTATTGATGAGTTAGCATTAAATAAACACATCAACTTGATTTTGTTTTAATATCCTTTATTGTTTTAAAAAAAATAGAAAAAATGGTTTAACAAAGGGTGTGTTGAAGGAAAATGACGTTATTGTCATTTTTCATAAACATCTTTTGCCTTTTCTCTTAGGGTTTCTTACTCTTTTTAGTAGCTTGGTGGAGCGCAATATTTGGAGCAGAGCATTTGTCTCGAAAATGGTTTGGGGAGCATTTATTTTGTTGTCCAGTGAATGAAGGGTGAGAGTGAAATGTCAGAAGCTTCTTCATCTTCTTATTCGAGATTGTGAAGGTGAAGGATTCATTGTTGCTATGGTGTTAAAGCTCCATTACTGACATCATGGTCGAAAGAGAACTCAGGCGTTGTTTCTATGGATATGGGTCGTATCAGGTAACATTTAGGTAGCTTTATGTTAAAATGATGGTTGAATGAAAAAGTATGTGTTTGTTGATGTAGGTGTTGGGGAAAGAGGACGTGACTTTTTTGAATGGTTTGATGTTGTGATTAATGGGCGTCAGAAGAAAATTATAAAGAGTTTGTTGAAGAAGGTGGATGTGGCTAAGATGATGGAGAAGTTTTAGAAGACTACTGCCATTATATCTTGGGAATTATCATTATACTTTTGTTTGTGATTTTGAAAATGACTACCAAAATTACTGGTTGAGTTTGAATTTGTAAAAGGAAATGCCTCACTTAGTAAAATGATTAGTGGGTTATAGGTTAGTGAAATGGTTTAGGAAATTGGTAGTAAGTTATATTTTGTGGGTTATGTTATGAGGCATTCATTTCCTATTTCTCTATTTATGTAACCTAATGACTTTTGACCTAACTTTTGCCCCATTTCCATTCTTTATTGTTTTGCCTCTTCTAATTCTATGTTCTAGCCAATCAAACCGTGAACAAAAAACAAGAGCCTAATTAGTTCTATTTTCTTAATAGTGTATTTTGGTATCCCTTAATATTGGAATTTAAGGATGATTCAGATTAATGTTTCATATGAAACTCATCCCTTGATTTTTCAATGCCACACGTGTTAGCTTTCCAGTTGACTATACTAAAGTTGTTTGCGTATAAGCTATGATATATAATGTTTTGAAAATGAATGATGTGTCTTTTAGTGAATTCAACTGCAGAAAGATTAGGATCAACTATGAGTTGTTTGTTTAGTTGAATCTATATTGTAATTTTCTCATGTGCACCTCAACTATAAGGCTTTGAAATTAGACTTCCTGATCCTAAAACCATTAGGGCAAGTGGAAACATTTGTTATAATGTTTATACCATATGTTAGATTGCTTTTATATTTTAATCAAGAAAAAACAAAAACAGTAAACAAGTGTTGTTATAAAGCAAAAATGCTTGTGGATCTTGTGCCTCTCATTCCCTTTGATGTGTTTTCATTTTGGATCCATAAAACATTTATCAACTTTGAAAGCAGAAAGCTAAAATATACAATAAACCTAAAATATAAAGAGTAGCAGTGCATTTGAAAAATGAAAAAACCTAAAATATTCAACAAGCACTTATTGTTTTTGTCTAACTTTTCAATATTGTCATTTGAAGAACCATTTACAACAGTAAATTTGGCAACATTCTATCCAAAAGCAAGTAGTAGAAAATGTCATTCATTAATATTGAACAAGCACCTGTTGGTGGTAGCAATCTATACAAAAAAAGGTGCACAAATACAAGACCATTCCCTAAGTGCACCGAAACTAAAATACCACTCCCAAGTGCAGTAATACAAAAGACCATTCCCATGTCACTGTCAAACAACCATTATATCTTTACAAAAACCAACCATAAAGTTTGAAGTCATTGTTAATTCAAAACATCAATCACTGGCTATACTAAAAAGAAATAACTTGTTGTACATACTTAAAACCAAACTAGTCGAAATGACCACATACAAAAAAAAAGAGTCTTCGGTCATAATCAATTGATGATGCTCTCTTGGGTGGCAATCTATGTGTAGCTTAGTCTAGATGTCAGTGCAATAGAAGGTCTAGATGTTGGTGTAGTAGTAGGTACAATTGTTGTAACACCATAAGGGGATATTACCTTGAGCTATATATTTTAACAATCAGAGTACGAATAATAGCAACATACAAGTATTAGAATATCACGACACGTGATATCATTACTTAAGGAATTCGATATATAAAGTCCACCAGTTCTTAAGTAACCTAAATACATATGTCATAAAAAGGATCCTCATACTTAAAGGATCGTTATACAAAAGATTTCATTCCAAAACCATTATTTTTCAAAAGAATTAAACTATTGCCTATCAATACATCAATCTCCAAACATAATGTCCTCTAGGCTGCTCAACCTTTCCATCATACCTGTCAATCTGGAAACTAGTGAGACGATGTCTTAGTGAGTGCTAAACATATGCCATGTAAAAATAAATGAACCTCATGAATACATTATTTACAATAAACATCATATAACCCTTCTCACACATATACTTTTCTTAACATTCATTCTTGTGCTTAAGATTTATCTTTAATCTTTTTCGTCTTATGACAAAATGTTGAGCTCAATCTTTCAAGGAGCATCCCTTTTGTCCTTATGCCATGACCTTGTATCCCCCTTTGGTCCGAGAGGTTTAGCCACTAGCCTTTGGGGAATAGGAATGATGAAAACCTGCCCATTCACCCAAAGAAGGCACCTCAATTTTAAGCACGTCTTTCTTTCATTTAAGCATATGCATTCATATATATATATATATATATATACTATGACCTTGTATTTATATTCCCCTCCAATCTAAGGGGTCCTCTTTCATATAAGCCTTCGACCCTCCTTTGGTATTGGGAGGATTAATTTCCCTCCGTCTCCCAAAAGAGAACCTTATACTCACATTTATATAAATCATATTCTTAAGTGGTCATTTAACATGTAGAACAATGGCTATATGGATGGAAATGAGTTGATTGTACTGTAATGTTCTAGGGATCTCACGCTTAGTGCAGAAGGATCCACACTCAAGACCAAACCCTGGCACTTAGCGCTAAAGCACCATACACCAAGGTTGATTCCAAGGGTACTACGTTTAGTGTGGAATAATCCATGCTCAACGCCAGACCTTGGCACTTAGCGCCAAAGCACCAAAATCCTGAATTGGTTCTAGAGGTTCCATGCTTAGTGCGGAACGCTAATTCTTCTTCTTCCCTATTTCGAATCTAGCACTTAGCACGGAAATTCCCACTCACTGGGGTTGTAATTCTACAAATCCTTGGCCATTAAGGGCTTCCTAATAGTCTCCAACCACTATAGATACAACATAAATGATCCCTTAATCTATTAAATGTCAAAACCCCCCTTTTTCAACCCTCAATCCATGTAAAACATCAAAATCTCCAAATGTTTCTCATGTGAGGGTTCAATATTTCAAACCAACAAATCAAACCACAAAAATGCAAAATCAAGAAAGGAAAAAGGGAAGAAAAGGAAAGGGAAGCACTCACAATGTGTTCCTAAGGCATGGGTATGTACAGGTAACCTTAACTCTCCCTCTTCCTTGTCTTGCTCCCTCCTCATTCTAAGAGTGTGTACTGTGTGCCTAATGTGTGGGTGGTGTGATGTGGGTGTGGGGTGACTCTTTAGGCTTTTGTTGGGTCTTAGGGGCCCTTATGAGGCCTATGGTTCTTTCTCCAACTAAAAGACCTTTGCCCATTATTAAATCATAATACAGAGTAACATCCTGTCCTATGCAGAGCACTTATGAAAATAAATAAAGAAAGAAATTTATTTATCTAATATTAACACAATTGATATTAGACTATTTTGCGGATGTTACAGTTGCAAGTCCAGATATTGGTGTAGTTGTAGGTCTAGCTGTTGGTCCACTCGCTTGCCCACAAATAACAATACTTGGTTGGCCAGATGTTGGTGCTGTAATTTTTTATTATTATTCTACTTTCTTATTCCCTTTAGTTCCCTTTTTTTACTTTTGGTTCCAATCTTTGGGATCTCCCTATCATAATAGTCTTCCTTTTGCATGTCATGATGTTATGTCCTAACTAGCCACACCTCTTCCACCTAACTGTGTATGCATGTTTAGGAATCCTGCGAGGATTGTGGGGTTCGTCATTGGTCTTCCTCCTTTGTTTTTCAAGCCTACCTAGAGCCCTTCTCATGTGAGGTGGGTTTATGGGCTCTAAATCTACTACTGACCAGTGGCCACAGGTTTAGCCCATTATAGGGCATGATTATATGTGAATAAGTGGCCAAAAAGGTTTACTTCCTAAAACATATAAAAGACAAATTTGAGCTAAGTTAAACATAAAAGCCAGAAAAATCCAGACAAATAAATAAGAAAATATACCTATATACTACATCAACAAAATCTTTTGGTCTTGTGTTGTTGTGCCACATATATGCCAC
Organism: Spatholobus suberectus; assembly: GCA_004329165.1. Classification (NCBI taxonomy): domain Eukaryota; kingdom Viridiplantae; phylum Streptophyta; class Magnoliopsida; order Fabales; family Fabaceae; genus Spatholobus; species Spatholobus suberectus. Next base: position 63,772,331 of record CM014734.1, on the reverse strand, counting down.
TACATGGCAGCATGGAATTCCACTCAAGCTCCACTTTCTACAACTACAATACTTAAGAGACAAATTAATAGTGTATTTGTCATTATTATTTCCTACCTTAAAGATAGAAAAATCATCATCACCAACCTAGTTAAGACACTATAGTACAAATACCTCCTTTTTAGCCTCTCTAAGATTTATTGTATCAGTAGGACAAATACCCTTAATATACCTAACCATAGTACTCCTTAAGCACACAAATCTGTTAGTGATATACGATTTAATACCTTCAATCAAAGAAATTATGGGTTTCTCTCTATGTTCAAGTATTGCCTTATTGAAGGCCTTACACATATTGTTTATTTGAAGATCACACAAGGTGCACGTGTTAAAGTGAGATCTTGCCCACATTGCTAGGGGTATCTCCATCATATCTCTCTAAGCTGCCTCATTATTTTTCTTCAGCTCATCCATTGCTTTATGCCATTCTAGAATTGTAGTTGCCCTAGCAGCTGTCTATAATAAGATCTTCATCTGCATACTAAGGTATTTCTTTCTCCAATTTCAATACAAATGCTTCATGTAAAGTATATGCTCCACATTCCCACCATAAAGACTTTGTAAAGTTGGAACTAATCCCTACATAGTCAAAAGTAATTCATTGATTAGAAGTTGTAACAGTAACTTTAAAAATACAATATGACAAAAAAATTACAAATGACCTTTTGTTAATCATATATAAATGCAAATTTCTTCTGTTGAATTCCCTACAAATCTTGCAATAGTAGCTTTGAAAACCAGGTCCACAAGTCTTTTGTTTTTTCTTCCACAATTGCAAAAGCAATAGGTAGCATTTGGTTATTTCCATCCTTTCCAACAGCTGCCAATAATTGCCCACCCTATCTCCCTTCAAGAAACAACCATCTAAACTAATTAAGGGCTTGCATATGGTAACAAAAGCTGTCTTACATGCTTCCAAACATGTATACATTCTCTCAAAAACTGGCCCTTTATCTCTAACTTCACATTTGATTATATCAAAGCTATTTGGATTGCTTCTTTTGAGCTCTTCAACATAACTTTGTAGATGATGGAATTGATCATTTCATACACCCTCAATCATGTCAATTGCTTTTCTCTTTTAGCTATATGCTTGATGTGTAGATAGTTTAACACCCTATCTATCTTTGCATCCCCAATTACGCCTTTCAGTTTCATGTCTGGAGCATTCCTAAAAGTAGATACCCATTTCTTAACCAACCACTTTGGTTTTACTTGCCTATTCTCAGCAGTTCTATGACATGTGTGTATGTCATTGATATAGGCAATCCTCTAGGTAGAAAACGTCATCGTTTTCTTCAACTACATCATCTTCGACATTGACCTCTCCTCCTCAACTTTTGACAAATCTCGTGGCCCTTTTGAAACCTCCTCCACCTCGTAATCGGTGACATTATCAAGCCCATCCAAACCTTCAAGCCAATTCCTCATCCCAAATAGACCCTTCGGATCCTCAAGAACTTCAATTGCCTCCCTAGGCAGCCAGTTAGGATCATTCCACCTTTCTGAATAGGAACTTATTGTTTTTAATTGCTCTGTATTCCACCCCAAATCACAAGACATGGTTGAAGCCACCACCAATTGCAACAACAACAACGAGTATGGAAGCATAGCAGACTCATTTTGTGTGGTACCAACAAGGGGGGTGTGGTACCAATGGGAACGATAAGTTTGGGAAGAGCTCAAATTTTAAAATATTAAATTAAATGAATATTTTACAGTAAAATTATATAACAAGTGCTAACTTTTTAAAAGTTCCAAGGATTATTTAATCTCCAACTTTCGGAGGAAGTAACATTTTTCTTTAATTAGGGAAAAGAGAGGTACTTTGCGCCTCTCTTTATTTTAAAATAAAATAAAATAAAAGAGAAAGAGTGTAGTTGGTAGTTTAGAGAGTAATTGAAAGATAAAGTAATCAATAATTTAGAGAATAATTAAACAATATAGTAGTCCAATAAAAAGTGAAGACTAAAAGAGACTATCCTCTTTGTTATACTTGTAGATTATATAAAACACAAGATGGGTCATTAAAGTTCTTCCATGATATATACAATTTTTTTTTTTTTGAGAAACATGATATATTCAATATCAAAATAGTAAAGCATAGCAAAATTCACACCAATACAAATTCAAAAATATAATTTAATACGAAAACTCAATTCAATCCTAGCAAAAGTTCTAATTCTCAAATTGAAATCCTAATTACCACATTATATCCTAATTCATAAGTCCATCACAGGCCCATAATAATATTCTTAATTAAGTATAGACACTTCTAGATAAGAGTCATGTCATATCCTAAGATATATGTACACTTTGAATCTTGTTGGATAGTTTGCACAAGATTCTAGCTTTCAATCTTATTGTCATCATTGTAAAAAACAACGTGTACGCGTTGAAAGTTTTAAGTTATATTTTTATAATATTTTACTTTTTTTAATTTTATACTAATACAAAATAAAATATCATAATAATTAGACAAAATATATCATTTTTATTATGTTTACAATTACTCATTTATCTTTAAAATACAAAATTCTTTTGTGATTAAAAATATTTATTTTATATTACTTTTAAATTTATATATTATATTACAACCATTTTATGTTGTATGAATGATTTTTGGACACTCATGTAGTGCAAACACCTCATTGACACCCATCATTTTTCTCTATCTCCTTCTTCTTCTCATATTCACTAGTGGAAAAAACAGATTTTATAACGAGTTTTTACTTGAGATGTTCACGAGTCGGTTTGGGTTGGGTTTGGCCAAATTCGATACCCGAACTGATCAAAATAATTTGGGTTGGGTTGAATTGAATTTATGTCATTTTTTTATCGAACCCAAACTGAACCAACCAGATCAATAATGGGTTGATTTGGGTTGGGTTTATGGGCACCCATTCTTATTTAGTGACATATTAAATACTCTTTTATAAAAAAAGGAAGAATTATAAAAACTAAATTATATTTTTTAAAAGTAAAAAATCATAATAAACGTTGCATTGTTCACTATGCATGAATGATGGGCTCTACTATGTAAGCCAAGTTCCAATAGCTGCATCCACTGTATTCATTAGATTGACTTGGTGGTTGATATACATATATCTATGTTTGTGTGTTACAATTAAAAAGAATCAATTCAATATTAAAACACTCATTATTCATAATTTTCTTAAACTAAAAATATATATAAATAATTAATTTAAAAATTATTCATGTAGGTTGGGTTCACAAGTTCATAGCTTTAAAAATCAAAATGTGTTACCCAACTCGTACATGAACAAGTTTGAATGGGTTAGGTTGGGTATTAGCCAAACATCCAAAAAAATCCAAATTAAAGTGTTTGGGTTGGTTTCAATTCACTAGTACTCGTACCCATGAACACCCCTAGTTTTTACATCTGTTGTAAAATAAACAATGTAAAAACTACTTCCTACATCAGTTAAAAGTTTAACCAAAGTAGAAAATACTTTTTACATTGGTTATACGCATAACCGATGTGAAAGTCACACAAAAATTAAAAAACCTCTCCATCCTCTTTGTTAACCACTTTTTGCCTACACTCCCTTTCTCCCTCAACCTCCCTATGTCGACGTGCAAGAGTTGACCACCGCAAGTGTCGACCATTAACTAGCACTCACCATCGTGAGTTCCTTGATAAATTAATTTTGAGGTATCTATTTGTGACTTATACTTGGGTTATATTTGGCCCTAGGTTTTTTTTGGCTTAAAATTTACTTTAAAGTTAAAGTTCAAAATAAGAGCTTTGAAAATAAAGTAGAAGTTGTTTGGTAATTTTATTTTTTTTAGATTTAAAGCTCCTTTTAAGCTAAGAGTTGTTTGGTGAAAATTTTTAAAATTTTAAATTTACTTAAAACTAATTGCCTCACTCAATAGAATAATATACATATTGATAAAATAAAAAAATTATGCATAGTTAATTTTGAGTAACAATTATGTAAAATTAATTTAATCAACATAAATTTATTTTAATGATAACAAAAATATATAAAAGTATTAAAATATATAAATTTTAAATTTACAAACTTTAAAAATATTTTAATTAATAAAATTTAATTTTAAATATGATTTATAAATATTTTATTATATATAATACTGATTACAGAAGTATTAATTATAAAAAGTGAAAGATTCAAAAAAATTGTATTATTGTTCAATAATATTTTCAAAAGATAAAAAATAATTTATTCAAACAGAATTTAATAATGCCAATATATATTAAATAATATTTAACAAATAATTAAAAAGTATTTAGTAAATATATTGTTATAATTAAAATGAAAAAATTTACAATTAAAATCTAAATTAAATTTAAGGAATAAACATTATAAATATTTTTAAATATAAAGTTTTATTTAACTATATTATTTACTCATTTTAGTAATTTTTTTATTTCATGTGCATGTCGTCCTCTTCTCCCTCTTCAATTACGATTTTCATTGTTTCACGATTGTGAATTACATTTTTTTGTTTATAATAAAGTGGAATTAGATTAAGGCTGATTAATCTGAAAGCTAATTTAGGTTAGGTAATTGATTGATAACCTAAGTCAAATTTCCCGTAAATTAACATTAATTTAGGATTGGGGATTTAAATTTTGTTCATTATATTCTAGGTGATTATCTAGTGAAATTTGAATTGACAAACATGCATGTGAAATTCATGGATCCTTTAAAACTATGATAAACCCAACTACAGGATTTGAATACCTTGAATTGATATTTTTATAAATTTGATTTCCGTTCAACGTTTTCTGTTTTGCTTGCAATTCAAACCCCCCCCCCCCCCCCCTTCTTTTTCTTAAATTGATAGGTTTGTGTCTGCCTAGGTTGTTCCTTATACTACAAGTTTAAGGAGAATTTAGTGCTTTTGTTAGTAATGCAACACTGCTATCATTAAGAAGGAAGATATGTGTCAAGTTCATTAGGGGAAGATTGGATTGTATTCCTTTCCTTATTACTTTTTATTGCTTTATGCTATCAACTATCCTAGAAGTTTGGTGTTGAAATATCTCTTTTTGAGGTGACACAAATATGTTTGTTAGGGAAGGGAATCCTATTGCAAAATGTTGAGGAATACTTCGTTATGAAATAAATAGGTCAACACACAAAAAGGGAGGGTTGAATTGTGTGTTGGTGTCTTTGAAAAATTTTCTAAAACTTTTCACAAACACATATATAAGTTCGTAAAGGAAGCTTTTGAAAACAAGTTTAATAAAAGGCATGGAACAAATAAGGGAAAGGAAACAAGAACACAACAGATTTATACCGATTCACTTATAACAAGAGCTATGTCTAGTTCCTTTAGTAGAAGGAGTATTCACTAACTTGATCAAGTTACAAACCAAGTATTCTCAACGCCTCTTCAGGCTTACAACCAAACAGTAATCTTCACCCAAAATTACTAACAGCCCAAGTATTTTTTACACTAAGCCTCTCTAAGCTTTTAACCATACTAAGTGAGGATATGAAAGTTTTGGTACAAGGGAATAACTTTTTCACAAAGCTTATGAAAGTTATAAGGATCGTGTAATAGAACATCAATGAGTCACTAAATATTAGAGATTTTTAGAAATTTATGGAAATATTACACACAAATTTAATTTTCATTTCATTTTATTTATTTTCATAAATTTTGAATCCAAATTCAGTATTTTTTTTTTCTTTTCGTAATTAGGCCATAAACCATAATAAAAATAAATGTTAATTCACTTAAATTTTTATATTTTGACTACTAAATTAATAATTGAATTTAAACTTTTATTATTATTATTTTTAGATTTTTCTTTAGTAGTTTTATTAATTCCTAAATGTTTGAAATTAAATTAGGATACACCAACAATAAACATAAAATTTGATTTCGGCTTATTTTATAGACTTTTATTATTTTTATTATATTTTTCAATTTTGAAAAGGACCACGACAAAATTCATTATTCATAATTATATAATATAATCTTAAAATTTAGTTTATTTAAAAGAAGAAAATTTCTTTAATTTAATACAATATATCATGATTCACTATTTTAAATTTAAATTACAAAAGAAATTAAAATTAAATAGAAATATTTGAAAGGTTTAAAAATTATAGGTAAAAATAAAATTAAATGTCCAATAAAGAAAAAGTTATGTGACTTAATAAGAAAGAAAATAATTCTTAAAAATACTATCATTGTAAAACAGTTTTACACTATTATCCAATCACAACCCACCATGTATGGTAAGTTTGTTGACTTTTGTAATAAATATCTTAAAAGTCATACCAGCAGTGATTTCTGATTGGTTGACAGTTTAAAATTGCTTTATACTGACAGTGTATAACTATTAAACTTAACCTATAATACACTAGTAGATAAAAACAATCCTACCTATGGGGATTTTAAGGATTTGATACAATTATTAACTCATGAATTAACTTAAACAAAATAAAAACTTCATTCTTGATTTTACAGGAAATTTTCTTCAACATCATTTAATACTTCATTTATATACTTTTGAATATATTAAAATAAGAATTATTTCATTATATTCTTATCAAACTTCATTCCTAATTCTACAAGAATTTTAATTCAAAGTCATTTAACACTTCATTTATATACTTTAAATATATTAAAATAAAAACTTTAATTATATTTTTATTAACTCCAATTATTTCACGTCACCTTTTTCACACCTATTATAAAAGAGCTTCCTATGTTCATCTTTTTGTCTCTTTCACATTATGGAGGTAGAAGTTATGTGAAATTAACATTTTTGTATTTTTATTATTGCTTAATTTTAATAAAATTTAACATAAATAATTATAATAATTGATAATTATAATTAAACTATTGTATTGATAAAAAATATTATACATAAGAATTGTTAGTTATTTTAAGAAATAAGAACAATAAATATAAATTATTACGTCATATTTGAATGATCCAAATTTATAATTCATACTCTCTCTCTCTCTCTCTCTCTCTATATATATATATATATATGTATGTGTGTGTGTGTGTGTGTGTATTTATGTATAAGGGGCGTTTCAAATGAGAAACTTCTTAAAATGAGAAATGAGAACTATTAATAGTAGTCATTGGATTATAATTAAAAATAATGAACGATTGAGATTAAAACTCAAACACCTCTTATAAAACTACCATTGTTGTTGCTTCCACCACCGTCGCCACTGCCACCACTGTTGCCGTCACCATCGTTGCCGTCACCACCTTCGTCACTACCACCGCCACCATCGCCACCACTCTAGCTAAATAAAACTTTTAAAATATTTATAACAATATATAATTAAATTTCAATTAAAAAACCTTTAACTCTTATTACATGCATATTAAATTTTAAAGATATACTTTATAAAGTGATAATACAATAGCAAGTTAATGCCAAACTGGCCTGTTTGTCCGTCAACTATAAATTAAAGATGAAAGAGCCGATAAATGTTGGAAAACCTAATTAAGGAAAGCTTGATTTTGACATTGATTTTGGACTGGCCATCACATTTCACATTCAACTTTGCATGTACGACCCCATGTCTTTTGAATTTATCTAAGCACAAACTTTTGGATCATCCCCGTTGATGTCTTAGGAAGCTCATCTTTGAAAACCACTGTTTTTTGAAACATATAATGGGGCACTACCACCGCTGTTGTCACCCCCCCTCAACCGCCACCGCCATGGCACTCGTCATTGTCACCACCATCACCGTTGCTACTAACACCACCACCACCATCACTGCTGCTGTGGCCACCACCACCACTATTGCCGCCACCACCACTGGCGGTGATGGTGGTGGCGGCAACAACAGTGGTGACACTAGTGGTGGTGATAGTGAAGGTAGTGACAATGATGGTCTCCTAAGAGGTAATTAATTGGGCTTTAATCTTAGCCGCAAATTTGTTTTAATTATGATTCAAGGGCTATCACTGAAAGTTCTCATTTTCTCATTATAAAAGTTTCTCATTTGAAACGTTCCCTTTATTTATATGTGTGTGTGTGTGTGTGTACATATACATATATATACATATACACATATACATATATATATGTATATGTATATGTATATATTTATACATACATACATACATACATACATACATATATATATATATATATATATAGATACATACATAGATATATTATCTTGATTCTTTGTGTCAAGTTTTGTTAAAATTGAACAAACTATAAGTCCATAATAAAAGGAGTTGCTTTAGTTGGCAGGAATAAGCAAGAAAATTTGTGTTTGTCCTTGAACTATTATTAGAGGGCTAATATCTTTTTTGACTGAGCTTCGAGATACTCCTAGGGTGGTTCTCCTTTCTAGCATGACAAAGGTTAGTGGTAGATGGTTGGGGTACTTGCAAAGACACTTCAACACTTAAATTAGAAAGGATTTTGGCAGAGTGATAGTAAATATCAAAAAAGCGTACCTAACATTGTTGAGAGTGTTCTATTTATCGAAATATTTTGAGGTGGGTTAGGGTGAATTGTGCTTAGCCTAATGCCTTTCTTAGGGAAATATTTACCTGCTTAAAAGCATTATGGTATGTGATTACTTCATGTCGAGGTATGATTCCTTATTCTAGGTATATTTAATTCATAATATAACTAGGTCATCTGTTGTGGATTTTAGCCCAGCCATTCCTTATTGGCCTTTGGGCTGGAGTAGTATGATGGGCTGAGGTGGACTTAACTATATGAAGGGGGCTTAATTATGTTATCTTGTCCAAAATAGTTATCCCATAACTCGACGTGCTTTGGAGGAACCATGTTTGATTATTGCTAAAGATTTATTTGCCCAAGTTTTGGGAGAGAATCACCTCGACCCAACAATAATATGTCAGCGAACCCTCCACTTGCTCATTCTACAATGTGTTGGCGTTACTAGGACACATGTCCCTTCTTGAACGAAAAGTGGTCCAAATGTTTTCCAACTAATCATGTCAAGCGGACTTAATGTTTCACGAACAACCATGGTAGTTTTAAATGATGGCTCAAGATACCTTTTTTTACTCATGAACTAGCTTTTGTAAAGTCCTTTTTGCCCTTCCTCCAATGCTATAAACGGGAATGAATCCTCTCTAACAGAAAAAAAAAAATGTGACATGATCAAGTGTCATGATCTTATCATTTAATTTTTTAAACCTCAACTTTAAAATATAAATATATTATATTGATAAAATTAATTAAAGGACTAAGATCTCATGCAGTGGTAAAGTCACTACAGAAAATCCATTCCTTATATAAATAGATAGCACTTAGGGCTTTAGTGTCATATTTACATTACGCCATTTCATTTTTACTTAAATCAATACCTACAATGAAAAAAATAATGTTTCCAACCATGATCTTATCTAATGTCATAAATTTTAAGTGTTTGGATTTTTTTTATGACATTTTGATAAAATTAATTTCAAAATAATCTATTATGATAAAATTGATTTCTAGAAATTGAGTTGCTCTTAGGTATAATATTTTAAAAGTGAATTACGAAAAGTGATTTTGTTTAATTAGTAAAGTAGATCAATTGCTTTTGAATTTATATAAAATAATTTGTCAGATCTATATTTAGAATTAATTCTACCTAATGAAAAAGTTAAAACTTTCCACTTATAAATTTAATCCTACCTACTATACCACCAAGCGCATAGATCAATTGACATAAGATTATTCTAACTTAACTAATAATCACAAATTCAAGTCTTGAGTATGCAGCTGTGTTAAATACTCAAAGAAAGAACTTTATTGTCTGTAATGATTATATTTAATTACCTCCTGTTTACCCACTATAAAATTAATTTTATTTACTATCCATCTACAACTAATGCTATATACATTTTAGTTTGTCTCCTGCAAAGTTTTCCTCCATCCAACATCCTGCATCATTTTAATCGTTGATTGATCTATGAGGAGCAATTAGAGAGGAGAGAAAATGTGATGTATGGTCGAGATTTCGGCTGTAGATATAATAGTGCGACAGAATAGCAGAAGATCCTAGCTTACTACATATATTATGCAAAATTAATTTAACTTATTACGAATTTTTAAATTACATTAACCTACTAACCAAATAAGCACTCGGTGATACATAATGAATGCTATTGAAATGCATTTTTTTTTTGTTTACAAAAGTGGTAGAACGGAGAAACACCTCCCATTAAAATGCCTTAGAACTTGTTCGCTGGTACATTTAATTATGAAACTGTTTTGTTTGTTCTCTTGATATATTTAGTGCCCCTTTTCTTACAATTTGAGTTTGGGCTTAACTCAACCCCAAAAGCTAGCTCAAGAGGTGAGGATTACCCCCCACTTATATACTTTACTTTAGCCTTGTCATTAGTGAATGTAAGACTTAGGTTTTTCCCAATACACCCCCTCATGCCCAGCAATATTGGGCTTGGCGCATGGATAACATGGTAGGTGGCCTATTTAATGGATTAAGGATAGGCTTTGATATCATCTTACAATTTGGGTTTGAGCCTAATTCAACCCCACAAAATCGGCTTGTGAGATGAGAATTGCCTCCCACTTATATACTCTACTTTAGCCTTATGACTAGTCTATGTGAGACTTAGGTTTTTCCCAATACACCTGCTCATGCTCAACACTATTGGGTTTGGTGTGTGGATAATATGGTAGGTGGTCCGTTAATGAATATAGGATATGCTCTAATACTATTTACAATTTTGGGTTTGGGCCTAATTAAATTCCACAAATCCGGCTTATGAGATGAGGGTTGCCCCTCCTCCACTTATATACTCTAGTTTGGCCTTATCACTAGTCAATGTAGGACTTCGGTTTTTCCCAATACACCCCCTCACGCCTAGCACTATTGGGTTTGGGCCTAACTCAACATCAAAAGCTAGCTTAAGAGGTGAGGGCTGCCCTTCACTTATATACTCTATTTTAGTCATATTACTAGTCGATGTGAGACTTGGGGTTTTCCCAATATTCTTACAATTTTGGTTTTGACCTAACTTAACCCCACAAAACTGGCTTGTGAGGTGAAAGTTATCCCCCATTGATATACTCTACTTTGACCTTATCACTAGTTGAGTAGGACTTGGCACTATTAGGCTTAGTGCATGAATAATATGGTAGGTGACCCGGTAATGGATCTAGGATAGACTCTGATACCATCTTACAATTTGGGTATGGACCTAACTCAATCTCACAAATCCAGTTTGTGAAGTAAGGGTTGCCCTCCACTTATATACTCTACTTTGGCCATAGGAGGTGTAGGTTGTATAAGAGTTTTATCAAGCATAAGCCCAAAAGATTTGAACCAATTGGGTTTGATCCCTCTATACTTATATACATTTGTACTTTACTTTGTTTGCTAGATATGGGACTTTAGTTCTCTAACACTCCCTTTCAAGTCCAACTGAAAATTCAACTGAATTAGTCCAGTTATGACTTGCATACGATCATCAAGTAGGCCATAGATCATTTTTTTTTTGTCTGGACTTGGCTTTTACTTCTTCTTTTTTGGACTTGTACTTAAGTCTGCCTCAGAGGCCTCAAGTCTGAGCCTTTTTTTTTTGTTCACCGCCTAACCTTAGGCCTCTTCAATCTTAGAGGCCCATTTCTTTTAATCTAATACTTTTTTTTATCTTTCTTCTTCCCTTTTTTTTATTTCATTTTTTTATCAGTATGGATTAGGTTTGGGCCTAACTCAACCCCACAAAACCGACTTATGACATGAGGGTTGCCCCCACTTATATCTTCTATTTTAGCCTTATCACTAGTCAATGTAGGACTTGGGTTTTTCCCAATACACCCCTTCATGCCTAGCACTATTGGGCTTGGTGTGTGGATAATATGGTAGCGAGTGGCTCGTTAATGAATCTAGGATATGCTCTTATATCATCTACAATTTTGGGTTTGATCTTAACTCAATTCCAAAAAACCAGCTTAAGAGGTAAAAGTTGCCCTCCACTTATATACTCTAGTTTGGTCTTATCACTAGTCGATGTGGGGCTTGGGTTTTTCCTAATACAATCCCTCACGCCCGGCACTATTGGGTTTGGTGCATAGATAATACGACAGGTGGCTTGTTAATAGATCTGAGATAAACTCTAATACCACATCTTACAATTTGGATTTGGGTCCAACTCAACCGCACAAAATTGGCTTGTGAGATGAGGGTTATTAGGAAAAACCTAACTCCTAAATAGACTAGTGATAAACTAAAGTAGAGTATATAAGTGGGGGGATATCCTCATCTCTTGACATAGTGTTCCAACAACATAAATATAATGAAGAGTCCAGTCTAGACATTGTTATTGTTACATATCCAACATTATGAAACAGAAAAATTATAGGCCTTACATTTTATATATAAATGATACAGAGTGCTGGCCCATCTTATTCACTCACTATGGATAGATCTCAATGAGAGACCTTAAGCCCAAAACTGGAGTTATCTTATAGTTATTATAACCGGCAGAGGAAATCAACTTAACCCATTCATTCTTGTTTCTCTCTTTTCCAGCGAACAACATCATCATCAGCATATCAAACAAGAGCTGTGTTTCAACTGATTCATCATCTCTCTTTTCATTCTCCAACACCATGTCTATGATGATCACCTTCCCTTCTTTGCCTTTCCTCGTTATCGCCTCCTTACATTTCTTCAATATATCCACACACTCCTCATCATTCCAGTCATGCAATATCCACTGCATTGTCATCCAAAGTAACAGTGATCAGAATCATCAAAAGGAAATAAAGCATTGACTTACATTCATTTGAAGCTTGGTAGAATTGGCACAGCATGTAATGTTTTTAACAACAATATATACTCAGTACTCCACAAAAAGTCAAATTTGAAGAGATCTATAACTCTTTTACTAGAATGGGCATAGATTTACCTGTCAAATAATCATATGCCACTTTACTTAGTCCCTAACTATGTAAACTATTTCCAGTTATTACAGGCCATGTGCACACCTGTCCTTAGATGATAACTTAATTAGTTGATTAGTTGTATTTTATGTTAGAATTAGCAGGTCTGATTTGATATTACAGTTGCAGTAGTTAGACTACTAGTTCTAGCATAGTTACCTATACATATAAATATTATACGTTATGTCATTTGATAAATGGTGATAATATGGTTCATTCTTTTCCAATTGATCAATTCGTTGCTTTAATTCTCTGAAATTTGACATCAGTCAAGTATGAACTGTGTTGAAGATAAGGATGTAATATTGTATTATAAATTGTGGCAATATTTTACCTTCAACAAAATGGCATTGGCTGGAGGAATGGCCTCAAACATGTCCCCTCCAACCTATTTAAGGTTCTCACTTCCTTGCAAGCCAGAAACAACATGTGGGAGATCAAATACAATGCATTCCAACTGAGGGAATGATTTAGCAATGGCCTTTGCCATGGTCCCTGTGCCTCCCCCAACGTTAACCAATGACTCCAATCCCATGAACACCCCCTTGCATCTCTCAATCACTATACTAGTGACAAATTGAGCGTCACTTGCCATGGCATCATTGAATAAGTTATTAAATTTCGGATCACCGCTAGCATATTCCCAAAAATACATACCATGTGCCGTTTGAAATGGTGTAGGATCACCATTTTTAAACCAATTAGAAAATTGATTCCATGAATTTGTCATAACTGGATCAAGCCCTGAAAGCAAGAAAGGTGCCATACTCGTGGGATGGTTCTTAAGCAATAGTACAGATGCATCAGTTAGCACATACTTTGCTTCTAGCTCATTCTCCACGTCATTCTGTTGAGAGAAGAAGCCAGAATGGATCATGATTCGCATCAAGCGATGGATGAAGATAGTTTTGGATGGGTGGATTGGTAGTGAAGCAATGAGGTTGAGAGTGGCATGGGTTGGCCATAGTTGTGTATGATATCTGGTATGCCTAAGTCAACCACACATTTAAGGGACATGGACTTTATGAAGCTAAAAATGTGATTCCATATGTGGGTTTGAGCTCTAAGTAGTTTGGCAGCATGGTCTTCGTCATGGGATTCCATGATTTGCTGCTTAAACTACTTGCTAGATTTGGAGTATGGAACCTCACACTATTTGGGTCTATTTATGGGAAAGCAGAGACGTGTAAGCAGCCATTTTATGCTCCATATAGTATGAATAAGGTTTTCAATTATAGTCATGGTTCTGTAGCCATCCTTGATACTGTGGAAAACTGCGGACAAATGTGATCAATGCGGCCACAATTGTGGCTGTGGAGAGCCAAAAAACCTTGACATTGTGGCTGAAATTGTGATCTTGAACTGTTTTTTAAAATCTTGAGTATGACAAAATTATTCTGTTAAAGTTATTGAAATCAATTAATATATCGCGTTTATTTTTTATCTATTCGTATAATTATGGTAAATCATATTGTGTTTGAATTTATATGACAGTCGGTATGATGTTATTATGCTCTCTTATCATTAAGTTGTTTTTATTGCTTGTTTAAAGATATATAGCCACTTAAATATTTACACGACTTGTGTATTTTTCTTATAGATTAAAAAGAATAAATTAATAGTGTACAAAGGATACCCAATGGAGAGTAATGATTAATTCAATGTTAACCGTGAGTGCAACCTAGAGGATTAATGCATTAATCCAAAAGCAAGCATCTAGGATTCCCCACAATTACACTAAACCACGACCACGATATTAATATGATCCATTAAATGGATTTTAATCTTGACCACACATAAAAATAGTTCTTATTTGATTCCTAACTTATAAGTGTGTTTAATAGTTAGGGAAAAATACAAATAGAAAATTTTAATTTAAGAAAACAGACGACGGATGAATATGAAAGAAAAGAAAACAAATTACTTTTATGTTCTAATTTGAATAATAGAAAAGAAATAGCAGATACATAATAACTAGAGAAACCAAATATTTTAAGACCATACATTAATAGGTTTGAAACAAGAAAAGTTATAAACTGCGCAGATAAAGCTTTTACAAAGGACAAAACTTGGTGCTGTTCTCTAATTAGATTTGGAGACTCACCTTAGTAATATACGAAATCCTTTAATACATGCTTTGATCACATTGATTACCAAGATGAATCTCAAATTCTGATTGGAGAACAGCACTAATAGTATCTAAAGTATTATATCTAAATTTTGTCCTTTTACATAAACTCTCAGAATTAACACTAGAGTGGCTTAAAATTTTTGGATTAGCAATCAATGGAAGAAAAATATTATGCCCCTATAACATTGTGAGAATATTTTGTCTCGAATGATATATACCAAATGTTCAAGCTCATCCAATCCCCAACACAAGTCTAGCCTGTTTGGATTCCCATCCACACCAGCTTGCGCATCACCAAATTAATAAACAGTTGCTTTTGAGTCTGTTTTGAAGCGATTACACCTTAGTCAGACAAATGGGTAGTGAGTTTTCATTTACAATAATAATGTAAGATGTTCCTTTTGTTCACCTTATTCAATCACATTCATGCTAGTTCATTCCGTGGAGCATATTTCAGCCTAACAATGTAAAATTGTTATTCGCTTTGTCGCATATGATATATATCTGATTGGATGGGTCAAGTGTTAGGTTTGAGCTAGAAGCTTCTGCAACAGAGGCATCGCATGGAGCCATAGATTGATTCTTGCGTACATACCACGTACAAAACTGGACTACTTCGGATTTGTCGCTGTTTGAGCTCCAAACCTTGAAACATGAATGGTCGAAATGTATGTGTCATCTGTGTCTGGGTTACGTACATACATGTTCTCTCTTTTTCTTTGGTTATTGTTGCATATCATGTTCTTTTTGTTCCTTCTCAGAAGCGCTTGTCTATACAATTAATAGCTTCTTTTACTTTGTTTCTTTACAAGAGATAATTTCTGTATGATTTGTTAGGATTGTTGAAAACTATAGGGTAAGTTTGACTTGTACATGAACATCTTTTTCTTTCTTTACTTCAGTTTACGTTTCAAAATTTACATCCGTTATCTTCAAACAGAGACAGCTCATCGGTTTTCTATCTTCTAACAAAGACATCAGCAGGCTCGCCGAAGTACACTCCAATTTCCAAACATCCTAGGACATATAATTAAGATTAATCTCAATACATAGCAATTAAACATTGACTGAAACAAGAAGCCTAAAGCTTAGAAAGTGAGCATAAAAATGACGTTGTAACAGGACGCAGGATTTAATTTTTTATTTTAGGATTTAATTTTTTTAATTGATTTTATAAATAAATTTACTTTCATATGATATATGATATTTATTTTGGTTTAAATATATTTAAGTCCATGCAAATATGACTTTGCCTAGGTTTAGTTCTTGTAAAATTTTTTGTTATTGTTAGATCCCTGAAATTTTCTTGATGTTCTTTTTTAATCCTTACCATTAATTCTAGTTAATTTAGCACTAACGCGGCTAACTAAATAAAGAATATTAATTAAGATAGTTAAGTTAATGAATAATATTTTAAATTAAGATAATTAGATTATTTTTAAATGCATAATTCTATTAAGTAATCTATTTATTATTTTATATAAATAAGATAATTAAATATAATTAACTTTTATAATTTATTTTAAATTTTTAATATATTATGAACAAAATTTTTTATTGCTTTTAATATTGTTTTTACATTTCAATTTACTAATTTGTTTTTAATATTGTACTTTTTTAAAAAAATTATAATTTACTTAGACGCTTATACTGTACTTTTAATATATTACTTAGACACTTATAAAATAATATATTAAAAGTAAATTATAAGAGTTTATGTAAATTATATATATTTTTTAAAAAAATTACAATGCTAAAGGTAAATTAGTGAATTGAAAAGTAAAAACAATATTAAAAGCAACAAAAACCATTGTTCAAAACATATTAAAAATTAGAAATAAATTATATGTAATTATCTTATTTATATAAAATAATAAATACATTACTTAACTAAATTATGCACTTAAAAATAATCTAATTATCTTAGTTTAAAATATTTTTATTATCTTAATTAGTATTCTTTATTTTGTCGGCTATATCACCACTAAATTAAGTAGAATTAATAGTAAGGACTAGAAAAGAACATTAAAAAAAATGTTAGGACTCTTAAAATAACAAATTTTTTTGCAAAAATTAAAACCAGACAGAGTCATATTTGTAAGGATTTAAAACATACTTAAGCTTTTTATTTTTTTATTAAGCTAAATTTTAGACAATTATTAATAGTAAAAGCTAGTGATTATTAATTTAGCTTATCATGTGTTAAAACTTACCCTCCCTCCCTAATTATTTTTTCTGGTTCCATCCCTGAGCTGAATTTGACTCTCCATTTATTTATTCTTTTTTTCTATCTCTCTGTATTATACCAATCATGTTATCCTACATTTTCTCTTTTTTCTTCCTATTTCTTTCTTTCTTGTATAAACCACCTATATAAATATAATTTCTTTTTTATATAAGTTTGACTTGTACATGAACATTGACTCTTTTTCTTTCTTTACTTCAGTTTACGTTTCAAAAATTACATCCGTTATCTTCAAACAAAGACAGCTCATCGGTTTTCTATCTTCTAACAAAGACATCAGCAGGCTAGGAGCTTAAGCAACCTGCAGTGTTTTCTTTTTCCTCTGGGTGTTATACTATTAGTAGCGAGTCTTCTTATTGTTTCAACTATTGTATCACATTATTTTTTCTTATATTAAAATTTCGTTTTTTTTATTTTATAATTTTTATGTATCATAATGGTTATTAATAGAAATAATTAAAAGCTAACAGTTTTTTATTGTGTCTAGTTAAAACTTAAAATACAAGTTGTGCTGAAGATTAGAAACACAAATCACCAACCAAAATCAAAGATTACACAGTTGGTCAAGTAGCTAGCAGAAGTACACTCCAATTTCCCAACATCCTAAAACTTATAATTAAGATTAATCTCAATACATAGCAATTAAATATTGACTGAAACAAGAAGCCTAAAGCTTAGAAAGTGAGAGCATAAAAATGACGTTGTAAGAGGACGTAGGAATATAAAGCATAGAAGATTTAGCCTCTATTTCTCCCAATAGCTATCTCTTGACCGCTCTCGTTCTAATATACAGATAATCATAATCTTAATATATAACGTTAAGGCCAGTTTCACAGCACTAGATATAAAAAGGATAGGCTGAATTTTGTGGCTCAAGTCTTATTACATTCAAGCTTATAAAAAGAAAGTCTTATTACATCTTTTTAAAATTGAAAACCAACATTTTTTTTAATCTTTTAATGGTGTCTTAGTCGACTTAGCAGTTTTCTTTAATTTTAGGAGAGAAAAATCAGAATAAATTAAATTGATTTAATTGCATTTATAATTGTTTTAGTCAAACTCGAACTAATTAATCAGCCCAAACTACAAGAAGTTAATTTGGTTTGGTTATGCTTCCAAATCTAAAGCATACAACTCCTCTGCACTTTTTGAACCATAGATATAAAAAACCGTAACAAATTGCTGCTTTGATATACTCTGTAATTTGCGGTTATAGTTGTAACAAAATAACTATTTTGTTTTTGGTGCAACAAAATAACTATTTAGATAGAGTGTTTCAGCTTCAAAAGATATAAATTAAATATGTTTTATCTCTCTACAAATATAACTCTGTCTAGTCTTAGTCTTTGTAAAAAAATTTGTTATTTGTTATTTTAGATCATGACATTTTTTAGTGTTCTTTTTAATCCTTACCATAAACTCTAGGGGGCATTTGGTAGGGGAGAAATTTTTAGTTTCCTGAAAATTTTAAATAGGGAATATTGGTTTCCCATGTTTGGTATCTATTTTTAGAAAAATTATTCTCAAAAAATATTTTCCTAGGAATCATTTTTATCTCAATTTCCCACAAAAATATTCCCAAGTGGGGGGTTGGGAATCTAACTTTCCCAACTAGGGAGGAAAGTTTTAACTATATAAATGACTAAATCTAACTTTTCCAGGAAACATTTAAAAATATGAGTTTAATGGTCATATACTATCAGCGTAAAAAGTTTTACATTGTCATCTAATCAGAAATCACCATTAATGACTTTTAAAGTATTTATTATAAAAGTCAACAAATTTACAATAAATGGTGGTTTGTGATTGGATAACAGTGTAAAACTACTTTACACTGTTATTGCATGACCATTGAACTCTAAAAATATTCCGAAGAATGTTTATGACTAACCAAATAGATTTTAACTATTCCCAAAAATCATGATTCCAAGATTTGTAATTCCTAGGAAACATGATTTCCAGGTATGAAAAAAATTCTTCCTTACCAAACGCCTCCCTAGTTAATTTAGTGCTGACATAGTTAACTAAAAAATGAATATTAATTAAGACAATTAAGGAAATGAAAAATATTTAAATTAAGATAATTAGATTATGTTTATATGCATAATTCAATTAAGTAATGTATTTATTATTTTGTATAAATAAGATAATTACATATAATTTAATTTTATGATTTATTTTAAATTTTTAACATATTATAAACAGTAATTTTTGTTGCTTTTAATATTGTTCTTGCTTTTCAATTTACTGATCTATTTTTAACATTGTACCTTTGTAAAAAAATTATAATTTACTTTTAATATATTACTTTTGATGTTATTTTTACTTTTCAATTCATTAATTTTAACTGATTGTAATATAATTTTTTTAAATATATCACAAACAATGATTTCGTCTCCAAAGACAAAGTAATATGTTAAAAATAAATTATAAGCATCTAAGTAAATTATATTTTTTTCCAAAAAAGTACAATGTTAAAGGTACATTAGTGAGTTGAAAAGTAAGAACAACATTAAAAGCAACAAAAATCATTGTTTATAAAATATTAAAATTAAAAATAAATTATAAAAGTAAATTATATGTAATTATCTTATTTATAAAAATAATAAACACATGAATTAATTGAATTATACACTTAAAAATAATCTAATTATCTTAGTTTAAAATATTTTTTATTATCTTAATTAGTATTTTTTTTTTATTTTGTTGGCGATGTCATCATTAAATTAACTAGAGTTAATATTAAGGAATAAAAAAGAATATTAAGAAAATGTTAGGGATTTAAAATAACAAAAAATTTGCAAGAATTATAATCAGAAAGAGCCATATTCGCAGACTTAAAACATATTTAAGCCTTTTATTTTTTATTAAACTACATTTTAGACAATTATTAATTATAAAAGCTAGTGATTTTTAATTTTACTTATCATGTGCTAAAATGTTAAAATTCCACCCCTCCCCCGCCCTGGTAATTATTTTTTCTAGTTCCATCCCTGAGTTGAATTTGACTCTCCATTTATTTATTTCTTTATTTTCTATGTTTGTTATACCAATCATGTTATCCTACATTTTCTCTTTTTTCTTCCTATTTCTTTCTTTCTTGTATAAACCAATTATATACATATAATTTTTTTATAAGCTAAATAAAAATTTTATTGATATAACAAATCTTAAACACAAGTTGTGCTAAAGATTAGAAGTACAAATCACCAACCAAAATCAAAGATAACATAGTTGATCAAGTAGCACAAATACACTCTAATTTCCCAACATCCTAGGACATATAGTTAAGATTAATCTCAATACATAGCAATTAAATATTGCCAAAAACAAGAAGCCTAAAGCTTAGAAACTTAGAGCATAAAAATGACGTGGTAACAAGACATAGGAATATAAAGCATATAGCTTTAGGTTATATTTGGCAAGACATTTCAGCTAGCTTCTAGCTTTTTTTTACTTATTGAAAAGCTTGTTTGACCTTATTAGTAGTGTTTGGTAAACAAGTTTTTTTTAGTAGCTTGTAGCATTTTTTAATTAAGACGTTACTTTAAGTAGCATTTTAAAAAACACTAGCTTCTAGCTTTTTATATTTATTCCCTTTTTACCCTTATAATATTTTTTTAAGTTTCCCTTTTATTCTTTTTAAATCAGGTAAAATTTTATTATTTATTTGATTTCTTTTCTTTCATTAATTTATTGTTGGATAATAGATGATAGGTTTATTTTATTTTATTTTTGCTATTACTTTTTGGATATTTTTATATTATATTGTTTAATATTAGCCATTACACTATTTACACTATTTATTTTATTATTTTAGCATTATAGTTCAAAATATTGATAATGATAGATAATAGGTTTATTTTATTGTTATTATTTTTTAGATATGTTTATATACACTATTTATTTTAACCATTATACTATTTACAATATTTATTTTACTATTTCAACATTAAACTTCAAGATATTGATAATGATACATGATAGGCTTATTTTATTTTTTCTAATATTTTTTGAATTTTTTGTACTATGCTATTTATTTTAACCATTACACTATTTATATTATTTATTCTATTACTTTTAACATTATACTTCAAGATGTTTTAACAATTACGCTAATTAACATAATGACAGTATAACGTCTACTTCAGTGTATGTTATTTTTACTTTATTTTAAACATGATTGAAAATATTTTAAGATATAATATAAGATTAATAATAGAATACACAATATGTATAAAATATAATAATTGAAACTAAAAAATATAATTAAAATAATTGATCTATATATGAAAAATTACAAGAGTTTAAAATTAATTAAAAAAATAAAATTATAAATATCCCAAAATATATTTTTATAAATAAAATAAATTAATATTTATATAAAAGTATCATAGAAACATATCTATTTTTGTCATTTTATATTTATCAGCTAATTTAACATATAATTTTACCAAATACTTATAATTTAATAAACTAGCTTAATAGCTTTCAGCTACCAGCTACCAGCTTTTAGCTACTAGCTAGCTTTTCAGCTTTCAGCTAGCTATTCAGCTTCCAGCTAGACAATAGTAGATGATATAAAAAGGATAGGCTGAATTTTGTGGTTCAAGTCTTATTATACATTCATGCTTATAAAAAGAAAGTCTTATTACGTCTTTTTAAAATTGAAAACCAACATTTTTTTTAATCTTTTAAGAGTGTCTAAGAAGATTTAGTAGTTTTCTTTAATTTTAGGAGAGAAAAAATCAAAATAAGTTAAATTGATTTAATTCCATTTATAATTGTTTTAGTCAAACTCGAACTAATTAATCAGCCTAAACTACAAGTTAATTTGGTTTGGTTATGCTTCCAAATCTAAAGCATACAACTCCTTTGTACTTTTTGAACCATAGATATAAAAAACCGTATCAAACTGCTGCTTTGATATATGTAATTTGCGGATATAGTTGTAACAAAATAACTTTTTTGTTTTTGGTACAACAAAATAACTATTTAGATAGAGTGTTTCAGCTTCAAAAGATATAGATCCAGAACTTAAGAGTCCCATTAACATCAAATAGATCGTACATTTATTTGCTGGTCAGTAGGAGTAGTTTCTGATTTGATGGTAGGAGAGAGTAGCATAGTTTATGTTTTATTCTCTGAAATGGGTATTGTTATAACTAATTATTATATGCCGATAGTTAACCGGAAGCGTAGCCTTTCTACATGCATGCAAAATGGTGTGGAGTTGAACCGGCCCACTTGTACCAATTGTGGCAAACTTAGAGCAGAAATGGTACTGTAAACTCAATTTCGATGGATTTATGGACTCTTACCGTGTCCAGTAATTAGAAGTAAAATGTAAAGGCAGGCAAGAAAACATAAATTGATTAATTAAAAACGTTATCTTTTAGCGAAAAAATAAAATGTCGATAGACAAAACAGAAATTCATGTTCACTAAAAGGATGATAAGCATGAAGGTGATATGCACCATGTGTTACGTAAGGATAGTGATATTTAGACACTTAATAATTCCAAACACCACGTAGCGCCAGGAGCGCAAGGATTGGAATCAAGAGGCAAAAGTACATAAATCATAGCTTACCACAGCTAGCCCTGCCCATAGACATTGTCCGTATACCCCAAATATACAAGTTGCAGCTCCGCCATTACCCAAAAAACCAAAAGGATTAATAATCAATAATGAAGGCCATTCACCAAAGTTGCTACAGTAATACTACCCTTTAGCTAACACTTGTATATTTGTACTGATCATTATG
Organism: Spatholobus suberectus; assembly: GCA_004329165.1. Taxonomy (NCBI): domain Eukaryota; kingdom Viridiplantae; phylum Streptophyta; class Magnoliopsida; order Fabales; family Fabaceae; genus Spatholobus; species Spatholobus suberectus. The sequence continues at coordinate 63,749,225 of CM014734.1, read as the reverse complement.
TATATTCCCTTGCGTTTTTGTCAGGCCCTGGCGTTTAGACATAGCATGCTCTCCCCTGTTTGCCATGTGCGTGCCAACTGTAAAATTACATGACACCTGCTACAGTAAAAATCACCTTCATTGAACACAAACCCAAAAGACTTAATTGGATGACGCTATCGATCATATTATTAAGTCGTACAAAATACTGCGTCATCTCCGACAACGACTTCTCCTCCTCCGCCACTGCCTCCGACAAATCCCGTGGCCCCTTTTGAAACCTCCTCTACCTCGTATTCGGCGGCATCATCATGCCCATCCAAACCCTTGGCCAATTCCTTAGCCCAAAGAGACCCTTCAGATCCTCAAGACTTCAACCGCCACCCAGCTAGCGACGAGTTGGGATCATTCCAGCTTTCTGAATAGGAACTTATTATTTTTAAGTTTAATTACCTTTTTGATTCTTATAGTTAAGCAGATTTTTTTCTTTTGGTCCCTATAGTTAGAAATAATCTGTTTTAGTCTTTATACATGCATTTTCAATATTGGTTTGGTCCTTGTTGTCAAGTATGTCTTAACTCGTGAAATAAAACTATTACAAAATAAAAATTAGAGGTTTAAAATTGTCACAAATTAATATTTTTTGGCCTTTTTTATTCAATTTGTGGCGGCTTAAAACGACAGGGACTAAATCAATATCGAAAGTGCTTGTAAAGGGACTAAAACGAATTATTTCTACTTATAGGGACCAAAAGGAAAAATCTACACAACTATAGAGATCAAAAAAGTAATTAAATCTTATTTTTGCATGCTATGTGTTCAACCCCAAATCACAAGAAATGGTTGAAGCTGCCACCAATTACAATGGCAACGGCGACAATGAAAGCATAGTGGACAAGTTAGTGTGGTACCAATAAGAAGGGTAAGTTTAGAAAGAGCTCAAATTTTAAAACATTAAATTAAATAAATATTTTATGGTAAAATTATTAGCTTAATTGTACTTTGTGTTACCCAAATTTTATCATTCCATGAATTTTGACACTGCATTTTTTTTTCATATTTTGCCATCTTATTTTTATAACCTCGTGGATTTTGCCTAACTGTCAATTGTCTGTTAATTGACAAATGGAGCGCTAATGTGCCATTGATGAGTTGGCATTAAATAAACACATCAACTTGATTTTGTTTTAATATCCTTTATTTTTTAAAATAAATGGAAAAAATGGTTTAACAAAGGGTGTGTTGAAGGAAAATGATGCCGTTGTCATTTTTCATAAACATCCTTTGCCCTTTCTCTTAGGGTTTCTTACTCCTTTTTAGCAGCTTGGTGGAGCGCAGCATTTGGAGCAGAGCATTTGTCTCAAAAATGGTTTGGGGAGCATTTATTTTGTTGTCTAGTGAATGAAGGGTGAGAGTGAAATGTTAGAAGCTTCTTCATCTTCTTATTCGAGATTGTGAAGGATTCATTGTTGTTGTGGTGTTAAAGCTCCATTACTGACATCATGGTCGAAAGAGAACCCGGGCGTTGTTTCTATGGATATGGGTCGTATTAGGTAACATTAAGGTAACTTCATGTTAAAATGATGGTTGAATGAAAAAGTATGTGTTTGTTGATGTAGGTGTCAGGGAAAGAGGACGTGACTTTTTGAATGGTTTGATGTTGTGATTAATGGGCGTGAGAAGAAAAATATAAAGATTTTGTTGAAGAAGGTGGATGTGGCTAAGATGATGGAGAAGTTTTAGAAGACTACTGCCATTGTATCTTGGGAATTATCATTATACTTTTGTTTGTGATTTTGAAAATGACTACCAAAATTACTGGTTGATGTTGAATTTGTAGAAGGAAATGCCTCACTTAGTAAAATGATTAGTTTATAGGTTAGTGAAATGGTTTAAGAAATTGGTAGTAAGTTATATTTTGTGGGTTATGTTATGAGGCATTCAATTCCTATTTCTTTATTTATGTAACCTAATGACTTTTGACCTAACTTTTGCTCCATTTCCATTCTTTATTGTTTTGCTTCTTCTAATTCTATGTTTTAGCCAATCAAATCGTGAACAAAATACAAGAGCCTAATTAGTTCTATTTTCTTAATAGTGATTTTGGTATCCCTTAATATTGGAATTTAAGGATGATTCAGATTAATGTTTCATATGAAACTCATCCCTTGATTTTTCAATGCCACAATGTTAGCTTTCCATTTAACCCTACTAAAATTGTTTGTGTATAAGCTATGATATATAATATTTTGAAAATGAATGATGTGTCTTTTAGTGAATTCAACTGCAGAAAGATTAGGCTCAACTATGAGTTGTTTGTTTAGTTGAATCTATATTGTAATTTTCTCATGTGCACCTCAACTATAAGGCTTTGAAATTACACTTCCTAATCCTAAAACCATTAGGGCAAGTGGAAACATTTGTTATAATGTTTATACCATATGTTAGATTGCTTTTATATTTTAATCAGGAAAAAACAAAAAAAGAAAACAAGTGTTGTTATAAAGTAAAAATGCTTGTGGATCTTGTGCCTCTCATTCCCTTTGATGTGTTTTCATTTTGGATCTATAAAACATTTATCAACTTTGAAAGCAGAAAGCTAAAATATACAATAAACCTAAAAAATAAAGAGTAGCAGTGCATTTGAAAAATGCAAAAACCTAAAATATTCAACAAGCACTTATTGTTTTTGTCTAACTTTTCAATATTGTCATTTGAAGAACCAGTTTACAACAGTAAATTTGGCAACATTCTATCCAAAAGCAAGTAGTAGAAAATGTCATTCATTAATATTGAACAAGCACTTGTTGGTGGCAGCAATATATACAAAAAAAGGTGCACAAATACAAGACCATTCCAAGTGCACCGATACTAAAATACCACTCCCAAGTGCAACAATACAAAAGACCATTCCCATGTCACTGTCAAACAACCATTGTATCTTTACAAAAACCAACCATAAAGTTTGAAGTCATTGTTAATTCAAAACATCAATCATTGCCTATACTAAAAACAATAACTTGTTGTACATACTTAAAACCAAACTAGTCAAAATGACCACATACAAAAAAAAAATGCTGTTCGGTCATAATCAGTTGATGATGCTCTCTTGGGTGGCAATCTATGTGTAGCTTAGTCCAGATGTTAGTGCAATAACAGGTCTAGATGTTGGTGTAGTAGTAGGTACAACTACTGTAACACCATAAGGGGATATTACCGTGAGCTATATATTTTAACTAATCAAAGTACAAATAATAGCAACATACAAGTATTAGAATATCACAACACATAATATCATTACTTAAGGAATTCGATATATAAAGTCCACCAATTCTTAAGTAACCTAAATACATACGTAATAAAAAGGATCCTCATACTTAAAGGATCGTTATACAAAAGATTTCATTCCAAAACCATTGTTTTTCAAAAGAATTAAACTATCGCTTATCAATATATCAATCTCAAAACATGATGTCCTCTAGGCTGCTCAACCTTTCCATCATACCTGTCAATCTAGAAAGTAGTGAGCGATGTCGTAGTAAGTGCTAAACATATGCCATGTAAAAATAAATGAACCTCATGAATACATTAGTTATAATAAACATCATATAACCCTTCTCACACATATACTTTTCTTAACATTCATTCTTGTGCTTAAGATTTATCTTTAATCTTTTTCGTCCTGTGACAAAGTGTTGAGCTCAATCTTTCAAGGAGCATCCCTTTTGTCCTTATGCCATAACCTCGTATCCCCCTTAGGTCCGAGAGGTTTAGCCATTAGCCTTTGGGGAATAGGAATGATGAAAACCTACCCATTCACCCAAAGAGGGCACCTCAATTTTAACCACGTCTTTCTTTCATTTAAGCATATGCATTCATATATATATATATATATATATATATATATGTATACATATATGTATATACATACTATGACCTTGTATTTATATCCCCCTCCGATCCAAGGGTCCTCCTTTCATATAAGCCTTCAACCCTCCTTTGGTATCGGGAGGATTAATTTCCCTCCTTCTCCCAAAAGAGAACCTTATACTCACATTTATATAAATCATGTTCTTAAGTGGTCATTTCACATATAGAACAATGGCTATATGGATGGAAATGAGTTGATTGTAGTGTAATGTTCCAAGGATCTCACACTTAGTGCAGAGGGATCCACACTCAGGACCAAACCCTGACGTTTAGTGCCAAAGCACCATACATCAAGATTGCTTCCAAGGGTGCCACGCTTAGTGTGGAATAATCCATGCTTAACGCCAGACCTTGGCACTTAGCGCCAAAGCACCAGAATCCTACATTGGTTTTGAAGGTTCCATGCTTAGCGCGGAACGCTAATTCTTCTTCTTCCTTATTGCGAATCTAGCGCTTAGCACGGATATTCCCATGCATTGAGGTTGCAATTCTACAAATCCTTGGCCATTAAGGGCTTCTTAATAGTCTCCAACCACTATAGATACAACATAAATGATCCCTCTATTAAATGTCAAAACCCCCCTTTTTCAACCCTCAATCCATGTAAAACACCCAAATCCCCAAATGTTTCTCATGTGAGGGTTCAATATTTAAACCAACAAATCAGACCACAAAAATACAGAATCAAGAAAGGAAAGAGGGAAGAAAATGAAAAGGAAGCACTTACAATGTGTTCCTAAGGCATGGGTATGTACAGGTAGCCTTAACTCTCCCTCTTCCTTGTCTTGCTCCCTCCTCATTCTAAGAGTGTGTAATGTGTGCCTAATGTGTGGGTGGTGTGATGTGGGTGTGGGGTGACTCCTTAGGCTTTTGTTGGGTCTAAAGGGCTCTAATGGGGCCTAATGGTTCTTTCTCCAACTAAAAGAATTTGGCCCATTATTAAATCATAATACAAAGTAACATCCTGTCCTATGCAGTGCACTTATGAAAATAAATAAAAAAATAAATTTATTTATCTAATATTAACACAATTGGTATTAGACTATTTTGGGGATGTTACAGTTGCAAGTCTAGATGTTGGTGTAGTTGTAAGTCTAGCTGTTGGTCCACTCACTTGCCCACAAATAACAACACTTGGTTGGCCAGATGTTGGTGCTGCAATTTTTTTTTTATTCTGCTTTCTTATTCCCTTTAGTTCCCTTTTTTTACTTTTGGTTCCAATCTTTGGGGATCTCCCTATCAGTAATAGTCTTCCCTTTACATGTCATGATGCTATGTCCTAACTAGCCACACCTCTTCCACCTAATTGTGTATGCATGTTTAGGAATCCTGCGAGGATTGTGGGGTTCGTCATTAGTCTTCCTCCTTTGTTTTTCAAGCCTACCTAGAGCCCTTTTCATGTGAGGTGGGTTTATGGGCTCTAAATCAACTACTGACCAGTGGCCACAGGTTTAGCCCATTACATGGCATGATTATATGTGAATAAATGGCCAAAAAGGTTTACTTCCTAAAACATATAAAAGACAAATTTGAGCTAAGTTAAACATAAAAGCTAGAAAAATCTAGACAAATAAATAAGGAAATATACCCATATACTACATCAACAAAATCTTCTGGTCTTGTGTTGTTGTGCCACATATATGCCACTACATGGCAGTATAGAATTCCACTCAAGCTCCACTTTCTACAACTGCAATACTTAAGAGATAGATTAATAGTGTATTTGTCATTATTATTTCCTACCTCAAAGATAGAAAAATCATCATCACTAACCAAGTTAAGACAACACCCATCAGCTTCCTTTTTAGCCCTCTCTAAGATTTATTGTATCATAGGACAAATACCCTTAATATACCTAACCATAGTACCCCTTAAGCACAAAAATATGTTAGTGATATACGATTTAATACCCTCAATCAAAGAAATTAAAGGTTTCTCTCTATGTTCAAGTATTGCCTTATTGAAGGCCTTACACATATTGTTTATTTGAAGATCACACAAGGTGTACGTGTTAAAGTGAGATCTTGCCCACATTGCTAGGGGTATCTCCATTATATCTCTCTAAGCTGCCTCATTATTTTTCTTCAGCTCATCCATTGCTTTGTGCCATTCTAGAATTGTAGTTGCCCTAGCAACTGTCTATAATAAGATCTTCATCTGCATACTAGGGTATTTCTTTCTCCGATTTCCACACAAATGCTTCATGTAGAGTCTATGCTCCACATTCCCACCATAAAGACTTTGTAAAGTTGGAACTAATTCGTACATAGTCAAAAGCAATTCATTGATTAGAAGTTGTAACAGTAACTTTAAAAATACAATATGACAAAAAAATTACAAATGACCTTTTGTTGATCATACATAAATGCAAATTTCTTCTGTTGAATTCCCTACAAATCTTGCAATAGTAGCTTTGAAAACCAGGTCCACAAGTCTTTTGTTTCTACTTTCCATAATTGCAAAAGCAATAGGTAGCATTTGGTTGTTTCCATCCTTTCCAACAGTTTCCAATAATTGCCCACCATATCTCCCCTTCAAGACATAACCATCTAAACTAATTAAGGGCTTGCATATGGTAACAAAAGTTGTCTTACATGCTACTGAACATGAATACATTCTCTCAAAAACTGGCCCTTTATCTCTAACTTCACATTTGATTATATCAAAGTTATTTGGATTGCTTCTCTTGAGCTCTTCAGCATAACTTTGTAGATGACGAAATTGATCATTTCATGCACCCTCAATCATGTCAATTGCTTTTCTCTTCTAGCTATATGCTTGATGTGTAAACAGTTTAACACCCTATCTATCCTTTGCATCCCCAATTACACCTTTCAGTTTCATGTATGGAGCATTCCTCAAAGTAGATACCCATCTCTTAACCAACCACTTTGGTTTTACTTGACTATTCTCAGCAGTCTTATGACATGTGTGTATGTCATTGATATAGGCAATCCTCTAGGTAGAAAACGTCATGGTTTGCTTCAACTACATCATCTTCGACATTGACTTCTCCTCCTCAACTTTTGACAAATCTTGCGCCTTTTTGAAACCTCCTCCACCTCGTAATTGGTGACATGGTCAAGCCCATCCAAACCTTCGGCCAGTTCCTCGACCCAAAGAGACCCTTCAGATCCTCAAGAACTTCAATTGCCTCCCCAAGTAGCCAGTTAGGATCATTCCACCTTTCTGAATAGGAACTTATTATTTTTAATTGCTTTGTGTTCCACCCCAAATCACAAGACATGGTTGAAGCCACCACCAATTGCAACAACAACAACGAGTATGGAAGCATAGCAGACTCATTTTGTGTGGTACCAACAAGGGGGGTATGGTACCAATGGGAAGGATAAGTTTGGGAAGAGCTCAAATTTTAAAATATTAAATTAAATGAATATTTTATAGTAAAATTATATGACAAGTGCTAACTTTTTAAAAGTTCCAAGGATTATTTAATCTCCAACTTTCGGAGAAAGTAACATTTTTCTTTAATTAGGGAAAAGAGAGGTACTTTGTGCCTCTCTTTATTTTAAAATAAAATAAAATAAAAGAGAAAGAGTGTAGTTGGTAGTTTAGAGAGTAGTTGAAAGATAAAGTAATAAATAATTTAGAGAATAATTGAACAATATAGTAGTCCAATAAAAAGTGAAGACTAAAAGAGACTATCCTCTTTGTTATACTTGTAGACTATATAAAACACAAGATGGGTCATTAAAGTTCTTCCATGATATATACAATATATTTTATTTTATTTTTGAGAAACATGATATATTCAATATCAAAATAGTAAAGCATAGCAAAATTCACACCAATACAAATTCAAAAATATAATTTAATACAAAAACTCAATTCAATCCTAGCAAAAGTTCTAATTCTCAAATTGAAATCCTAATTACCACATTATATCCTAATTCATAAGTCCATCACGGCCCATAATAATATTCTTAATTAAGAAGTATAGACACTTCTAGATAAGAGTCATGTCATATCCTAAGATACATGGACACTTTGAATCTTGTTGGATAGTTTGCACAAGATTCTAGCTTTCAATCTTATTGTCATCATTGTAAAAAAAACGTGTACGCGTTGAAAGTTTTATGTTATATTTTTATAATATTTTACTTTTTTTAATTTTATACTAATACAAAATAAAATATCATAATAATTAGACAAAATATATCATTTTTATTATGTTTACAGTTACTCATTTATCTTTAAAATTACAAAATTCTTTTGTGATTAAAAATATTTATTTTATATTACTTTTAAATTTATATATTATATTACAACCATTTTATCTTGTATGAATGATTTTTGGACACTCACGTAGTGCAAACGCCTCATTGACACCCATCATTTTTCTCTATCTCCTTCTTCTCATATTCACTAGTGGAAAAAACAGATTTTATAACGCATTTTTACTTGGGATGTTCACGGGTCGGTTTGGGTTGGGTTTGGCCAAATTCGATACCCAAACTAATCAAAATAAATCAGGTTGGGTTGGATTGAATTTATGTCATTTTTTTATCGAACCCAAACCGAACCAACCCGATCAATAATGGGTTGATTTGGGTTGGGTTCATGGGCACCTATTCTTATTTAGTGACATATTAAATACTCTTTTATAAAAAAAAAAGAAGAAGGAAGAATTATAAAAACTAAATTATATTTTTTAAAAGTAAAAAATCATAATAAATGTTGCATTGTTCACTACGCATGAATGATGGGCTCTACTATGTAAGCCAAGGTCCAATAGCCGCATCCATTGTATTCATTGTATTGACTTGGTGGTTGATATACATATATCTATGTTTGTGTGTTACAATTAAAAAGAATCAATTCAATATTAAAAAACTCATTATTCATAATTTTCTAAAACTAAAAATATATATAAATAATTAATTTAAAAATTATTCATGTGGATTGGGTTCACAAGTTCACGGATTTAAAAATCAAAATGTGATACCCAACCTGTACATGAACGAGTTTGAATGGGTTAGGTTGGGTATTACCCGAACATCCAAAACAATCCAAACTGAAGTGTTTAGGTTGGTTTGGATTCACTGGTACTCGTACCCATGAATACCCCTAGTTTTTACATCTGTTGTAAAATAAACGATGTAAAAACTACTTCCTACATATGTTAAAAGTTTAACTGAAGTAGAAAATACTTTTTACATTGGTTATACACATAACCGATGTAAAAAGTCACACAAAAATTAAAAAACCTCTCCACCCTCTTTGTTAACCACATTTTGCCTGTACCCCCTTTCTCCCTCCACCTCCCTATGTCGACGTGCAAGAGCTGACCACCACAAGTGTCGACCATTAACTAGCACTCATCACCATGAGTTCCTTGATAAATCAATTTTGAGGTATCTATTTGTGAGTTATACTTGGGTTATATTTGATCCAGATTTTTTTTGGCTTAAAAGTTAAAGTTCAAAATAAGAGCTTTGAAAATAAAGTAGAAGTTGTTTGTTAATTTTTATTTTTTTTTTGATTTAAAGCTCCTTTTAAGCTAAGGGTTGTTTGGTAAAAAATTTTAAATTTATTTAAAACTAATTGCCTCACTCAATAGAATAATATACATATTGATAAAATAAAAAAATTAAGTATAGTTAATTTTGAGTAACAATTATGTAAAATTAATTTAATCCACATAAATTTATTTAAATGATAACCAAAATGTATAAAAGTATTAAAATATATAAATTTTAAATTTACAAATATTAAAAATATTTTAATTAATAAAGTTAATTTTAAATATGATTTATAAATATTTTATTATATATAATACTGATTACAAAAGTATTAATTATAAAAAATGAAAGATTCAAAAAAATTGTATTATTGTTCAATATTATTTTCAAAAGATAAAAAATAATTTATTTAAACGGAATTTAATAATGTCAATATATATTAAATAATATTTAACAAATAATTAAAAAGTATTTAATAAATATATAGTTATAATTAAAATGAAAAATTTTAAATAAAATTTTAAATTAAAATCTAAATCAAATTTAAGGAATAAACATTATAAATATTTTAAATTTAAATTTTTATTTAACTATATTATTTACACATTTTAGTAATTTTTATTTCATGTAATAAATACATTTAAAAATTTTAATTTTAAAAATATCAAAAATTAATTTAATTAACAAAATTAATTTAAAGATAATTACAAATATTTTATTATATACAATATTAATTAAATAAATTTAAGTATTAACTGCAAAATTTAAAATATTTAAAAATATTTATATTTGTTTAATAATATTTTAAGAAGATAAAATATAATTTATTTAAATAAAATTCAATAATTTCAATATATATTAAAAAATATTTAATAGATAATCCAAAAAAGTATTTAATATATATATTGTTGTTATTAAGAATTCAAAAACTTAACTATAAATTAAATTTTTTTTAAAAATATGGCATCTGAATTAAATTTAAAGAATAAAAATTATAAATATTTTAGAACATAAAAAAATATTTAACTATATTATTTACTAATGTCATTAATGTTCTTTTTCTTTATGTAAAAAAATATTTAAAAATTTAATTAATAAATAATACTTTTTTAATTTTCAAAATAAATAATTTAAAAATAAATTAAAAACTTACAAGAAATAAACATAATTAAAATAAACTAGTATATGTAAGTAGTATTTAAAGGGGAAGCCAATAAAACACTCAAATTGAAAAAATAATGGAAAATGAAAAAAGATTGTATTTTTTGTCACATTGGGATTCAAAGAGGTGACTGTGTAAATAAGCTCCCTATACGTCGGAAAAAAGCTTCCCCCCTCCCAGCTTAATAATAAGCTACTTTTTTTTCAAATTTTGTTCTATAAAAATAAGTAGCTTATTTTTTAAGAACTTTTCATGAAATGTGTTTGGTCCAGCTTCTCCTTTTAAGGAGAAAATATGCTAAAAAAAAGCCTCCCAACACACACTCTTGGTCTAATTGACTTCTATTTGTGCTTAACATTGATGAGTGAGCTTCATTGGGCTTAATTGTTAATCATTGTTGATTTTCGGATTTTCTCTCATTTTGACATTGTTGTCTTCCGCAGGGCATATCTAGTGCTACAGAGTTCAGAATTTGACGTTCTTGATTTTCTTGAAAAGCTAAGACAAAGATATATAATTTCATGTCTCAGAAGCTTTGGCTAATTTTGATGAATTCAAGGAGAAAGAGGGCCATGAAGTTGAAGATGTTGTTCTCGTTGGCAGCCTGACATAGGTGCAGTATTTTGAAGATATCTTGAGCTATAGAGGTCAGATTAACACAAAACCAATGCCCAAATTTTGAGAACAAAATTGTCTACAACTTTTATACAGACATCATGGGAAAATTCCACCATCTGAAGGGCCAAATAAATGTAAGATAGTAGCTGCGTGATTTGGAGATGATAGATCTCATTAGGATATGTTTTAACTTTCCTTATCTTTTCTTATCTTATCTTATCCCATCATTAGGATGAGGATCTTTATATTTTTTTAGGATTTGCAATCATTAAGATTTGATTAAGATTTAATTAGGATTTACTTTTTGTTACTTGTTTTTCTTTTATAATTAGGAATTCATGTAATTGAGAAGACTCCTTTTGATTACAGAGAGATTTTTCGTGCAATTGAAAGATGTCTTTTTTTTTCCCTCTCTTCTCCTTCTTCAATCTTCTTTATTCTTCTATGTTTTTCTTCCTTTATTCTTCAATGGTGATGACTATGTAAGGCTAAAGCTTAATCAATTCAAGGGATTCAATGAACATGGTCAGGGTTTTGAGCTCCTGTTTTTAATTTTGATTTTCATATGCATGTCTTCCTCTTCTCCCTCTTCAGTTATGATTTTCATTGTTTCACAATTGTGAATTACATTTTTTTGTTTATAATTAAAGTGGAATTAGATTAAGGCTGATTAATCTGAAAGCTAATTGAGGTTAGGTAATTGATTGATAACCTAAGTCAAATTTCCCGTAAATTAACATTAATTTAGGATTGGGATTGGGATTTCAATTTTGTTAATTATATTCTAGGTGATTATCTAGTGAAATTTGAATTAACAAACATGCATGTGAAATTCATAAATCCTTTAAAACTATGATAAACCCAACTACAGATTTGAATACCTTGAATTGATGTTTTAATAAATTTGATTTCCGTTCAACGTTTTCTATTTTGCTTGCAATTCAAACCCCTCTTTTCTTAAATTGATAGGTTTGTGTCTTCAAGAAGTATTACCTAGGTTGTTCCTTATACTACAAGTTAAAGGAGAATATAGTGCTTTTGTTAGTAATGCAACATTGCTATCATTAAGAAGGAAGATATGTGTCATATGGACAAAAAAAAAAGTCTTACTGTAGTCTAATTGTCAAGTTCATTAGGGGAAGATTGGATTGTATTCCTTTCCTTATTACTTTTTATTACTTTATGCTGTAAACTATCCTAAAAGTTTGGTGTTGAAATATCTCTTTTGAGGTGACACAAATATGTTTGTTAGGGAAGTGAATCCTATTGCAAAATGTTCAGGAATACTTCGTTATGAAATAAATAAGTCAACACACAAGAAGGGAGGGTTAAATTGTGTGTTGGTGTCTTTGAAAACTTTTTCTAAAACTTTTCACAAATACATATATAAGTTCGTAAAGGAAGCTTTTGAAAACAAGTTTAATAAAAGGCATGGAACAAATAAAGGAAAGGAAATAAGAACACAACAAATTTATACCGATTCACTCTATAACAAGAGCTACATCTAGTTCCTTTAGTAGAAGGAGTATTCACTAACTTGATCAAGTTACAAACCAAGTATTCTCAATGTCTCTTCAAGCTTACAACCAAACAGTAATCTTCATCCAAGATTACTAACAGCCCAAGTATTTTTTACACTAAGTCTCTCTAAGCTTTTAACCATACTAAGTGAGGATATGAAAATTTTGGTACAAGGGAATAACTTTTTCACAAAGCTTATGAACATTATAAGGATCGTGTAATAGAACATCAATGAGTCACTAAATATTAGAGATTTTTAGAAATTTATGGAAATATTACACACAAATTTAATTTTCATTTCATTTTATTTATTTCCATAAATTTTGAATCCAAATTCAGTATTTTTTTTGCTTTGTGTAATTAGGCCATAAACCACAATAAAAATAAATGTTAATCACTTAAATTTTTATATTTTGACTACTAAATTAATAATTGAATTTAAACTTTTATTAGTATTATTTTTAGATTATTCTTTAGTAGTTTTATTAATTCCTACATGTTTGAAATTAAATTAGGATACACCAATAATAAACATAAAATTTGATTTCGGCTTATTTTATAGACTTTTATTATTTTTATTATATTTTTCAATTTTGAAAAGGACCAAGACAAAATTCATTGTTCATAATTATATAATATAATTTTAAAATTCAGTTTATTTAAAAGAAGAAAATTTCTTTAATTCAATACAATATATCATGATTCACTATTTTAAATTTAAATTAGAAAAGAAATTAAAATTAAATAGTAATATTTGAAAGGTTTAAAAATTATAAATAAAAAATTAAATTAAATGTCCAATAAAGAAAAAGTTATGTGACTAAATAAGAAAGAAAATAATTCTTAAAAATACTATCATTGTAAAACAGTTTTACACTATCATCTAATCACAACCCACCATGTATGGTAAGTTTGTTAACTTTTATAGTAAATATCTTAAAATTCATACCAACAGTTATTTTTAATTGGTTGACAGTGTAAAATAGGTTTACACTGACAGTGCATAACCATTAAATTCAACTTATAATACACTAGTAGATAAAAACAATCCTACCTATGGGGATTTTAAGGATTTGATACAATTATTAATTCATGAATTAACTTAAACAAAATAAAAACTTCATTCTTGATTTTACAGGAAATTTTCTTCAACATCATTTAATACTTCATTTATATACTTTTGAATATATTAAAATAAGAATTATTTCATTATATTCTTATCAAACTTCATTCCTAATTCTATAAGAATTTTAATTCAAAGTCATTTAACACTTCATTTATATACTTTAAATATATTAAAATAAAAACTTTAATTATATTTGTATTAACTCCAATTATTTCACGTCACCTTTTTCACACCTATTATAAAAGAGCCTCCTATGTTCATTTTTTTGTCTCTTTCACATTATGGAGGTAGAAGTTATGTGAAATTAACATTTTTGTATTTTTATTATTGCTTAATTTTTATAAAATTTAACATAAATAATTATAATAATTGATAATTATAATTAAACTATTGTATTGATAAAAAATATTATACATAGGAATTGTTAGTTATCTTAAGAAATAAGAACAATAAATATAAATTATTACGTCATATTTGAATGATCCAAATTTATAATTCATACTCTATATATATGTGTGTGTGTGTGTGTGTGTGTGTGTATTTATGTATAAGGGGCGTTTCAAATGAGAAACTTCTTAAAATGAGAAATGAGAACTATTAATAGTAGCCATTGGATTACAATTAAAAATAATGAACGATTAAGATTAAAACTCAAACACCTCTTATAAACCACCATTGTTTTTACCTTCATCGTCGCCGCCACTGCCACCACTGTTGCCATCACCATTGTTGCCGTCACCACCTTCGTCGTTACCACTGCCGCCACCACTGTCGTCACCCCTCTTAACTACCACCGCCATCGCAGTCGTCACTATCACCACCATCACCATTGTTGCTACCACCACCACCACCATCACTACCGCTGTGGCCACCGCCACCACTATTGCCGCCACCACCACTGGCGGTGATGGTGGTGGCAGCAACGGTGGTGGAGGCGACGGTGGTGGTGATGGTGGAGGCAGTAACAATGGTGGTCTCGTAAGAGGTAATTAATTGGGTTTTAATTTTAGCCGCAAATTTGTTTTAATTATGATCTAAGGGCTATCACTGAAAGTTCTCATTTTCTCATTATAAAAGTTTCTAATTTGAAATGGTCCCTTTATGTATATGTGTGTGTGTATATATATATATACATATATATACATATACACATATACATATGTATATGTATATATTTATACACATATACATATATGTGTATATATATACATATATATATATATACATACATACATATATATATATACATACATACATATATATATATATGTATATATATATATTATCTTGATTCTTTGTGTCAAGTTTTGTTAAAATTGAACAAACTATAAGTACATAATGAAAGGAGTTACTTTAGTTGGCAGGAGTAAGCAAGGAAATTGGTGTTTGTCCTTGAACTATTATTAGAGGTCTAATATCTTTTTTGACTGAGCTTCGAGATACTCCTAGGGTGGTTCTCCTTTCTAGCATGACAAAGGCTAGTGGCAGATGGTTGGGGTATTTGCAAAGACACTTCAACACTTAAATTAGAAAGGATTTTGGCAGAATAATAGTAAATATCAAAAAAGCGTACCTAACATTGTTGAGAGTGTTCTATTTATTGAAATATTTTGAGGTTGGTTGAGGTGAATTGTGCCTAGCCCAAGGCCTTTCTTAGGGAAATATTTACCTGCTTAAAAGCATTATGATATGTGATTACTTCATGTCAAGGTTCTAGGTATATTTAATTCATGCTGTAACTAGGTCATCTGTTGTGGATTTTAGCCCAGCCATTCCTTATTGGCCTTTGGGCTAGAGTAGTATGATGGGCTGAGGTGGACTTAACTATATGAAGTGGGCTTAATTATGTTATCTTGTCCAAAATAGTTATCCCATAACTTGGCGTGCTTTTGGAGGAACCATGTTTGATTATTGCTAAAGGTTTATTTGCCCAAGTTTTGGGAGAGAATCACCTCGACCCAACAATAATATGTCAGCGAACCCTCCACTTGCTCATTCTACAATGTGTTGACGTTAGTAGGACACATGTCCCTTCTTGAACAAAAAGTGGTCCAAATGTTTTCCAACTAATCATGTCAAGCGGACTTAATGTTTCACGAACAACCATGGTAGTTTTAAATGATGGCTCAAGATACCTTTTTTAACTCATGAACTAGCTTTTGTAAAGTCATTTTTGCCCTTCCTCCAATGCTATAAACAGGGATGAATCCTCTCTAACAGAAAAAAAAAATGTGACATGATCAAGTGTCATGATCTTATCATTTAATTTTTTAAACCTCAACTTTAAAATATAAATATATTATATTGATAAAATTAATTAAAGGACTAAGATCTCATGCAGTGGTAAAGTCACTACAAAAAATCCATTCCTTACATAAATAGATAGCACTTAGGGCTTTAGTGTCATATTTACATTACGCCATTTCATTTTTACTTAAATCAATACCAAAAATGAAAAAAAAATAATGTTTCCAACCATGATCTTATCTAATTTCATAAATTTTAAGTGTTCGGATTTTTTTTTATGACATTTTGATAAAATTAATTTCAAAATAATCTATTATGATAAAATTGATTTCTAGAAATTGAGTTGCTCTTAGGTATAATATTTTAAAAGTGAATTACGAAAAGTGATTTTGTTTAATTAGTAAAGTAGATCAATTGCTTTTGAAATTATATAAAATAATTTGTCAGACCTATATTTAGAATTAATTCTACCTAATGAAAAAGTTAAAACTTTCCACTTATAAATTTAATCCTACCTACTATATCACCAAGCGCGTAGATCAATTGACACAAGGTTATTCTAACTTAACTAATAATCTCAAATTCAAGTCTTGAGTATGCAACTGTGTTAAATACTCAGAAAGAACTTTATTGTCTATAATGATTATATTTAATTACCTCTTGTCTACCCATTATAAAATTAATTTTATTTACTGTCCATCTACAACTAATGTTATATACATTTTAGTTTGTCTCCTACAAAGTTTTCCTCCATCCAACATCCTGCATCATTTTAATCGTTGATTGATCTATGAGGAGCAATTAGAGAGGAGAGAAAATGTGATGTATGGTTGAGATTTCGGCTGTAGATATAATAGTGCGACAGATTAGCAGAAGATCCTAGCTTACTACATATATTATACAAAATTAATTTAACTTATTACGAATTTTTAAATTACATTGACCTACTAACCAAATAAGCACTTGGTGATACATAGTGAATGCTATTGAAATGCTCCTTTTTTCTTTTTTTTTGTTTATAAAAGTTGTAGAATGGAGAAACACCTCCCATTAAAATGCCTTAGATCTTGTTCGCTGGTACATTTAATTATGAAACTGTTTTGTTTGTTCTCTTGATATATTTAGTGCCCCTCTTCTTACAATTTGGGTTTGGGCCTAACTCAACCCCAAAAGCTAGCTCAAGAGGTGAGGATTGCCCCCCACTTATATACTTTACTTTAGCCTTGTCACTAGTCAATGTAAGACTTAGGTTTTTTGCAATACACCCCTTTATGCCCAGCAATATTGGGCTTGGCGCATGGATAACATGGTAGGTGGCCCGTTTAGTGGATCTAGGATAGGCTTTGATATCATCTTACAATTTGGGTTTGAGTCTAATTCAACCTCACAAAATCAGCTTGTGAGATGAGAATTGCCTTCCAGTTATATACTCTACTTTAGCCTATCACTAGTCTATGTGGGACTTAGGTTTTTTCCAATACACCTGCTCATGCTCAACACTATTGGGTTTGGTGTGTGGATAATATGGTAGGTGGTTCGTTAATGGATCTAGGATATGCTCTAATACCATTTACAATTTTAGGTTTGGGCCTAATTAAATTCCACAAATCAGACTTATGAGGTGAGGGTTCCCCCCCCCCCCCCCCCCCCCTTCACTTATATACTCTTGTTTGGCCTTATCACTAGTCAATGTAGGACTTTGGTTTTTCCCAATACACCCCCTCACACCTATCACTATTGGGTTTGGGCCTAACTCAACATCAAAAGCTAGCTCAAGAGGTGAGGGTTGCCTTCATTTATATACTCTATTTTAGCCATATCACTAGTCAATGTGAGACTTGGGGCTTTCCCAATATTCTTACAATTTTGGTTTTGATCTAACTCAACCCCACAAAACTAGCTTGTGAGGTGAAAGTTGTCCCCCATTTATATACTCTACTTTGACCTTATCACTAGTTGAGTAGGACTTGGCACTATTGGGCTTGGTGCATGAATAATATGGGAGGTGGCCCGATAATGGATCTAGGATAGACTCTGATACCATCTTACAATTTGGGTTTAGACCTAACTCAACCTCACAAATCCAGTTTGTGAGGTCAGGGTTGCCCTCCACTTATATACTCTACTTTGGCCATAGGAGGTATAGGTTGCATAAGAGTTTTATCAAGCATAAGCCCAAAAGATTTGAACCAATTGGCTTTGATCCCTCTATACTTATATACATTTTTACTTGACTTTGTTTGTCAAATAAGGGACTTTAGTTCTCTAACACTCCCCCTCAAATCCAACTGAAAATCCAACTGAATTAGTCCAGTTATGACTTGCATACGATCATCAAGTAGGCCATAGATCATTTTTTTTTTGTCTAGACTTGGCTTTTACTTCTTCTTTTTTGGACTTGTACTTAAGTCTGCCTTAGAGGCCTCAAGTCTGAGCCTTTTTTTTTTGTTCACCGCCTAACCTTAGGCCTCTTCAATCTTAGAGGTCCATTTCTTTTAATCTAATGCTTTTTTTTTTATCTTTCTTCTTCCCTTTTTTTTTAATTTTATCAGTACGGATTAGGTTTGGGCCTAACTCAACCCCACAAAACCGACTTATGACGTGAGGGTTGCCCCCACTTATACCCTCTATTTTAGCCTTATCATTAGTCAATGTAAGACTTGGGTTTTTCCCAATACACCCCTTCATGCCTAGCACTATTGGGCTTGGTGTGTGGATAATCTGGTAGCGAGTGGCTCGTTAATGAATCTAGGATATGCTCTTATATCATCTACAATTTTGGGTTTGATCTTAACTCAATTCCAGAAAACTAGCTTAAGAGGTAAGAGTTGCCCTCCACTTATATACTCTAGTTTGGTCTTATCACTAGTCGATGTGGGAGTTGGGTTTTTCCTAATACAACCCCTCACGCCCGGCACTATTGGGTTTGGTGCATAGATAATACGATAGGTGGCTTGTTAATAGATTTGAGATAAACTCTAATACCACATCTTACAATTTGGGTTTGGGCCTAACTCAACCCCACAAAATCAGCTTGTGAGATGAGGGTTATTAGGAAAAACCTAAGTCCCAAATAGACTAGTGATAAGACTAAAGTAGGATATATAAGTGGGAGGCAATCCTCATCTTTTGAACTAACTTTTGGAGTTGAATTAGGTTCAAACCCAAATTATAAGACCTCTAAAAGTGATTATATCTTTATGACCTCAAATTTTCTGGTGATCAACAATAAAACCTATATTTGCTACCCAAACATTTTTAAACAGAATTAATTGATGTAAGGATCAGATATGCACTGTGGACTCACGTACGTTTCATAATTGTTAAACAAGTCAAGAAAATGAGATTTATATTCTATATATTTCTGACTTTCATTATGAATGGTGCTAGCGTGGAAAGGTCCAAAAAAAGTTCCAAACTTACTATGTTTCTAAACTAGAAAGCACAAAACCCAGCTGAACCTTGGAACTTATGCTCAGGTGAAAAAGTCCTACTGGCATATATCAGTTACCCCAAAAATCAATTAAAAAAATAGCTGAGTGATATCTAAAGTGTAAAGCAAAAATGGATACGAATAACACATCTATAATAAAATCCAGCAGCAAAAAATTGAATCTCAGCTCAGATGGGTATTATGCATAGGCCATTCCATATTACTCACCTCTTCAGATTTCAAGCAAAGCATCATGACAAAAACATAAGAATCTTATGGTCTAGGAACAGAAACTGTTGATATTGTTCTATCAATAATCAAGACAGAAACACTTTTATTGCTTAAAATACTGAAATGTATTTAGATAAACCATTATCCCTCTGTCAAGCCTTTGGAAATAATCTTGTTCACCTATAACAATCCTTACAAACTTAGTTTAGTTCTTGACAATTCTATTACAATGCAACTTCAGGTACCAAAATACAAAAAGCAATTGCTAACCTCTCACTGTGCTCCTTAATCACATGTTCCTTGTCTTCTTCTGCAGTATCATGCCACACGAGTGTGGTACTTGACGAGTGACCAGCTATAGTTATCCTCAGAGGGCTTTTTTTTTTCTTTTTTTTCATTTTTCATTTTTTGACATAGTGTTCCAACAACATAAATATAATGAAGAGTCCAGTCTAGACATTGTTATTGTTACATATCCAACATTATGAAACAGAAAAATTATAGGCCTTACATTTTATATATAAATTATACAGAGTGCTGGCCCCATCTTATTCACTCACTATGGATAGATCTCAATGAGAGACCTTAAGCCCAAAACTGGAGTTATCTTATAGTTATTATAACCGGCAGAGGAAATCAACTTAACCCATTCATTCTTGTTTCTCTCTTTTCCAGAGAACAACACCATCATCAGCATATCAAACAAGAGCTGTGTTTCAACTGATTCATCATCTCTCTTTTCATTCTCCAACACCATATCTATGATGATCACCTTCCCTTCTTTGCCTGTCCTCGTTATCGCCTCCTTACATTTCTTCAAGATGTCCACACACTCCTCATCATTCCAGTCATGCAATATCCACTGCATTGTCATTCAAAGTAACAGTGATCAGAATCATCAAAAGGAAATAAAGTATTGACTTACATTCATTTTAAGCTTGGTAGAATTGGCACAGCATGTAATGTTTTTAACAACAATATATACTCAGTACTCCACAAAAAGTCAAATTTGAAGAGATCTATAACTCTTTTACTAGAATGGGCATAGATTTACCTGTCAAATAATCATATGCCACTTTACTTAGTCCCTAACTATGTAAACTATTTCCAGTTATTACAGGCCATGTGCACACCTGTCCTTAGATGATAACTTAATTAGTTGATTAGTTGTATTTTATGTTAGAATTAGCAGGTCTGATTTAATATTACAGTTGCAGTAGTTAGACTACTAGTTCTAGCATAGTTACCTATACATATAAATATTATACGTTACTCATTTGATAAATGGTGATAATATGGTTCATTCTTTTCCAATTGATCAATTCGTTGCTTTAATTCTCTGAAATTTGACATCAGTCAAGTATGAACTGTGTTGAAGATAAGGATGTAATATTGTATTATAAATTGTGACAATATTTTACCTTCAACAAAATGGCATCGGCTGGAGGAATGGCCTCAAACATGTCTCACTTCCTTGCAAGCCAGAAACAACATGTGGGAGATCAAATACAATGCATTCCAACTGAGGGAATGATTTAGCAATGGCCTTTGCCATGGTCCCTGTGCCTCCCCCAACGTCAACCAATGACTTCAATCCCATGAACACCCCCTTGCATCTCTCAATCACTATACTAGTGACAAATTGAGCGTCACTTGCCATGGCATCATTGAATAAGTTATTAAATTTCGGATCACCGCTAGCATATTCCCAAAAATACATCCCATGTGCCGTTTGAAATGGTGTAGGGTCACCATTTTTAAACCAATTAGAAAATTGATTCCATGAATTTGTCATAACTGGATCAAGCCCTGAAAACAAGAAAGGTGCCATACTCGTGGGATGGTTCTTAAGCAGTAGTACAGATGCATCAGTTAGCACATACTTTGCTTCAAGCTCATTCTCCACGTCATTCTGTTGAGAGAAGAAGCCAGAATGGATCATGATTCGCATCAAGCGATGGATGAAGATAGTTTTGGATGGGTGGATTGGTAGTGAAGCAATGAGGTTTGAGAGTGGCATGGGTTGGCCATAGTTGTGTATGATATCTGGTATGCCTAAGTCAACCACCCATTTAAGGGACATGGACTTTATGAAGCTAAAAATGTGATTCCATATGTGGGTTTGAGCTCTAAGTAGTTTGGCAGCATGGTCTTCGTCATGGGATTCCATGATTTGCTGCTTAAACTACTTGCTAGATTTGGAGTATGGAACCTCACATTATTTGGGTCTATTTATGGGAAAGCAGAGACGTGTAAGCAGCCATTTTATGCTCCATATAGTATGAATAAGGTTTTCAATTGTAGTTATGGTTTTGTCGCCATCCTTGATATTGCGGAAAATTGTAGACAAATGTGATTAATGCAGCCACAATTGTGGCTGTGGAGAGCCAAAAAACCTTGACATTGTGGCTGAAATTGTGGTCTTGAACTGTTTTTTAAAATCTTGAGTAAGACAAAATTATCCTGTTAAAGTTATTGAAATCAATTAATATATCGCGTTTATTTTTTATCTATTCGTATAATTATGGTAAATCATATTGTGTTTGAATTTATATGACAGTCGGTATGATGGTATTATGCTCTCTTTATCATTAAGTTGTTTTTATAGCTTGTTTAAAGCTATATAGCCAGTTAAATATTTACATGACTTGTGTATTTTTCTTATAGATTAAAAAGAATAAATTAATAGCGTACAAAGGATACCCAATGGAGAGTAATGATTAATTCAATGTCAACCGTGAGTGCAACCTAGAGGATTAATGCATTAATCCAAAAGCAAGCATCTAGGATTCCCCACAATTACACTAAACCACGACCACGATATTAATATGATCCATTAAATGGATTTTAATCTCGACCACACATAAAAATAGTTCTTATTTGATTCCTAACTTATAAGTGTGTTTAATAGTTAGGGAAAAATACAAATAGAAAATTTTAATTTAAGAAAACAGATGACGGATGAATATGAAAGAAAAGAAAACAAATTACTTTTATGTTCTAATTTGAATAATAGAAAAGAAATAGCAGATACATAATAACTAGAGAAACCAAATATTTTAAGACCATACATTAATAGGTTTGAAAAAGGAAAAGTTATAAATGCGCAGATAAAGTTTTTACAAAGGACAAAACTTGGTGTTGTTCTCAAATTAGAATTGGGGACTCACCTTGGTAATTTACGAAATCTTTTAATACATGCTTTGATCACATTAATTGCCAAGGTGAATCTCAAATTCTAATTGGAGAACAGCACTAATAGTATCTAAAGTATTATATCTAAATTTTGTCCTTTTACATAAACTCTCAGAATTAACACTAGAGTGGCTTAAAATTTTTGGATTAGCAATCAATGGAAGAAAAATATTATGCCCCTATAACATTGTGAGAATATTTTGTCTCGAATGATATATACCAAATGTTCAAGCTCATCCAATCCCCAACACAAGTCTAGCCTGTTTGGATTCCCATCCACACCAGCTTGCGCATCACCAAATTAATAAACAGTTGCTTTTGAGTCTGTTTTGAAGCGATTACACCTTAGTCAGACAAATGGGTAGTGAGTTTTCATTTACAATAATAATGTAAGATGTTCCTTTTGTTCACCTTATTCAATCACATTCATGCTAGTTCATTCCGTGGAGCATATTTCAGCCTAGCAATGTAGAATTGTTATTCGCTTTGTCGCATATGATATATATCTGATTGGATGGGTCAAGTGTTAGGTTTGAGCTAGAAGCTTCTGCAACAGAGGCATCGCATGGAGCCATAGATTGATTCTTGCGTACATACCACGTACAAAACTGGACTACTTCGGATTTGTCGCTGTTTGAGCTCCACACCTTGAAACATGAATGATCGAAATGTATGTGTCATCTGTGTCTTGGTTACGTACATATATGTTCTCTCTTTTCTTTGGTTATTGTTGCATATCATGTTCTTTTTGTTCCTTGTCAGAAGCGCTTGTCTATACAATTAATAGCTTCTTTTACTTTGTTTCTTTACAAGAGATAATTTCTGTATGATTTGTTAGGCTTGTTGAAACCTATAGGGTTTTGACTTGTACATGAACATCTTTTTCTTTCTTTACTTCAGTTTACGTTTCAAAAATTACATCCGTTATCTTCAAACAAAGACAGCTCATCGGTTTTCTATCTTCTAACAAAGACATCAGCAGGCTAGGATCTTAAGCAACCTGCAGTGTTTTCTTTTTCCTCTGGGTGTTATACTATTAGTATCGAGTCTTCTTATTGTTTCAACTATTGTACCACATTATTTTTTCTTATATTAAAATTTCGTTTTTTTTATTTTATAATTTTTATGTATCATAATGGTTATTAATAGAAATAATTGAAAGCTAACAGTTTTTTATTGGGTCTAGTTAAAACTTAAAATACAAGTTGTGCTGAAGATTAGAAACACAAATCACCAACCAAAATCAACCAAAATCAAAGATTACACAGTTGGTCAAGTAGCTAGCAGAAGTACACTCCAATTTCCCAACATCCTAGAACTTATAATTAAGATTAATCTCAATACATAGCAATTAAATATTGACTGAAACAAGAAGCCTAAAGCTTAGAAAGTGAGAGCATAAAAATGACGTTGTAAGAGGACGTAGGAATATAAAGCATAGAATATTTAGCCTCTATTTCTCCCAATAGCTATCTCTTGACCGCTCTCGTTCTAATATACAGATAATCATAATCTTAATATATAACGTTAAGGCCAGTTTTACAACACTAGATATAAAAAGGATAGGCTGAATTTTGTGGCTCAAGTCTTATTACATTCAAGCTTATAAAAAGAAAGTCTTATTACATCTTTTTAAAATTGAAAACCAACATTTTTTTAATCTTTTGATAGTGTCTAAGTCGATTCAGCAGTTTTCTTTAATTTTAGGAGAGAAAAAATCAAAATAAATAAATTGATTTAATTTGATTTAATTGCATTTATAATTGTTTTAGTCAAACTCGAACTAATTAAGTAGTCTAAACTAGAAGAAGTTAATTTGGTTTGGTTATGCTTCCAAATCTAAAGCATACAACTCCTCTGCACTTTTTGAACCATAGATATAAAAAACCGTATCAAATTGCTGCTTTGATGTACTCTGTAATTTGTGGTTATAGTTGTAACAAAATAACTTTTTTGTTTTTGGTGCAACAAAATAACTATTTAGATAAAGTGTTTCAGCTTCAAAAGATATAAATTAAATATGTTTTATCTCTCTGCAAATATAACTCTGTCTAATCTTAGTCTTTGTAAAAAAATTTGTTATTTGTTATTTTTAGATCATGACATTTTTTAGTGTTCTTTTTAATCCTTACCATAAACTCTAGGGGGCGTTTGGTAGGGGAGAAGTTTTTAGTTTCCTGAAAATTTTAAATTAAGAATATTGGTTTACCATGTTTGGTATCTATTTTTAGAAAAATTATTGTCAGAAAATATTGTTTCCTAGGAATCATTTTTATCTCAATTTCCCACAAAAATATTTCCAAGCTGGGGGTTGGGAATCTAACTTTCCTGACTAGGGAGGAAAGTTTTAACTATATAAAAGACCAAATCTAACTTTTCCAGGAAACATTTAAAAATATGAGTTTAATGGTCATGTACCATCAATGTAAAAAGTTTTACATTGTCATCCAATCAGAAATTATCGTTAATATGACTTTTAAAGTATTTATTATAAAAGTCAACAAACTTACAATAAATAGTAGTTTGTGATTAGATGACAGTGTAAAACTACTTTACACTATCATTGCATGACCATTGAACTCTAAAAATATTCCTAGGAATGTTTATGACTAACCAAATGGATTTTAACTATTCCCAAGCATTATGATTCTCAAGATTTGTAATTCCTACGAAACATGATTTCCAAATATGAAAAAACTTCTTCCTTACCAAACACCTCCCTAGTTAATTTAGTGCTAACATGGTCAACTAAAAAATGAATATTAATTAAGATAATTAAGGTAATAAATTTTTTTTAAATTAAGTCAATTAAGGTAATGAAAAATATTTTAAATTAATATAATTAGATTATTTTTATGTGCATAATTCAATTAATTAATGTATTTATTATTCTGTATAAATAAGATAATTACA
This sequence comes from Spatholobus suberectus, assembly GCA_004329165.1. Taxonomy (NCBI): domain Eukaryota; kingdom Viridiplantae; phylum Streptophyta; class Magnoliopsida; order Fabales; family Fabaceae; genus Spatholobus; species Spatholobus suberectus. The sequence continues at coordinate 63,723,387 of CM014734.1, read as the reverse complement.
TATAATTTAAGTTTATAATTTATTTTAAATTTTTAACATATTATGAACAGTAATTTTTATTGCTTTTAATATTGTTCTTGCTTTTCACTTTACTAATCTATTTTTAACATTGTACTTTTGTAAAAAAATTATAATTTACTTAAACGCTTGTAATTTACTTTTAATATATTACTTTTGATGTTATTTTTACTTTTCAATGCATTAATTTTAACTGATTGTAATATAATTCATTTTTTTAATATATCACAAACAACAATTTTGTTTTTATAGACAAAGTAATATGTTAAAAATAAATTATAAGCATCTAAGTAAATTATAATTTTTTCCAAAAAAGTACAATGTTAAAGGTACATTAGTGAGTTAAAAAGTAATAACAATATTAAAAGCAACAAAAATCATTGTTTATAAAATATTAAAATTAAAAATAAATTATAAAAGTAAATTATATGTAATTATCTTATTTATATAAAGTAATAAACACATGACTTCGTTGAATTACACACTTAAAAATAATCTAATTATCTTAGTTTAAAATATTTTTTATTATCTTAATTAGTATTTTTTATTTTGTTAGCCATGTCACCATTAAATTAACTAGAGTTAATATTAAGGAATAAAAAAGAATATTAAGAAAATGTTAGGAATCTAAAAATAACAAATTCTTTTGCAAGAATTATAATCAGACAGAGTCATATTTGCATAGACTTAAAACATATTTAAGCCTTTTATTTTTCATTAAACTAAATTTTAGACAATTATTAATTATAAAAGCTAGTGATTTTTAATTTTGCTTATCATGTGTTAAAATGTTAAAATTCCACCCGTCCCCTGCCCTAGTAATTATTTTTTCTAATTCCATCCCTGGGCTGAATTTGACTCTCCATTTATTTATTTATTTATTTTCTATGTTTGTTATACCAATCATGTTATCCTACATTTTCTCTTTTCTCTTCCTATTTCTTTCTTTCTTGTATAAACCAATTATATAAATATAATTTTTTTATAAACTAAATAAAAATGTTATTGATATAACTAATCGTAAACACAAGTTGTGCTAAAGATTAGAAGTACAAATCACCAACCAAAATCAAAGATAACACAGTTGGTCAAGTAGCACAAACACATTCCAATTTCCCAACATCCTAGGACATATAGTTAAGATTAATCTCAATACATAGCAATTAAATATTGTCAGAAACAAGAAGCCTAAAGCTTAGAAACTTAGAGCATAAAAATGACGTGGTAACAGGACGTATGAATGTAAAGCATATAGCTTTAGGTTATGTTTGGCAAGACATTTCAGCTAGCTTGTAGCTTTTTTTACTTGTTGAAAAGCTTGTTTAACCTTATTAGCAGTGTTTGGTAAACAAGTTTTTTTTAGTAGCTTGTAGCGTTTTTTAATTTAGACGCTACTTTAAGTAGCATTTTTTAAAACACTAGCTTCAAGCTTCTAGCTTTTTATATTTATTCCCTTTTTACCCTTATAATATTTTTTAAGTTTCCTTTTTATTCTTTTTAAATAAGGTAAGATTTTATTATTTATTTGATTTCTTTTCTTTCATTAATTTATTGTGGGATAATAGATGATAGGTTTATTTTATTTTATTTTTGCTATTACTTTTTGGATATTTTTATATTATATTTTTTAATATTAACCATTACACTATTTACACTATTTATTTTATTATTTTAGCATTTTACTTCAAAATATTGATAATGATAGATAATAGGTTTATTTTATTGTTATTATTTTTTCGATATTTTTATATTACACTATTTATTTTAACCATTATACTATTTACAATATTTGTTTTACTATTTCAACATTAAACTTCAAGATATTGATAATGATACATGATAAGCTTATTTTATTTTTTCTAATATTTTTGAATTTTTTGTACTATGCTATTTATTTTAACCATTACACTATTTATATTATTTATTCTGTTACTTTTAACAATATACTTCAAGATGTTTTAACAATTACACTAATTAACATAATGAAAGTATAACGTCTACTTAAGTGTATGTTATTTTTACTTTATTTTAAACATGATTGAAAATATTTTAAGATATAATATAAGATTAATAATTGAATACACAATATGTATAAAATATAATAATTGGAACTAAAAAACATAATTAAAATAATTGATCTATATATGAAAAATTACAAGAGTTTAAAATTAATTAAAAAAATAAAATTATAAATATCCCAAAATATATTTTTATAAATAAAATAAATTAATATTTATATAAAAATATCATACAAACATGTTTATTTTTGTCATTTTATATTTATCAGCTAATTTAACATATAATTTTACTAAATACTTATAATTTAATAAACTAGCTTAATAGCTTTTAGCTACTAGCTAGCTTTTGAGCTTTCAGCTAGGTATTCAGCTTCCAGCTAGACAACAGTAGATGATATAAAAAGGATAGGCTGAATTTTGTGGTTCAAGTCTTATTATACATTCATGCTTATAAAAAGAAAGTCTTATTACATCTTTTTAAAATCGAAAACCAACATTTTTTTTAATCTTTTAAGAGTGTCTAAGAAGATTTAGCAGTTTTCTTTAATTCTAGGAGAGAAAAAATAAAAATAAATTAAATTGATTTAATTCCATTTATAATTGTTTTAGTCAAACTCGAACTAATTAATCAGCCTAAACTACAAGAAGTTAATTTGGTTTGGTTATACTTCCAAAGCTAAAGCATACAACTCCTTTGTACTTTTTGAACCTTATATATAAAAAACCGTATCAAACAGCTGCTTTGATATATGTAATTTGCGGATATAGTTGTAACAAAATAACTTGTGTTTTTGGTGCAACAAAATAACTATTTAGATAGAGTGTTTCAGCTTCAAAAGATATAGATCCAGAACTCAAGAGTCCTATTAACATCAAATAGATCGTACATTTATTTGCTGGTCGATAGGAGTAGTTTCTGATTTGATGGTAGGAAAGAGTAGCATAGTTTATGTTTTATTCTCTGAAGTGGGTATTGTTATAACTTAGTATTATATGCCGATAGTTAACTGGAAGTATAGCCTTTTTACATGCATACAAAATGGTGTGGAGTTGAACTGGCCCTGCTCATACCAATTGTGGCAGACTAAGAGCACCAATGGTACTGTAAACTCAATTTCGATAGATTGATGGACTCTTATCGTCTCCGGTACATAGAAGTAAAATGTAAAGTATTTTTGCAAAAATTAGGTCTTCTTCCTCTGTTCACTGCAGCCTCGAACTGCAAACACGAGCACTAGTCCTCCACCTCTTAATCACATTCCCTCAATCTAGAATCACTGCTACTTCAACCTTTTTCCCTTTGCTGTGCGATACTTCTCCTTCCTTGCTCTAAGATCACACTGGTGGGGGTACCTGCAATGACACTCCAATGCTAAGGTCTTGGATCACACAGGGTTTAGGGATGATGTGTCAATTAGGATTAGAAAGTGTGCACTCGATATGCATATATGGTGAGATATGCCTTGCCAAAGTGGCCAGATATTCTTGCACTTATCTCTGGGATTTGTTGCCTAGTTTCCCTTATTACACAAGTTTCCCAATTACTTGATTTATGTTGGGCCGAGTTGTACTCGGCGGGCCTCCTCAGTCGAAGGCCGATGGGCTGTTCGATCTTGATGTCGAACTGTCTGATTCGAATGGTACACAAGCCCTCTAAGCTTCGACACAAGTGGAGAAGCTTCTCGGCTCGTCCACCCGTGCCAAGTATTGCTCGGTGCCTTGGCGACTTAGTAGACCATGGCAAAGGTGTGGTCCTCGTTTGGCATGACCGTTCAGTCCATGTGTAATTTGGCCTCAGCGCTTTGGAAATCGAAGTGCCAAACCCTAAAAGGTTGCTTCTTACTTTGGGAACTATCGCGCATGTTCCACACATACATTTAATGCTTGGTGACAGTTACGAGGTAGGCTAATGATGGCCTAAGAAACCCCTAGTGTCACTTCATCTAAGCTCTTGGTCATGGACGGTGGTGCGAAAATTTGATGGCGGGGGGGGATTTGGTCCTTTGGGCTGCCTAGCCCCCATGCCTTATAAAAAAGGGGTGGTTCTGTGCATTTCTCGCACTTCCTTTTCTCCTAGTTTTTTTTGCCCTTTCACTTCTTGCTACTTGCTTCTGCCATGCCAGAACATCCTCCATTGTCGTTGCCATTGCCTCCTCCCTTCTTTATTTTCAAAACCCTTCTCAAGTATGGCCTTTTCCTTCTTGCTTTTCTTATCCCTCAATGGCTTATACCCATGAAAGTGGTGGCTTTTCGAACTCTGAGCCTGAACCCATGTCGCTAGAGATTAAGCCCATCAAAGGGGACCCTGAGGTTTTTGGTTCTTCTATGCATGCTTCTTTCTTGGAGAAGGAGGAAGATGAGATTCAAGGAAAGCAACAGCCACTCCCCCTATAGAAGGCATTGTTCAACCGGATGCACTTAGGGCCGAACAGCCAATTGTGGCACCCACAGGACCTACAGACGACCAATCATCCGAAGCAACACCAAATCGATTATTGGTGGGGTGTCGGAGAAGGAGGCAGACTAAAGAGGCCTTCCCCCCGTTACCCAACCCAGATACGAGTGGGTTTTTAGGGAAGTAAGGGTTTATTATTCCAAGTTCTAGTCGCCCATGGCTATCGCCGACTTAATAAAGTCCATCACCCTATGCCACTGAGCTTAGGAAGGTGAAATAATTCTGGAGTCATGCAGTCCAGAAAAGAATGTTTATCTTTCTACTGCATCAGGGCAACCCCACTTCACTTATGTCTAGAAGACTATCTTTCACCATCTGGGGGTTATGATGCCTTTTAACGAGTTTGAGGTTGAGGTGTTGATGGCCTTGAACATGGCTCCCACCCAACTCCATCCAAACTACTGGGCAACCATGATCGCTTTCCACATTCTGTGCAACATACTTCATATGGTTCCGACCGCCCCTAGGTTTCGCCACCATTGCGCCACTAAGGAGAGGAAGAAAGATGGTTAGGTATCGTTTTTTGGTGTTAGCAACATTTCACTGTTCACCTCCTACAAGGACTTTAAGGGGGGATTTTTTTTTGTGCGGCCAAGTCCGGCTAAGATGAACAATTTTTTCGACTCCCAGAGGCGTCACTAGTTTCTTTTTTACTAGACGAGGAATCCAAATAAGCACACGGTCTAGCATGTTCAAGATATGTCTGTGGAAGACCAGGCCGACATGATTGACTTGCACAAGCTTCTCGACTGCTTCTGTGTCAGGTCGTGTTGGGCTTTCTCCAGTCCAAGAAGCTATTGAAGGATATGAAGTGTGAGTGTTGTTTGTTTGCTTTTTCATAATCATTAGTTATTTCTAATTTTTGTTTGATCCCTTTGTAGTGATTATGGGGAAATTCAACTTCACCAAGCTTTGTGCCGAGCGTGCTGAGAAGGCAAAGTGTGCCGAGGTGGGTGCTACTTCCACTACTTAGGTTGGTGCACTACCTCTAGTCAACCCAGTCCTCTTCCTCCTGATGCCGCAAGCTTCCATCCCTGCACCGACTCTAACCTGGCCTCAAGTGACTCTACTTGTGGTGGAGGTACACTGGGCCAGCCCTCCCCCAAAGCATCTTCGTCTAACTCCTTCCATCGGGGCGATTAGAGGATCCTCCTTATCTACCGGCGTCCACCTAGCCTTCTTCACTACCACCAAGGGTCCAAACTCCATTTGGGGTCATGATTTTGACCCTCGTAAGGTGCTGGGTCCAGGTTCCCTTTTTGAGGTTGATTAGAGCTCTCTCCGAGAGGCTGATCCACAAGTGTGTTTGGAAGTGCTCTCGATGTTCCAAGTTCGCTCATGGGCAATTGCTTAATTATGGGCGGTTGAGCTAAAGAGGGCCCAATCTTCCAACCAGTTTGTGGAGTCAAAGAAAGCCAAGATCAAGAAGTTGGAAGTCGCGCTAAAAGAGGCGAAGATCGATGGCCTTGCTAAAGTCACTCGGGCCAATGAAACACTTCTTTCCGAAGCTGCCTAGGCAAGGAGATAAGTAGTTGCTCTGGAGACTGAGCTAAAATAGTCCTAGGCCTACAGCAAAGCTCTAATGAATTAGGCAGTTCGGACAGAAGACTCTATGGCTACTCTGGAGACGGAGGTGGAGCTTCTCAAAGCCGAGCTCTCTAAGGCTGAGATTGGTCAGGTGAAGGCCATTAACCAAGTAAAGCACCTTGAATCTAACCTAAACGAGGCCAAAAGGTCGATCATGGAAGAGCACGTCAAGGGTTTTCAAAAGGCTCTTCGACAATTGACTTTCTTCTTCCCAGGCACCGACATCTACAGATTTGATGTGGAAAAAGATGCTAAGAGTGGGGTGTTGGTAGATATGGTCGAGCTCTCCGATTAGGAGGAAGAAGAAGTCTAAGGGTGTGGGATTGCCGAGTAGGTTAAAGATAATGTTGATGGCATATAAGCCCTTTGGCATTCCATGCCTTTAAAACTGAACTTCTTGAATATCCTCTTCTTTGGCTGAATTTCTTAAACATTCTCTTCTTCAGCTGCCCTCTTGTCACGACATCGGATTTTTCCTTTTTAGGACTTAGGCACATTTTGTAACTTCAGGCAAGTATGTATGGCTTTCATAGTTTTAGGACATCTCATGTACAATTATAGTCTTACTTTAATGAAAGGTCCCATATTGATGTGTACGGCCTTTAGTGGAGTTATTTTTTTGTCATGTATTTGGCTTTATCTTTTAATAAAAATAACTTCATATTATCAAATTGTGATTTTTTGTTAACAGGTTTCCGAAGCGATCCTCCCCTTTCGTTAGTTCGGTTCGACATAGTTGTCGAAACTAATGCCCACCTCATTGGGTTGGCTCTACAACAGTTTTAGTGGGTCGAAATCTGTAAATCCTTCGAGCTCAGTGGACCGACTCGGCAAAGGTTTTAGTGGGTTAAAACATATTACTCATCGAGCTCGATGGGTCAGCTCGGCAAATGTTTCAATGGGTCGAAACCTATTTTAAGTCATCGAGCTTGGTGGGTTGGCTCAACAGAGGTTTCAGTGGGTTGAAACCTATTAAGTCATCAAGCTCGGTGGGTCAGCTCAACAAAAGTTTTAGTGGGTCGAAACTTGTTAAGTCATCAAGCTCAGTGGGTCAGCTTGGCAAACATTTGAAACAACTTATAATTCAAAAATGGAACTTTATTGCTATTGTTCTTGACGTGCTCGTTAAAACCTCCCCAACCAAAACCCATATTTTCTTTTCTCTTGGGACAAAAGACCGAGATAGGAAAAATAGTACACCGTCGTTACATAGATTAACTAAAATACATCTGTAAATGGGAAGCATTTCACGTTCACAGAATCTCGTCACCCGTAAGCTACTCTAGTCGGTAAGCTATGTTGCCAAGCCATTCGACCACCCTTAACGGTCCTCCCCAGTTCGCAAGAAGCTTGCCTTCACCAATCTCCTTTTGGGTCACCCTAATCTTCGTCTAAACCAAGTCACCAGGCTTGAAGTCCTTTGGTTTTACCTTCACATTGTGTCTTCGTGCAGCTTTTTGCTTGCTAGCTTCTTCATGTATACTTGCCTTCTCTCTCACCTCTTCTGCTTGGTCAAGCTCTATCTTCATTAATTCTTTATTTTTCTCCGGATTGAACACCGTTCAGCTAAGGTATGGTTCCCATGTTCGACTAAGGTATGGTTCCCCTACTTTGACCAAAATCATGGCATCAGCACTGTACACCAACCTGAAGGGTGTTTCCCGTGTAGTTGACTAGGGCGTGCAATGGTACGCCCAAAGGATTTTTGGCAGCTCTTTGATCCAACTGCAATTAGCCCTTCCTACCCTTTTTCTTCAATTCTCCAAGGATCACCTTATTAGCTACCTCGACCTGCCCATTGGTTTGTGGGTGTTCGACAGACGTGACTTGGTGCCGAATCCCAAGCCCTTTGTAAAATCCCTTGAATGTGACTGATCTACAAACTACCTTCCATTATCTATTATCACCGAATGCGGCATCCTATACTGACAAATTATATTTTTTCATACAAATTTCTATACATTTGATGTTGTTATTCGGGCTAAAGGTTCAGCCTTGATCCACTTGGTGAGGTACTCGATCCCTAGCAACAGAAACTTCACTTAGCCCCTAGCAATGGGGAAGGTTCAGGTATGTCCATTCCCCATGTAGCAAAAGGCCAAGGTGAAACAATTGAGTGCAACTCCTCAGACGACATGTAAGATAAATTCTAGAATCTTTGACACTCCTAGCACTTCTTCCAGTAATCGGCCCAATCTACCCTGACAGTCGGCCAGTGGTACCCAGCCCAAATAACACAAGCAGCCATGGCACGTCCTCCAGTATACATGCCGCAAATCCCTCGGTGCACCTCATCCATGACATTGCCAACCCGCTCGAGGTCTAGACATTTGAGTAGTGGGGTATAGAAACCCCTCTTGTACAGTTCTTCCCCTTCTACCACATAGTAACTGATCTTCCTTTGAACTCTTCTTGCTTCATTTTTATCACCTGGCAGCTCGCCAGTTGTGAGGTACTTCCAGATAGGGTCCATCCACCCTTCTTTCCCATACTTCATGCTTATAACCTCATCCTCCATGCTTGGCCTTGCTATTGTTTCTTGTATGACTATCCGTTGTTGTCTCGGTGTTTGGTGCTCGCTAGTTTAGATAAGAGATCGGCCCTCATGTTTTCTTCTCGGGGAATATGCTCTATCTTGAATTCTTGAAACTTCTCTATCAACTAGATCACCCAGTGATAGTACCTTAGCAACTAAGAATCTTTAGTCTAGAAAGTGTCAGATACTTGTCTGGCTATCAACTAGGAGTCACTCTTACAAGCGACACGCTCGCCCCCAACCTCTCTTGCTAATCTGAGCCCTACGATCAGCACCTTATATTATGCTTAATTATTGGAGGCCGAAAAGTCAAACTTCAAGGATTGCTCCAACACCACTCCTCCTGGTCCCTCCAAAATAACGCCAGCTCCACTCCTCTTTTGGTTTGAAGAGCCATCCACGTACAAAGTCCATCACCGAGCCTCTTGTTCGGCTAGTGGCACGAGTTCGACTAGGAAATCAGCCAAGCATTGACCTTTTATGGGACCTCTGGCTTCGTACTTGAGTTCGAATTCAGATAGCTCCACTGACTATGTTATCATTCGCCCAGCTAGCTCTGGCTTCCCCAATACCTGCCAAATAGGATGGTCGGTCTTCACTATTACTTAATGACTCTTGAAATAGGGTCGGAGTCTACGAGCTACTATCACCAAGGCTAAAGCAAGTTTTTCTATCACCTGGTACCAGGTTTCGACACCTTGTAGGACGTGGCTAACGTAGTAAATAAGGACCTGCTTGCCCTTACCTCTTAAACAATAACCGAACTAACTGGCTAGTCCAACACAGCCAGGTATAAGAGCAGATTCTATTCAGGTAAGGGCTGAGTTAAGATGGCCAAGATTGCTAAGAACACCTTAAACTCCTTAAATGCTGACTTGCACTCCTCATCCCACTAAAAGGCTTTTGGCTTCTTTAGGAGGTCAAAGAACATGTATGCTTTTTTAGCTATACGGGGAAGAAAGCCAGAGAGGGATGCAAGTCTTCCAGTCAATCTCTAGACCTCTTTAACATCCTGAGGGCTCCTCATTTCGATGATAGCCCAACATTTATCAGGGTTGGCTTTAATCCCCCGATGAGTCAACATGAAACCCAAGAACTTCCCCCCCTATACCCCAAATACACATTTCTCGGGGTTCAACCTCATATTATGGTGCCTGACTTCATTAAATACTTCTTCCATATCTTTAGCATGTCAGCCAAGGTCTTCAGACTTCACCACCATATCATCAACATAAACTTCTAAGTTTCTATCGATTTGTCCAGCTGAACACCTTGTCCATCTAACATTGGTAGGTCGCTCCGACATTCTTTAGGCCGAAGGATATTACAGAGTAATAGTAGTTAGAACCCTCTGTCATGAAAGCGGTCTTCTCTTCACCTGAAGGAAACATAGGTATCTGGTTGTACCCTGAGTAGGCATCCAAGAAGCTTAACAGCTTGTATCCCAAAGCACTATTGACCAATCAGTTAATGCTCGAGTAGGCCTTATTTAGATCAGTATAATCCGTGCACATCCTCCATTTCCCATTCACCTTCTTGATAAGCACAACATTAGCCAACCATGTAGGGTATTTTACCTCCATGATGAATTTGCCCTCTAGCAGCTTAATCGTTTCCTTTTTTACCACATTTCATCTCTCTTCCCCAAGTTTCTGCTTTTTTTGAGCTACCAGTCACGCTTCGGGGCATACAACTAGTTTATGGCAATGGAAGCTCTGATCAATCCTCTGCATGTCAATCAGTTGTCCAAGCAAATAGGTCTGCATTGGCGCTTAGGACATTAACGATTCCGCTCAATACATCCCCAGAGAGATTGCGTTCGAATTAGGTGCACTAGTCAAGGAGCGCTCTTAGCTAGAACTTATGCACATCTTCGATAGGCTCTGCCCTTTGTTCCTCTATTAGGGGGTCGAGCTTAACTTGTTCGCTTTGGCAATAAGGGTGGAGAGAGCATATAGGCCTTCCGCTCGACTTCATCTCTCTTCTCCCTACTTTAAACTCTCGACATAGCATTCCCAGGCAGTTTTCTGGTCCACCCTGACCATCATGAACTAACCCATTGTGGAGGGGAACCTCATTACCAGGTGCAGGGTGGAGACTATTGCTCCAAACTAGTTCAGGGCCGGCTAACCTATCAGGATGTTGTACGAAGTGTCGACATTTACCAACAAGTATCCCACCGTGATGGTATGGGAGGCAGTTTCATCACCAAAAGTGGTGAACAAATCAATGTACCCCCGAGTATCTACTCACTCGCTAGCAAATCCTACCAACTACTCTTGGTATGGCTGTATCAAATTCTCTAGGATCTCCAATTTTTTGAACTTATCCATATAAAGGATGTCGACCAAGCTTCCCTGGTCCACCAAAGTTTTTCTCACGATAAAGTTTGCAACTTCCACCGTAATGACAACCGGGTCATCCTACTCGGGGTCTACTCCCTAGAAATCAGAATCAGTGAATGTTATCTGGAGGTGTTTCTTTAACAGCTTTCCCATGGCATTTACGGACCGAACTGCCCTCAGATGGCACTTCCTCGCAAAGCTATTAGATCCTTCCCCTGCGAATCCTCCTGCAATTGTGCTGATAACCCCTCTCAAGCGAGTATTAGCTCCTCCGGGAGGAGTCAAGTTTCGCCTTTCATCATTCCTCGCAGGTTGTTCATCAGCTCATCCACCCTTCTGACCTCTATATTAGTCTCAACCCCATCCCGGCCACTATTTGTTCTCTAAACAAGGTTCTGCAGGTGTCCGACCTGAATCAATTCTTCAATCTTATTGCAGAGGGTCCAGCACTCCTCCATCAAGTGTCCGTAATTCTTATGGTATTGGTAGTGTTTATTCCGGTTCGCACCTTCTCAGGAACGACTCTTCGGTGGTAATTGCAACAGTTCCATACTGTAGGCTTCCTCCATAATTAAGGCTTGGCTAGTGGTGAGGGGAGTATAGTGACTGTATTTGGGACCGCTGGGCCCTTTTTTTACCTTTTGTTTCTTCTCCCGACCAGACTTAGGCTTTTCTTGATCGTTTACATTTTTTTTGCATCCCTACTTGGAGCTGGTCTCGAAATTTTGCCATTTCTTCCATTTAGATGTAGCCTGCAGCTTGGGTATAGGGTTTGTCTATATCGGTCGATGGCTTCTTACATAGGCTATTTGAGAAGAGCTGAGGTTTTAAGGCCATGATCATGAAGTGCAGGCCACCTCCTGGTTCAAATCCCAAATCTTCACCGAGATTCCAACAAAACGCTCCATAAACGTTTTGAAGGGTTCGTCATCCTCCTATGTCAGGTTCACCAGGGCAACCAAAGTGCAGTGGTGCGGTCTACTAGTTGCATATTACGCTCCAAACCTCACAACAAGTATAGCAAAATAATCAATTGAATTCGGCAGTAGTTGAGTATACCAATTCAGGGCCGCTACCTTAAGGGAGGTTGGGAAAACACAACACAAACTGGCACCATCATTAGTGAACAGATTTACCTAGATGGTGTAGGCATCAATGTGTTCATCCAGGTCGGTCATCCCGTCATAACAGTCAAGGTTCAGATTCTTCCAATCAGGCGGGAGGGGAGTCTCCATGATGCCATTGTTCATTTAAAAAGCTGAATGGTGGTTGTTATTTGGTTCACACACTCTTGAACTTCAACATTTGGCTATTAACATTTTGAGTCAAACAACTTCAGCCACAAATTGTGAGAGAAACTGGAGCACATTTAGCTACATCCATACAAAGACAGGGAACAGACTCAAGTATAAAAAGTTACAAAAACTTGTCTTCACACATTATAATATGAAGTTGAAAATGAGACATGAAATGAGAAAAAGTCAAGAAGAAATTGAAGCAAGTTTCAATCCAATTAATCTTGACTACATAGTTCAAGATGATGATCCATTATCTCCATGGATTGAAGAAAAAGAAAATCCACTTTTAGATTGAGTACAAAATTCACAATGGTTGCCTTGAATTGATACTGATGGTGAAGATGTGGAAATTGGCAATGATGGTGATGATTCAAGTCCACCAAGTAATAATAGTGGTGATAATGGTGGTGATATAGAAGTTGAAGAAAATGATGGTGAGGATGGTGAGGATGATGAGGATGAACATAGACAAAATGATCCATACCAAGAGATTCCATATGATAGGCGTGACACAAATCTAGTCATTGATTTCACTACTTCTAGGCCAAATATGGGTCCTTCTGATCAATCATTTCTAGGTGATAGAAAAGGCAGTTCACAATTTAGAAGAGGGAGAAAGAAACAAAATGTACCACTTGAAGATTTTTCTTCTTCTTCTTATATTGAACAAAGTTTTAGTAACTTCAATATTGATGAATCTTCTCAAAGTAGTCAAGGTTACTATCCACCATTAGTTTATCAATATCCTTATTTCAATGCATACAATCAATATACAAGTGACCATGCTCCCCCATACCACCAATCATTAATGAATTGTCATGATCATTACTATCAATAGCAAAGTGGTGGATTTTTTTTTTCTTTGGACAAGGAGCTACACAAGATGATAGTCAAAGTGAAAGTGGAGGTTATGATCTTCCTCGCCACTCTACCATGTGGTAACAATTATCATATGAGTTATTCTTCTATTTATCTTTGTTTGATTGATTTTACTTAACTATTTTAAAATTTTTAAATTACATATAGTTCTTTATTTATGAAGAAAAACCTTGATGCTCGTATAATTTTATGATATTAAGAATGGGTTTTATCATGTTTTCCTTTATAGTGACAATGTATCCTTGAAGGGTGGCATTGCTTTTTAGATTAGTAATGGCAATCAAACTTGAAGGTGATTAAGTTCCTCTGACCGACCATTCCTTTTTATTATATCTATTTGAGATTTGTTTAGTTTATGTATCTTTAAATTTCTTACTTTTGTGTTAATGAGACAATTTATTCTAAATTTATATTAGACTAATTACTTTTGTGTTCTTATTTCTTTTTAGATTTGTTCAGATTTATATACATCAATTTTTATTATAAATCTATTCTAAATTATTCATTAAAATGATACAAAATTTTAAAAATGAATGAAAATCTATACAACCTTATAAATAAAATATATACCAATAATTATAGAACTTTTTCTATGTTTAGTGCACATATTTTAATTTCACGCTGCAACGGCCACAATTTGCATCGTAGTAGCCACAATGCCTACAACTGCAATGGCCGCAACCACGACCGTAACCACAATTAGAACCATGGTGTTAAGCTAGGGGATAATATCCTAGCATATTGTCGTCTACTTGAACATGATCCATTGAAGATGTGGAAATGATAGTTGAGACAAAGCTTGGAGTATTGAAGAAAAATCACAAGGAGGAAGGTTGAAAATTGAGATTTTTCCAAGATTGTCGTCTACTTGAAGGTGATCCACTGAAGATGTGGAAATGATAGTTGTATCAAAACTTGGAGTATTAAAGAAAAATTGCAAGGAGGAGGGTTGAAAATTGAGATTTTTCCAACTGTCTTATTAAAATATTGAATGTGTCTGCAATTCTTGTTGCTTATAAAGTTGGTTTTGCTTGTGATAAAAAAAAGTTAATTGTAGGCTAATGATAGTTACTTTTTAGCTTAGTCATAATTTGCTGTTTGCTTTGCTCAATTAGGGGCTTAGTAATTTTTGTATTTAAACACTAGCTGTAATACTTCAAAAGTATGCAAAAAGCTGTGTGCAAAACAGAAATATATCATATCAGTGTTTTTGCCCCCTTTTGTTTTTGTGTGTTTGCTATCGTCTTCCTATAGCTTTTCTGTTTCCTATAGCCATTTTCTATTATATCTTAAAACATGTTCTGTTTTTAACAACATCTATGATAAAATCCAGCAGCAAAAAATTGAATCTCAGCTCAGATGGGTATTATGCATAGGCCATTCCACATTACTTACCTCTTCAAGCAAAGTATCATGAGAAAAACACAAGGATCTTATGATCTAGGAACAGAACGGTAGATATTGTTCAGTCAATAATCAAGACAGAAACATTTTATTACTTAAAATACTGAATGGTATTTAGATCAACCGTTATCGCTCTGTCAAACCCTTTGTAAATAATCTCGCTCACCTATAACAATCCTCACAAACTTAGTTCTTGACAATTCTATTACAATGCAACTTCAGTTACCAAAATACAATAAGCAATTTCGAACCTCACTGTGCTCCTTAATCACGTGTTCCTTGTCTTCTGCTATATCATGCAGCACAAGTGTGGTACTTGATGAGTGACCAGCTATAGTTATCCTCACAGGCCTTTTTTTTTTTCTTTTTTTTTTGACATTGTGTTCCAACAACACAAATATAATGAAGAGTCCATTCTAGACATTTTTATTTTTACATACCCAACATTATGAAAGAGAAATATTATAAGCCTTACATTGTATATATGAATGATACAGAGCGCTGGCCCCATCTTATTCACTCACTTACTATGGATAGATCTCAATGAGAGACCTTAAGCCCAAAACTGGAGTTATCTTGTAGTTATTATAACCAGCAGAGGAAATCAACTTAACCCATTCCTTCTTATTTCTCTCTTTTCCAGTGACCAACACCATCATCAGCATATCAAAGAAGAGCTGTGTTTCAACTGATTCATCATCTCTCTTTTCATTCTCCACCACCATGTCTATGATGATCACCTTCCCTTCTTTGCCTTCCCTCGTTATCGCCTCCTTGCATTTCTTCAATATGTCCACACACTCCTCATCATTCCAGTCATGCAATATCCACTGCTTTGTCATTCAAAGTAACAGTGATTAGAATCATGGAAAGGAAATAAAGTATTGACTTACATTCATGTTCAGCTTGGTAGAATTGGCACAACATGTAATGTTTTTAACCGCAATATATGCTCAATGCTCCACAAAAATTCAAGTTTTAAGAGATCTA
The DNA here is from genome assembly GCA_004329165.1 of Spatholobus suberectus. Taxonomy (NCBI): domain Eukaryota; kingdom Viridiplantae; phylum Streptophyta; class Magnoliopsida; order Fabales; family Fabaceae; genus Spatholobus; species Spatholobus suberectus. The sequence continues at coordinate 63,707,857 of CM014734.1, read as the reverse complement.
TAACGGTTTTACTAGAATGAGCAGAATTTAACTTTCAAATAATCATATGCTACTTTACTTGGCCCCTAACCATGTAAACTAGTACCAGTTATTACAGGCCATATGAACAAGAGGAATGTGCACACTTGTCATGAGATGATAACTTAATTACTTGATTAGTTGTATTTTATTTTAGAATTAGTTGGTCTTACTTGGTCTTACAGTTGCAGAAGTAGTTAGACCACCAGTGCTAGCTTAGTTACCTGTACATATAAATATTATACGTTACTCATTTGATCAATGATGATAGAATCGTCCTTTTTTTTTTTTCCAATTGATCAATTCTTTGCTTTAATTCTCTAAAATTTGACATCGTTCAAATCTGAACTGTGTTAAAGGTAAGGTAAGAATGTAACATTGTACTATGAATTATGATAATATTTTACCTTTAACAAAATGGCATCAGCTGGAGGAATTGCCTCAAACATGTCCCCTCCAACATATTTAAGGTTCTCACTTCCTTGCAAGCCAGAAACAACATGTGGGAGATCAAATACAATGCATTCCAACTGAGGGAATGATTTAGCAATGGCCTTTGCCATGGTCCCTGTGCCTCCCCCAACATCAACCAATGACTCCAATCCCATGAACACCCCCTTGCATCTCTCAATCACAATACTAGTGACTAATTGAGCGTCACTTGCCATGGCATCATTGAATAAGTTATTAAATTTCGGATCACCGCCAGCATATTCCCAAAAATACATCCCATGTGCCGTTTGAAATGGTGTAGGATCACCATTTTTGAACCAATCAGAAAATTGATTCCATGGATGTGTCAAAATTGGATCAAGCATGGCATGCAAGAAAGGTGCCACACTCATTGCATGGTTCTTAAGCAGAAGTACAGATGCATCAGTTAGTGCATACTTTGCTTCTAGCTCATTCTCCGTGTGTTGAGAGAAGAAGCCAGAATGGATCATGATTCGCATCAAGCGATGGATGAAGTGAGTTTTGGACGGGTGGATTGGTAGTGAAGCAATGAGGTTTGAGAGTGGCATGGGTTGGCCATAGTTGTGTACGATATCTGGTATGCCTAAGTCAACTAAACATTTAAGGGACATGGAGTTTATGAAGCTAAAAATGTGATTCCATATGTGGGTTTGAGCTCTAAGTAGTTTGGCAGCATGGTCTTCATCATGGGATTCCATGATTTGCTGCTTAAACTACTAGCTAGATTTGGAGTATGGAACCTCACGTTATTTGGGTCTATTTATAGGCATGCAGATGGGTAAGCAACGACTTTATACTCCATAGTATGGCAAAATTATCCTTTCAAAGTTATTGAAATTAGTATATTGTATTTAGTGTTGATCTATTTTTATAATTAGTGTGAATTATATTGCGTTTGAAATTATATGACAAAAAGGTATGAGGTTATTATGCCCTCTCTATTGTTGCGTTGTTTTTATATATAGCTTGTTCGGGTAATAAGTCGTCGTTGTTTTGATGATGCCAACGTTTGCACTTTATGAACCTTAGATATAAAAAACCATATCAAATTGCTGCATTTATATACTTTGTAATTTGCTGTTATGGTTGTAAAAAAATAACTATACATAGAGTGTCTTAAGCTTCAAAAGATATTGATCCCAGAGCTGTAAGAATCCCATTAAAATCAAATAGATCTTACATTTATTTGCTTGTTGGTAGTTGCTGATTTGATGGTAGGAGAGAGTAGCATAGTCTACGTTTTATTCTCTGAATTGGGTATTGCTATAACAAATTAAAATCTCATTATTTGCTTAAATGCATGCAAATGTCATTGTGGTGTAGACTTAAAACAGTAACGGTACTGTTGAATTCAATTTCGATAGGAATATCAATCTACCGTTTCCAATATATAAATTTAAAATGTAAACGTAGGCAAGAAAACATAAATTGATTAATTAAAAATGTTATCTTTTAGCATAGAAATAAAATTCCGATAGACGAAACAGAAATTCATGTTCACTAAAGGAAGATAAGCACGAAGGTGATATGCGCCATGTGTTACATATGCAACCTGATCCCCTGCCTTCTTGTATAAGCTTCGCGGAAGCCAGAGTCATAAATCCATTGACGTACGTATACGGTTATTACACTGAACTTTAATTTGAATTATATTATTCATACAACAATTTATATAACAATTATACAACAATTTTTTCGATAATATTTTTTGTGTTTATCTTTTTTATTACAAAATTTATTACATGTCATAATACATCTCTCTCTTCTTCTCTTTGTCTCTTTTAATTGTAAAATTTATTATATAAGTTGTATAAATAATATTTCTCTTTCATATTTGTGAAGATTCTATGAATAATCTCTTTGCTCATATGTATAAGAAAAAAATTGTGAGGGTTGTTATATGAATAATTCCTCTGAAGGTTTGAAGTTGCTTTTCGTCTTTCAGGCGAATTACCTTTTCTCCTTTTGTAACCAACTTGATTACATAAAAAATCAATCAACTTTTTGATGAGTGGTATTAAAGTGATGAGTGGAAGACATATAATTATATGTCTTTAATTAATTATAATTATTTTTTTCAGAGCTTTTTGACGAGTGGAAAACATATTAAAGTGACAGTGACGGCTGTGCCATCCCTACCTCCCCAGCTGATAGGTGGGGTCTTAGTCCACCAATAAAATAGCATGTTAATTAAAGTGCCTTATAATATTTAAAATTACGAGCGGGTCCTATTCCCACCGCACTAGCTACGCGCCAACCCCCACGCTAATCCTTCAACAGTCCTCCAATCTGTCTTAAGCATCCCAAGCTTGTGGCCAAGGTCAACCTTTCCCATCATCTCCAACTTTTGCACCGTTTGCCGACACCCTTCACCGTCGTTCACCTCTCATATATAACCATCGTCAGCTATGTTTATATTAAAGTTGAAAATATATTTTTGTAAATTTTAATACACAATAATAAATTCTAATGCATAAATTAAAAAAATATTTGTTTTAAAAATAAAAATATTTTAAAACTTTTCCAACTTTAATCCAAATATGCGTGTCATTTTTGTCAAAACTCCTTGGCGATAAGTACTTCGTCATCAATAGACAAAGTCAGCTGCACGTACCCTTAGGCTCTTAATTACTTCTACCACTAATGACCTTTATGAAAACTACTTAGAATGTATTACTAAAAATTAATAAATTAGTGACTAAATTTAGTAATGAATTTTTTTTCTCTCACTAATTTTAAGATCGCTAAATTTTAGTGCTTTTTTTTTTAAGTTACATGTAGATTATACCGTTACTAATTTTAACTTTTCTATTAGTGATGGACGTGTAATTGCCATCAAATATCCTATCACCCTGCCTCCCACCATTTTCATTAAGCATGTAGATGTACTTACATTTTTTTTAGTATATGAGGACGGTAATGAGATTTAAATTTAGGAACTCATACAAATTATTTGAATTCTTTATCACCACCAAAGAAAGTTATATAAAATTTATTTGACCTTATTAAAAAGAATTTAATAATTTATAACTTTATAAATTCTTTTTAATTTATTTTAATATGGTTCTTAGAGAAGGTTTTCAAAATAAATTATTTTTAACTTATTTTAAAAAAAATTATGATCAATTTTATTACATACACTCTTATGTTATCATAGTTTATTACACAAACAATTACGTTACTTGTCCAAATGTATCGTTAGCACCAAAACCACGACACCCCAACCTTTGTCATTGCCTACAAAATGCATAACTTGCAAACTGCAACAACACACTCACTGCCTAGCATGTACCTTTGTTTATTATGTGGGTAATTAGAGAATGAGAGGGACAAAGATCAAAAGCTAGAGCTACATAGATTGAGAGAAGATAATTCTTAGAAGGTATCATATTTGATTAAAAGATGAAGAAATGTTAAATGAAGCTCTTATTGGGAGCTTATTCTAACTAACTAACAACTTCTTAACTAATTAACTAGCCATAGAAATTAACTAAAAGTGAGCCCAACTAACACAGTCTCTATCACCCCCTGAAAGCTAGTAGGGGAAGTATTTATAACTAGCTTGTACTTCAAAACATAAAGAAATTATTGCAAAAATGACAACAAAACAAAAGAGCTCCCTAATTCCTTTGAACAACTCCGTAGATATTGAAATTGAACATATAGAAAACTCGTGGTAATTGTTCTTATAGATTCGCCTTGAGTAACCATGAGCAGAAAAAAAAAAAAATGGGTGGCATCAAGCATCCAAATAGAAACATTTCATTAAACAGTTTCCAAGCTAGTACAAAATGGTTAAGTTTGGCCTGATTTGCAATCGTAATCTTCCAATAATGTAGAAGACGTGTGTCAGTGACCCATCCAAGGAAACCATTGGGTTGTTCATCATCTTCATAAAGAAAGTAGAGCAAAGACTTTCAAAATGATGATTTGCTTGAACACGAGGGTAATGGTTGTACGAGTGGTTCCTGTGTTGCTTTCTCCAAAAAACCTACAAAGGAAACCTAATAACACCGAAACTAAAACTACCTCTACTTTTTGTGACTCTTACTTTACAATGAAGCTTACTAATAGGTTTCCCTTCAACTAAAGGACTGGAGATGACTTCTACCTTGAATACGAATTCTATAAGGACACTTGCCCACTGGTAGAGGATGTTGTCCACATTGTTATTACTCACATTTACTTCAACCATAGGGACGTTTCATTTCTACTTCTTTTCTCTATTTTTTCTTCCATGATTACATCATCAAGAGCATCACTGAAAATGAGATCCAATAGCATGATAGAGGTGTTTGAGACTTCCTCTACGAATCCTCTACGCTTGGCCCAATTATCACATAAAACAAAGTTGTAGGGGCTAGATCCAAACTCTTCCACGCTTTTAGATTCAAGAAATGAGAACTTACTAGCAACATTGTTGTTGAAATAGACAAGAATGTCATATTCAAGCTTGGAACTCTTGGAGCATGATGAAGGGTTTCACCGAGGAAATGCACGATGACCACACAATAGACATTCTACTCAGTGAACATAGTAGTGGTGGCAATGCACTACTCCACTATTGGTAGAGTAATTGCATCGATGTTAGTGTTAAGTTTGATGTGTCGAGGAGACCTTCATTACTAAAAACTTGATCACTTCGTTTGCACTTTAAGGAGAATGTGATGGAGGTGTCATTATTTTGAGCAAGTAATGGAATAGAGAATGATAAATTTACAGCTAATATAGGTTTATAGAGCTATTTTGCATGATTTTTACATATGCTCAATGGAAATTGATGAGAAATTAACTTAATAATAAAAAATTTCATGTAATAAATGCTTTTTGTAGTTTTTATTTAAGAATTACATAATTTTACATGTTTATTGGGTTTTGTTAAAGACAAGAAAATGAGCAAGAGAAGAAGATGACTTTCAGGCATAGAGCAATGGAATTTCCTAGCTGCAGAAGTTATAAGAAGTGGTGCCCAACACCATTCAGAGCTACACTCGATGCTGAAACAAAACGGGGTTCCTGAAGAACTAGTGCCCAACGCCAAATAACTTTACACCTGACACTCGATGTCGAACAAACTGGCACCTAATGCTAGGGTGCTGATATTTTTTCAAGAAGTGGCGCCTGATGCCATATAACACTACGCTTAGTGCCCTAGTGCTTAGAATCCTTTTTTTTGACTCTGTACCAACAATTCCATTATAATTATAGTATTTTTAGTGCATAATACAAAAGAAAATAATAGAAGAAAAATTTTGGAACAATAATTAAAAAATTCCTTCATATTGATAGAGATAGGAGACAAAATTTACATGGATATAGTAAGCCTTGCTTGGGCTGCTTTAATGGTAGTTTTTTCATTTTCCCTTTCCCTCGTAGTATGGGGAAGAAGTGGACTGTGCCCTGCACCAAGGCACTAATGAATTTATGAAGAAGTGGTGCCCAACGCCACTTTGGCCTATGCCTGGTGCCACTGCATGCCAGACTTTTTGTGTTGCAAGATTTATGTGTTTTCACGATTTAGATAGCCCAAACTCACTATAAAAAGGGAGAAATTATATGTTTGGGAGCATTCTTTGATTATTCTGAGGACCAAAAGTGAAGAAGAACTTGAAGACTCATTCTTTGGCCTAAGATCATGGGAACTCGAATTCAATTTCTTAAGGTTTCATGACTTTTCAATCTTTCTCTTTTTATTTTTGTTTCATGCTTAGTAACTCAATGAGTTTTTAAACCCCTTTTGGTTAGGTTAGGATGAACCTTGATTGGAACCTAATGTAATTTATTTTCCTTTTGAATTCTTTAATTGCTAATGCAATTTAGTTGTTGAATTTATGCATAATGTCTTTTTTGTGATAGACACTCATTAGAAACTGTTCTGTAATTTATACCTTGTAATTGGAAAATTGGAGTTTAAACTATTCCAATTCAATAGCCATATATTCTATCCCTATCCCTAGACTCAAGAGAGAACAAAGTTTTCTTCAAAGAAGGTCCTCTACTTACTAGAAGGTGCTTCGTGGTAGTAGTGAAATCCATCGCAACAATAGAAGCTTGATGTTATTGCTCTGATACCATGCTGGTAATTAAAGGGTGAGAGGGTACAACCATATTTGTAGAGAGCTTATTCCAACTAACTAACACCCTTTTAACTAACTAATTAACCTTAAAAACTAACCACAATTGAACCCATGCCAACTAAAACAATCTTTATCAACCTTAACCATTATTCCACCATGCTTTAATTATTCATCCTCAAACTAGAAAATCAATAAACCCTACACAAAATGCATCATCTATTTTATCTTGTCGACCATTAGAGTTACAACTTGAAACCACTCTAAACAATTGCTTAATCATTGCCACACCTCCTTACCAAGCCCACATCTTTCACATTTATACATCTCTTGCCTTTAGCCCTAACCCAATCAAATCAAACTTGAAAACAATAACACATTAATATTAAAGTCTGCCCCTACACAACGTATGCTAAATTACTGTTCCAAACCTTAAAAATTGTATAGAAATAAGTTCATAAAATAAAGTTTCTTCTTATCTACCTCTCCTTAAAAAAAAATTCTCAATTTCACCTTTAATGAGTGACACTAAAACATCATTTTGATGTGTTACTTTGGTAGTAAACATGGTAGAGCCATGTGAAAGAAGAGAATAAGAAAATTAGTAAAAAAGAAATAAACTGAAAATAAAGAACATGATATATTTAAGTACAAAGCATGTCTTATATACTAGTAGAGAATCAACTAGCTATAACTAACCATCTAACTAACTGTAACTTACCTAACCATATATACAACTAATATTGGTAATAGTACCCCTGACAAGTTAGAAGGTACATACTAGCACTTATAACTTGGGGTGAGTAATTTAAAGTAAAATACAACTATATGATAAGCAAAAGTACAATTGAGAAGCCATAATCAAATTTGCAAAAAATAGAAATCTCGAATGTAGATATAATCAACAAGGCCAACTTAAGCCAAAAACTTAACCACCAAACAGAAAGCACTAAAAGCATGTTTGGATATATATTTCCAACAAGGCAAATTGATGTTCACACATTCCAAAAGCATGATATGGAGAAGCAAAATTTTTTGTCATTCATGTTGAACGTAGGTTTAGTTCATTTCAACTAATAACCAAACACCCTACAAGTGCTTAATCACCTAAAAAAAGTAAAACAAGGCTTAACCACATGAGTAGAAGTTAACTCTATGCTTAATCTCTTTGTAGAAGATATCAACATCATCAATTGAAAAAGATTTAGAAGCTTAACCACCATGTGAGACAGAAGTTACCAATGTAAAACCAACATGAGACTTAACAACTCAAGACAAAAGCAAAACAAATCAATCTACATGCATAATCACACAAAACACAAGCTCACATGAGAATGTTTTACCATTAAAAATATAAGAAAACAAAAATTAAATATACTTAACCTAATCATAAAAAATAACCATCAACAAAGCTTAGAAGAACCAATTGTGAGACGTAATCATGACTATCACCTCCAAAGGTAGTAACCAAGCACAATTTGTTAGAAATATTGTTAAAAAAAAAAAAAAAGGAATACTGTGTTGTGGCAATAGCCACTATCTTGAAAGCAAATTTTGGTAGACCTTCAGTGCAACTCGATATTCGGTTTTGCTCCTCAAGGTTTACACAACGGTGTGTCTGAACCCGTGCATTTGAGGTCAAAACACATTAGAGTCTCACGAATAATGCCCAGAAGAACTCAGAGTAGAAGAAAAATATTGAGAAAATAAAGAGAGAAATATTGGAAGTAAAGAAATGTTTTTGATATCTCAAGACTCCTACTACCACTACTTATATAGTGTACATCAAATCAATCCGTTGGCAAAGGTTTATGAATAACTTTTAATACTAAAAAAAATGGATGGGTGTAAATAAATGGCTAATAAAGCCATTTTATTAGAATTTTGTAACATTGAATATGCCAACGGTAACAAAGCAATTAATAACCTTTAAAGTGTTAATGGGAGTTATAAAAGAAAAATCAGAATGAAATAATTAGCACTTATATGCCATTATTTTCACACAATGTGCCGGTAAACTACCAATACCATCACACCAAATGGCAGCAATCAAATTTAGTCACATGCCAAAACCAAGTTGCATACAATTTAGTCATCAGAACTGCATCAATATACTAATGGTCACCAATACGTCTGAATATTCAAATCTTGAGAGTGTCAACTCAGAGAGAACAACTTTAAGCTGGTCTTTATCGTATTCCATTTTTATTGTTTCTATCCTCTATTCATTATTTTTTCTAATATGAAGAAATCACTCTCACACACACATATATTAGTGCACATATGAAGGAAATAATAAAGTCTACAATAAATTTTTTTCTATATATATACTCAAAGACGCCTTATATTTTTTTTTAAATTGACTTAAAGACTAACGTACGACACTTAATTTTCATTTCTATTTTCAGATATAGACATTTTCTTATGTTTACGACGACAAAATACAAGAGGAAAAATATAAAATATTCCTACCAGGAAATGCAACTAGCTTCCAAAGAGGAAAAAAAAAAAAAACAAACAAACTGAGTGTACTGAATGTCAATGGGAATAAAGAACATACATCCCCTATAACATGGAACTAGATGGCAAGAAAGCTAAGATAAAAAATGATAAAGTTGAGTTGCCACGAGTATTGACATTCAGGGGATGATGTTCTTTATTCACGGGCGTACAATGATGACCAACCATGCCGTGAAAGGGGAAATTAATACTCATAAGTTGCCTCTGCTATTAATTACTTCTATTCCTACCAGTAACTATCGATCTTATTTCTTTATTCACAAAGACAAAACTACCCTTATGACCAACAGAAACTTTCACGCTTGCAGCCTCACAATTACCATGAAGGAAAAGTACAAGGAGAACCCAAGGATATGAAGAAGAGATAGGCCATTGTTGCTACGGAAATCACTACATGAATTGGCCCGGTATCTCCACTACTTTGTTTGGATCAGGAGTTAAATAAATAAATAAAATTGGAAATGAATAAATAAGAATAATAAAAATAGAAAAAATAGTTCATATACAAATAGTGTAAAGAAATTTTACACCGTTATCCAATTACAACATACCATGTATGGTAAGTTTATTAAATTTTACAATTATTACTTTAAAAGTCATACTTATTGTGATTTCTGATTGATTAACCGTGTAAAAAAATTTACATTGACAATGTATAAAAATTAAACTCAAAATTAAAGTGCGAAAGATTTATTCTTTATATGAATAGAAATAAAATAAAGAATAAATAATACATGTATAGTAAGTGTAAAGATTTTTATACTATTATTTAATCACAAACTGTCTTATATGATAAGTTTGTTAACTTTTATAATAATTATCTTAAAAATTATATTAAAAATAATTTCTAATAAATTGACAATCTAAAACTTTTACATTGACAATACATGTTTGTTAAACTCTAAAAAAAAAAATTAAAAAATAACTTTCTGCTCTTTTAAACGAATGAAAAAGCAAGTAAAAAAATAAATAATTATACAAAAATATTTTATATTAATTAAAAATTAATTTTTCACTCTATTATATTTTCTTAATATAAAATTATTTATTATTTTTTAAAAATTAAGTTGGAAAAAAACATAATTTTAATAAATTAAAAAGAAAATGAAAAGGAGAGGAATCATTTCCAATCCATTTTGCACCAATCTAAGAGGGCAGTATTCTTTTGGGATTCAGATCCTCTCCTTTTGGCTTTTAACAAAAGAAGTCCTGTTCAATAAATCTCCACGATCTGTTACATATTAAATTTCATCTACAGTTGAAATTATAACACAACAAAACTCACGATTTCATTAATCCCTTTCCGTTCTTCCTTCACGTTTCACTTAGGGAGGTCTGTTCTCTGCCATTCTGAATTTTTGATCGTCCAGCCGCTCAGCCTAAGCCTTCTCACCACTGTTTGAATTGAGCTAACCAAAGAGGCTAGTGTGCATTTTAAGTTGTTAGGTGCACTGCCATAGTTTCAACATTGTTCTCTTACTTTCCTTAACTCTTTCATTGGTCTTATTCAGCCTCTCAGTTGACGCCATTAATCTGGTTCTGTGATGTGCAGATGCCTAATGTATTTCCTTTAGAAGTTGATGTCAGCTTTAGTGTTGTCAACTGACTTTCCATCATTTGAATTAAGACTATTGGTGAATTATTTCTATTAATAAATTGAATTACACCGGCACATCCTAATTTTTAGACCTGTGGTGTTACCACATGTACTGGAGCTTGGTGAAGGTTTACAGTTTGCTACTATAAAGTTGATCGTTTCTACTTTTATTGAAAATTACCATAAATTCATTTGGCACATGATATTCTTGTTCGTTGAAAATTTGGCCACGTAATTTTACTAATGTCAAGCCCATCTCAGAATATAGAATTCTAAGTGTTATGACACTGCCGGTGATAAAATTACTGATTATTGGTAAGATACATATTACACCGCATTATCTAAAGACAATAATAATTAAGAACTCACAATTAAGATATCAACGTGCTTGATGTCATCGATAGTGTGACTCAAAAGTTTTACTTAGTCTAAATTAGCTAAATTAATATAATTTATACAAAAAATATAAACCATTACAATTTTAAGAATTACTGTAAAGTTATCTTTGAATTGAATGGGAGATAAACTAGTACTGTTAATTAAGCCAGCAAATCAATTGGACCATAAAGAAATGATATGTCTATCAATGTGCATGTGCTGCTACGTACGAATGACAGTTGGTATGACAGATGCTAATGGGTTCGATCAAGTGCAGCAACCAATTAATTGGTATGATAGATGCTTTCCTATGTAGTTTGAAACGTATGTCATCCTTAAATTACGTACTTTTATAAAAATATGCACTTTACTGATTATAAAAATAAAAATTAGATCCCCATTACTTTTCAACTAATTCCTAAAATTTGAAATGTCTCCCACTATAGATCCTGTGTATCACCATTTTATAGTGAAATTATAGAGCAGAGGGATCGGGTCAAATAAGACCAAAGTCATCGAGACACCACTTAAAAAACAGAGATTGGTACTTGATAATTAATCTCGTGCAGTAATGTGAAAGTGAGAGGCATTCCATTCTCCACTATTAGATTTCAAAAATGTTAATATAAATCCATTTACCTTGGAGAAATTGACTTTTTGATCATAAATTGATGAGAGATTGTCGTAGCCATATTCTCCAGCTTTTGGCCAAAATATGTGATGACAAAAGATACATGTAAAAAATTGTGATAACTGATAAGAATGACAAAAAACTACCTCTAATTCTTTCTTCTCAACATTGAATCTGTCATGATTGTGGCTGCAATGTGAATTTCAAAAGCAAAAAGACAGGAAGCTTATTTTGGTGAAAAATAAAATAAAATCAGGTGGGATGCCGACTGTTGGGGTCATGAATAAAATTTTCTAAGTTAAACAGATGATAGATTTTTTCAAAAGAAAATAATAGTTCTATTGAAAAGAAGTCAAGTAAGTCCAAAATATAAGTTACACAAGAAAACAACTTTTGAGGAACTGAAGAACAATGCGGTTGAAAAGAAACATGCTCAAAGACATCATTTCAAGCCATTAGTAGCAGTTATCTAAAGTTAGAGAAATAATTGTCAAAATCTTAGATAGGATAAATTAGTCACTGTTCACATGTCGAAATCTTATAATTCGATTGTTAGTAATATTTGTCTATAAATAAGGCATTGCATTGCCATTTTTCTCTTTGGTAGAAACTTTGTACACTTTCCTGTAACACCATTCAGGCAGCACTGACATGGCTGTTGGTTCTAAGGATTCTGTGTAGTTTTCACCTATCTTTTAACGCAATTTTGTTTTCTTTTCACTTGTATTTAATTTATTTAATTGCTTTCGCCTACTTGTCTCTTTAATTCTTCTCCAAACTTTAACTTTTTCACTTTTTAACCCCCTTATTTCTCAAAACATAACTTTTTCACTTTTGAATCACCAATTCTTCTCCAAACTCTAACTTATTCACTTCTTAATCCCCATTTTTTCTCAAAACTCTACTTAATCACTTCTTAACCATCATTTCTTCTCCAAAATTATTTCTTTTATTTGTAAAAAATTATTTCTTTGTAATTTTCTCGAATTTATGATTATGTTGGTGTTAGATGCAATATAAATGTGCTTCACTCAACTCTTAACATTTATTGATATCTATAAATCACCGAACCTATTAAAATTTCATTTCTGATTGATTTGTGCAAGTAATTATATTGAAATTGAAGTGTCAATCGAAATCACATATTTCTCAAGTTGAAAACTTAAAGTTGCTTGTTCAAATAAAAAGAACTCCCAAAGTTTTTTTTTTTCGATTCTAAGTCCCATAATCTAAAAATCTTATTTGTTAGAATCATTATGAGAAGTTATCTTTTGGGAATTATAATCAATCGAATTCTCGGAACGAATTTCCACCAATAACACTGTCTTTACGAAGCAAAATCTATCATAAAACATTACAATCTCATGGCTGCAATGCGAATTTCAGAAGTAAAAAAGAGGGAAAAGCATTTTGATAAATAAAATAAAATAAAATAGTGTGGAATACTGATTTCGTGGAACAAAGGAAGCAGAATTGGTTGCTGCCCAGTAAAACACGTGAAAGAAGGAGTAAACCATCAATTTTGTCTTTAAAGTATTACTCTCTCGTAAATAGTTCTTAAAGTAAACAAATTATATAAGTGAATTCCCCAAGTATTAAAAATATACGAAATAGTCTCTCAAATATTGAAAAATCCTTCAAATTAGTCCATTAATAAAATATATCAATGTAGAAATTAAATTGATGGATATTCAATACTTTAAAGACTATTTACATAATTTTATTACTTTAAAAACTATTTAGGAAAGTCGGTAATACCTAAGAGACCAAAATGATAGTTTACTCAAGAAGAGAGCGGGATTGATGAAATTGTGAGTTTTGTTGTTTTTATAATTTCAACTGTAAGATGTAACAAATGGTGGAGATTTATTGAACAGGATATTTTTTTATTTGGTTAGATTGTTAAACAGGACTTATCATGTTAAAAGCCAAAAAGAAGAGGATCTGAATCCATTTTTTATAGGTGTAACAGAAATAACTTTCCTATCTTACTTCCCTTCTTTGTATTTCCTTTCACTCTATTTCTGCATTCATTGTGAGAAATAGAAAAAGCCTCTAGGAAACTTTCTCATCTAATTGGGTTCTGTCGTGGCGGTGTGGAATGATGATATGAGACTGTCAGTCCAAAATGTTGAACATGAAGGTTAGGTGCGAGATAGTGAGGGGGAGATACGGTTAAGGGAAAAAATGGTAGTTAGGGGGAGACATGAGCAAAGGGATTTTAAACACAAACTCAAATTGGATCAGAGCCCATTTTTCTCTTTCTATCTTTTTTCTTTGTTTTTTTTTTATTTTTATTCATTTTTTGATGATTCTGTCTTGTAAGATAAGAGATAAATTAAATTAAAAATGAGATGAAATTAAATAAAAAATAGAAAAAGAATAAACCCCAAATTGGATATTCACAAATAATATAAGAATAAAACATTATCCCACGTATATGAATTCTAGTGTTATCATAATTATTTAAATATTTTAAGCTTACGTATCCTTCAAAATTCCAATAGCATGTCAATAGAAGATTGAAATCATCTGGTGCCAAATCATGTTTCTTTTTGTCTCTTCAATCATATTATGCTATCTCAATTAAAAAAATTGCATGTCATTTTTTTTTCACCGTTGACGTCGTTATTTTGTTTAAGACATCCAAACTATTTAACTTCCACGTGCGTGATTTGGTGTGAAACACTGAGATAGCACTTAGGATTACACAATTGTCCAAGGTTGATCCAAAATCAGCCCTCCATTTCAACAAAAGCCCGTCTTCAATCCCTGACTCGTTGTTGGAAAGCTCAATCCGAAGCAAGTGAATCTCGTCGAACTTCTTGTAGACCTCGATGGAAAAGTGGTTGGTGACGCCATTGTTGTAAATGCAGACGGCGAGGGGGGAAGAGGAGGAGGGTTTCTTTGGACCCAAGAACTGGCCCAGGGTTTGTATGTTGTACATTGCTGTAATACTCTTCTTTTAGCATTCTTTGTTTTTATTAGTGTCGTTGAACATTTTTAATTAATGATCATTTGACAAGAAAAAAGAGAAAAAAAAATAAGAGAGAGAAAATAAGAGAAACATAAAATGTTTTAACGGTGCAAAAATGGCATTTATTTTTTTAGTTGAGCTAGGCCTAATGTGATTGGAAGTTCTTGAGAAAAAGACATTTATTTGGGATGGGTGACTTCAATTCCAACACAACCATTGAAATTTCTAAAAATGGCCCACAACGAAAAAATGGAAGGTGATTAAATCGGACCTGGATTCTCTGCTGTGAAGCTTCACGCAGTTGTCTCTGCAGTCATCATCTAAAGGTTGTAATTTTTTTCTTTTTATATTTTATTAATTTTATAAAGTTGGAAAATAAAATCAAGGGTGGAGATTTAGCTTTTCTTCTCTCTCCGACTGTAGGGAATCCATTTCCGATTAAATCGTTAATCAAAATTCTATTAATATTTTAAGGCTACCACTGTTGGATTTTGTCAAGTGTAATAGTCTATTCGAATTCCTCAAACAAAAATAGATTTTCTTTCTCAAAAAATCATAGCACAAGTGAATGTAAATAAATTTACATATCAATTTTAAGGTTATGACAAAATGAAAATTTTTACGAAACATTTAAAAATTATTTTATTTGATTGAATTAAATTTAATTTGGTCGTTTATTTCAAAAAATATATTCTTTCTAAAAAAATTAGAACTTAAATGTATCATTTTCTTGTAACATATTGTTAACTTTAGATTTTTTGTACAGAAACAAGGACAGTTTAGTTATTTATTTTCTAACGTAGTCATATATTATTTTTGGATATACTAGATAAAATATGGGATGTGCAATGTAATAGAATATTCTTGAATATATAATGCAACCAACATGTTGGCCCGAGAGTGGTACTGGACTTAGATCTCTTAAGTTAGATTTCGGGTTTGAATCTTATAGATAGAAAAAGAAAAAAAAAAGGTAGTTGAAAGAAAAGTCTCCACAAAAGGTTGCCAAGCAGGCTTTTGGCGAAGATTAATCATCAACAACATTAATGAATACTTTACATCTATAACATGGTTATTCAAAACCTAACCAAAACTGTAAGAGGTACTTTTTAATAACTGTAATGAAGAAACATATTGAATAAAAATAAACTGTTTAGGCTAAAAGTCTCACAAAGGTTGAGAGTAAGATGAGAGTAAGAATCGCAAAATACAAAATATTTCAAAACTAGCAAGTGTTAACAAGTATTACTCAAAGGGTTCACAATCATCAAAGTGTGAGTGACATATAAAAAGAAATGACAACCAAGTATTTTTCATAGTTTTAACAATTAGACTGATCGATTTGATTAGTCTAACCCAAAATCGGTCTAGTGACCTGATTCATTAACTCTAAAAATTGAACTATTTCAAAATCGGTGAGAACCAGTACACCAATCTAAAATTGGTGTAGAAATCCAGTGGTTTCCAAATTTTTTATTTTTTATTTCATAACACTACAAGAAAAGCATATATTAGTGTTGGCCAAAAGTTGAACACTAATCAAGAAAGGCCAAGGCTAATTACTATTTTAGTATTGGTTAAGCGACGGTCTCAAGGTCGTCATTACAAATTTACAAGGGTTAACACTAATTTCTGTACGTTAACTAATAGAGGCCGACACTTAATAGTGTCGACCAAGCTGACACTTAACTCGTCACTAACAAAATCCCACGCCAATCATTCTTTTAATTTAACTTTTTTTTTTCAAATTAGAATCGACCTTGGCCAACACTAATTTTCTTAAAAAATTTCCCACCAGAGATATTCCTCCACAGCGCTCGCCTCTCTTGCTTCCCAACCTGGTTCTTGCTTATCCAAACAAGTCCTTAGCAAAGATCCTTCCAAAAGATGGTGTTTATAGAACAAGAAGAGAGCGAGCATCAAAAAGCGAAAGCCTCCATTACTAGCGCTGGCAACGACGCTTCCGACGACTTCGAAACCTCTAGCAACTCCAATCTCAGCAGTGGCAGCGATGGCTGAGCCGATAGATATGAAGCACAGAGCTAACAAAAAACCAAACACAAGCAACGACAACTGCTTCACCGGAATCCAACTTTGGTGACAAATCTGGGTTCGAAAAGAGAGAAAATCAGGGAGAGAACAAGAGAAAACACAAAAAGTAAAAATAAAAAACGAGTTGTCCATTGCAGATCTGGGCTTGAACGCTACCTCCCAACTGCTTTGCCTAGGCTCAAACGCCTTTCTTTTAAGCCATTCGCTGTTTCGATCTGCACCAACGAGGTCTCAGTAGAGCTTCTCTTTCTCAGCAAACTCCCTGCAAATCTTTCTCTTTCTCGGTTAGGTGGAGCCCCTAGCGGGGCTCGTCAATCTAGGGGGGCTTGGGGAGCCCATGATTTTTTATTGTTGGCGGGCCATAAAAATGTTGAGAGATATCAATAACATAAAAATGTTAAGGTGGAAGGGTCAGAGGAAAGGGGTTGTAAAGGGTCAACTGGCTTAATGCGCTCAAATTGGGGAATAAGAAGAGAGAAACTCAAATTTTAGTTGAGAAAGTTTGAGATTCGATTAAGCGGGTAATCCAAAAATAGAGCAGACTATAGCTGACACAAATTGAAGAAAAAATAAAAATTAAAAAAAATAATAACACAAAATAATTTAGCATCGGCTTAGTGTTGGTCTGGCCGATGCTAAGTTAAAAAAGATAATAGAACATAAAAATGATTACAAAAATCAATTTAATGTAGACTTTTCATAGACTAGGCCGACGCTAATTGCATTGGCTTTATGGCCGACACTAAATGTCCATGACTATTATTTGTTTTTCTTGTAGTGATAATTTATTTAATATTATTTTATTATTTAATTTTTTTATTATTTTACTACGGTTCAATTCTGGTTGAACCATTAATCCTTAAACTAGTGCTTTGATTAATTTAATGACCGGTCCGATTTTAAAAACATTGGTATTTTTGCAAAACAATTTTTTTTAACAACAACACCAAATATTATGCTTTTACTTATAAATTTTCTAAACATCATTTAATTGCATTCTTATTTTCTTTTACTCCTTTAAATCAAAAAAACTGCAAAAAATTATTATTCTTTCTTTAATTTGTAAACACACAAGTAATTGTTTAGTTGAATTGAGATTAAACCACAATCTTTATTTACACTATATTACTTGTACGATCGATATACTTACTGTGATCCTAAAATCGATGCTAAAACGATGCATGCTTATTAATTACACATTGGCTAATGCTAATGCACAATTAATGCACTTGATCTTTTTGAATTAGCTTGACATAGCATTGGTTGGATTGAGGTAAAATATCTATTTTAGATTCAGCTTGGCTGATGCTACCTTGCAGGTAATGTGTTACGGTCAAAAATGGTCAACTGCATTAATTACCCAATAACATTGACCATGTCGACACTACCATAAATATTATTTTTAGCTTAGATTGTAGCCACTTAGGCGACATTGATTTCAAATTAGCATCTATTTAGGCAAATGCTAATTATTTTTATATTAAAAAATGTTGTGTCCGCTTTGTAAGCGCTTTGTGTCGATAAGGTCGGGTGGACGCTATGATGTCAACACTATTTCATGTGTTTCTTGTACTGGATGATGAGGGTGTTGAGTCACTAAATATTAGAAATTTTTAGAAATTGATGGAAATATTACACATAGATTTAATTTTCATTTAATTTTATTTATTTTCATAAATTTTGAATCCAAATTCAGTATTTTTTTTTTAATTAGGCCATAAACCATAATAAAAATAAATGTTAACTCACTTAGCTTTATATATTTTGACTGCTAAATTAATAATTGAATTTAAACTTTTATTATTATTTTTTAGATTTTTCTTTAGTAGTTTTATTAATTCCTAAAAGTTTGAAATTAAATTAAGATACACCAACAATAAACATAAATTTTGATTTCGCTTATTTTATAGACTTTTGTTATTTTTTTTATTATTTTTTGCAATTTTAAAAAGGATCAAGACAAAATGCGTTGTTCATAGTTATAAAATATAATATTAAAATTCAGTTTATTTAAAAGAAGAAAATTTTCTTTAATTTAATACAATATATCATGATTCACTATTTTAAATTTAAATTAGAAATGGAATTAAAAATAAATAGTAATATTTGAAAGGTTTAAAAATCATAGATAAAAAATAAAATTAAATGTCCAATAGAAGAAGTTATGTGACTTAATAAGAAATAGAATAATTCTTCTACATACTATCATTTAATAATGCAAACTTAATCTTAACATAGTCTCTTATCTAACAAGTTGCAAGTTTAAACCTCTACTTGTCTCCTTACAGTGAGGCAAATGTAAGTACTGTTGTAAGCATTTTTTGAATCCGGAAGCTTTCATTGTCTTGGATTGGGACACTATCTCCTCCCTCTAAATTTCATGTATCAAAATAAAAATAAAAATGAAGACTTAAACTTATAATACACACTAGTAAATAAAAACAATCCTACCTATGTGGATTTTTAAAGATTTGATAAATTATTAATTCATGAATTAATATAAACAAAATAAAAACTTCATCCCTGATTTTACAGGAAATTTTCTTAAGAATCATTTAATACTTCATTTATATACTTTTGAATATATTAAAATAAGCATTATTTCATTATATTCTTATCGAACTTCATTCCTAATTCTATAAGAATTTTAATTCAAAATCTTTAATACTTTATTTATATACTTTTGAACATATTAAAATAAAAACTATTTCATTATATTTTTACTAACCCCAATTATTTCACGTCACCTTCTTTTACACCTATTGAAAAAGAGCTTCCCATGTTCATTTTTTGTCTCTTTCATATTATAGAGGTATAAACGAAGTTATGTGAAATTAACAATTTTGTATTTTTATTATTGCTTAATTTTTATAAAAGTTAACATAAATAATTACAATAATTGATAATTATCATTAGACTAGTCTATTGATAAAAAAAAATATTATACATAAGAATTGTTAGTTATTGTAAAAAATAAGAACAATAAATATAAATTATTATATCATATTCAATGATTCAGATTTATAATTTTTACATTCTTAATATATATATATATATATATATATATATATATATATAGAATGTAAAAATTATAAATAAATAATTATACTAATCACTACTACAAAATGAGCTGTTTAGAGCGGGATTTTAACTCAGTTGTTAATAAATCAAGTCAAAACTAAGACGCGGTGGTAGTTTTGCAGTTTTAATGAACTTTTTAAAACCAGTTCATATATAACCAAGCTAAAAAGTTAATTTTTAAAAAAATTTAATCACTTTTTAAATTGGTTTTCAATTAACCTGAGCTAAAATGGAAATGTTTGAAATTTTTTAATCACTTTTTAAACCGGTTCTATCAGAACTGGTTTAAAATTGAATCACTTTTTAAATGGGTTTGTTTAGAAACCGAGCTAAAATGGTTATGTTTAAAAAAATTAATCACTTTTTTAAACCGGTTCTAATAGAACTGGTTTAAAAACCTCTTTTAAATTGGTTTGTGATTGAATCGGTTTAAAAAGTGCTTTTTAATTCGGTTCTATCACGAATCGATTTAAAAAGTCTCTTTTATCTCCTCTTCCACTCATTTGTGCAAACACATTTCGTCTTCTTCAAGGCTCTAGAACCTCTCTTTCCTCTCTAAAAAGCTCCTCCATTGCGCTATTTTTACTGGTCATAACTCCTCTTTAAGCCATTTCCCTTCCTCCAATCTCCATCTTGCTTCTTCTTCAAAGCTCCAAAGCTCATTTTTGCGCGCATTGCATTGCTCGAAGGTCGTGAAGGGCGTTGAATGCCATTGGTGGAACTTGGAAGCTCAAGCTCGAAGCTCGTTGCTCCATTGCATGCGCTGGTCGAAGCTCGTGAAAGGTCATTGCTCCATTGTGTTGGTCGAAGCTCGTGAAAGGTGCGTTGATTGCCATTGTTGGAACTTGGAAGCTCGTAGAGGCTGCCATTATTATGAGTGCTTTATTCACGAACCAAGCTTGTTTTCCTATGTGTTTTGCATATCATTTGGGACTTTTTGATTTTGGAGTGTGTTATGCGAATTTTGGAGTGAAAAGTTTGTACATTTTTGTTGAGAGTGATGTCTCCATTTTTGTAGGACTATTTGAATTAAATAAAATTTCTAAATGCAATTGTACATTGTCTTTGGTTTGGCCAATGTCCATTTTTGTTGAGAGTTGTGTCTTCATTTTATTGCCTTTGATTTTATTCTATTTAGAATTCTTGTCAATTTTTTTTAGGTCTTCACTCTTGAGGTTTTTAATTAGATAACAAAATAATTACTAATAATCTGGCAAGTTGTGCTATTTAATTTTTATATGGAGTAAGAATTAAGTTCATATAGATAGGGATTAAAAATGTATTTGAGCCTTTTCATTATCTTATTAAAAATGTATTTGAGCCTTGCCTACTTATAAATTATATTTTGAAACTTAGATTTAAGTGTTGTCTCTAAAAGAGCAGTTTTTCAGTATAATATCATTGGTTGATTGCAATATCATGATGGAAAGTGCCCAAAAATAGAGTAAATTTTGCTAGATTTTTATGAAAATTGTAACCCTTGAGTATGAGTGTCTAGGTTGAGATAGTGACATTGTCAATTAACTACTTTTACTATGCTAATCTAACTGACTCTTTTTTTTGTGGGTAGGTTGTCCTTTAATTGTGTTTAGGGAATTGGGTATTACGGTTGCTATAAAGCTAAAATAGGATCACATTAAGTTATGTTTTGCTTTGCTTGTTTTAAATATTGTTTGTGAATATGTATCCTGTGTGCTCACTGAATGTTAGTTTACTTGAATTTCTAAGAAATAGGTCTTGGTATTTATCTATTTATAGTTGCTAAATAGGTTGTTGTGGATTGGATTGTGCTCACTAAATTATTATGTTAATGTGCTCAATGAATTATGTGGATTATTTATAAATGCTAATGTGAATGTGCTGACTGAATGAAAATTTGAAATTTGTTGTAGATTGAATTGTTTGATAGGTTAATTAAGCTTTAGTATTATGATTTAAAATGATGTAAATAGGTATCTAGGAAAGTACTAGAATACAGAGGAAACTCTGCCAGAATTTTTATAGGAATTATATGCAGTTGCTGTTAAATATTTGAAAAAAGAACTTTATTATTTATAATGATTCTATTTGGCTTGAACATAACTATCTCCTGTCTACCCACTATAAAATTAATTTTATTTACTGTCCATTTACAACTAATGCTTTATACATTTCAATTTGTCTCCTGTGGAGTTTTCCTCCATCCAACATCCTGCATCATTTTAATTGTTGATTGATCTATATAGACCAATTAGAGAGGAGAGAAAATGTGATGTGATAAGTTCTATTTATACATATTTATCTTTTTAGTGCAATTTGTGATACTTATCTCATTTTTTATTAACTTAATATTTTGTTTGAAACACCTTTTATACTCAATTCATATACTTTTGACCATAGGTCACTTTAAAGTTTTAGGAATTTTATTAGTTTTTGGATGTTGTTGTGCAGGTTAAGGCGAAGAAGGATAGATCTTGGAAGGAGCCAAATTACTGGCATGTGTTCAGGCCTTGAGGAGCAGAAAAGGGACCATTAGTAAGACTCACCTTGGTACTTGGCGCTAACCTACCAGAGAGCCCCACTTTTGGCTTACCTTCTAGCGCTTAGCGAGAGAATATGGCAATTAGTGCCAACATGCTAGAGAATGCCCTTATGATGTTTCTTGCCACGCTTAGCATGGAAACACCTGCGCTTAGCTCCAAGTTCACTAATGTGGCACTTTATGAGGAAAAGACAAAAAGAATTGGAGGTGAGGTGACAAAAAAGGGGGAACTCGAAAGAAAGAGCATTCTGGGACTTTGTAAAGGCTGGAATAGCTTCTCCTAGATCTCTTTTCCAACTTTTCTCATTTCTTCATCAAATTTCCTTCTTTGCATAGCCATGTGTAGCTAAGTTCACCCTTGTTGGGGTTTAATGTAATTAAGCTAACTTTCATGTAATTATTTTGAGATATTATTCAGTATAATTCTATGTTAATGTCTTTCTTATGCTCTTAATGTTTGTTTTGGCTTGATCATCCTTAACTTGTTCTCTTTAACTTGAATCTTGTTGAAAAATGATATTTAAAGCTTAGAACTGAAGAAGGCATCTAATGCATCTTGCATCTAGTAATAGAGTAAGATGTGTTACACATCCTTAATCCTCTATTCTTAAGGGAAGTTATTTGGCTAAGTTATGCAAGGAGTTGGTAGTTTAGTCAAGGAACTTAGATTTTAATTTTTAAGGAATTAGGGTTAGAAAGATTTTATAGGATGATGATATAACTTGGTATCTTAATACTGAATGAATGACTCATATGATACATGATATGAAGGCTTAATGAAATTAAACTCCAACTATTTCCATTCATTCGATCTAAATCAATTTATGTATATCAAGTGTTCAAGAAAATACCAAAAAGATTTTTAAGCTAAATCGTCTTTTACAAATTTGCTTCTTTAAGTTCTTGCATTTTACTTTCTTGAAATCAAATTTAATCTTCGATTACGATCATTTAGGATAGTAAAAATTGTATGTTGCCAAAGTATTGCGTGAGTCCCTTGGGAGACGATACTCACTCATCACTTTACTACTTGTTTAAATTGGTACACTTGCCAAAGAGATAACATGATGTACGATTGAGATATTGTTTGTAGATATAATTGTGCGGGAGAACAGCAGAGGATCCAAGCTTACTACATATACTATGCAAAATTAATTTAACTTATTACGAATTTTTAAATCATGTTGACCTACTAAACAAATAAGCACTTGGTGATACATAGTAAATGCTATTGAAATTCTTTTTCTTTTTCTTTTTTTAAATGAAAGTGGTTGAACAAAGAGACACTACTTCCCATTAAAATGCTTTGGATCATGTTCACTGTTACATTTAATTATGAAAATGTTTTGTTTGTTCTCGTTTTCTCCTAATATATTTAGTGCTCCTCTAAAAGTGATTATATCTTTATGACCCCAAATTTTCTGGTGATCAGCAATAAAACCTATATTTGCTATCCAAACATTTTTAAACTGAGTTAATTGATCTGAGGATCAGACATGCACATGTGGACTTAGACGTACGTTTCATATTTGTTAAAGAAGTCCAGAAAATGAGATTTATAATCTATATATTTCTGATTTTCATTATGAATGTTGCTAGCATGAAAAGGTCCAAACTTACAATGTTTCTCAACTTGAGAAAGCACAAAACCCAGCTGAACCTTGGAACTTACGTTCAGGGGAAAAGTCCTACTGGCATATATCAGTTACCCCAAAAATCAATTAAAAAAATAGCTGAGTGATATCTAAAGTGTAAAGCAAAAATTGATACGAATAATACATCCATAATAAAATCCAGCAGCAAAAAATTGAATCTCAGCCCAGATGGGTATTATGCATAGGCCATTCCATATTACTCACCTCTTCAAGCAAAGTATCAGGACAAAAACAAAAGAATCTTATGGTCTACGAACAGAAACGATTGATATTGTTCTATCAATAATCAAGACACAAACATTTTTTTACTTAAAATACTGAAATGTATTTAGAACATCCCTCTGTCAAGCCTTTGGAAATAATCTTGCTCACCTATAACAATCCTCACAAACTTAGTTTAAATCTTGACAGTTCTATTACAATGCAACTTCAGTTACCAAAATACAAAAAGCAATTGCTAACCTTTCACTGTGCTCCTTAATCACATGTTCCTTGTCTTCTGCTATATCATGCAACGCAAGTTTGGTACTTGACGAGTGACCAGGTATAGTTATCCTCACAGGCCTTTTTTTTTTTTTTTTTTTTCATTTTTCGACATAGTGTTCTAACAACATAAATATAATGAAGAGTCCAGACTAGACATTGTTATTGGTACATATCCAACATTATGAAACAGAAAAATTATAAGCCTTACATTGTATATATAAATGATACAGAGTGCTGGCCCCATCTTATTCACTCACTTACTATGGATAGATCTCAATGAGAGACCTTAAGCCCAAAACTGGAGTTATCTTGTAGTTATTATAACCAGAAGAGGAAATCAACTTAACCCATTCCTTCTTGTTTCTCTCTTTCCCAGTGACCAACACCATCATCTGCATATCAAAGAAGAGCTGTGTTTCAACTGATTCATCATCTCTCTTTTCATCCTCCATCACCATGTCTATGATGATCACCTTCCCTTCTTTGCCTTTCCTCGTTATTGCCTCCTTGCATTTCTTCAATATGTCCACACACTCCTCATCATTCCAATCATGCAATATCCACTGCTTTGTCATTCAAAGTAACAGTAATCAGAATCATCAAAAGGAAATAAAGTATTGACTTACATTCATGTTAAGCTTGGTAGAATTATAACATGTAATGTTTTTAACAGCAATATATACTCAATACTCCACAAAAAGTCAAATTTGAAGAGATCTATAACTTTTTTACTAGAACGAGCATAGATTTACCTGTCAAATAATCATATGCTACTTTACTTGGCCACTAACTAAGTAAACTAGTACGGTAGTACCAGTTATTAAAAGCCATATAGATCACGTGGAATGTGCACACTTGTCATTAGATGATAACTTAAATATAGTTGATTAGTTGAATTTTATGTTTGAATTCGTTGGTCTGATTCGGTATTACAATTGCAGATGTAGTTAGACAACTAGTGCTAGCTTAGTTACCTAAACAGGTAAATATTATACGTTATTTGATTTGATCAATGATGATGATTTCGTTCATATTCTTTTCCAATTGATCAATTCTTTGCTTTAATTCTCTGAAATTTGACATCGGTCAAATATGAATGTGTTAAAGGTAAGGTAAGAATGTAACATTGTACTATGAATTGTGACAATATTTACCTTTAACAAAATGGCATCGGCTGGAGGAATTGCCTCAAACATGTCCCCTCCAACATATTTAAGGTTCTCACTTCCTTGCAAGCCAGAAACTACATGTGGGAGATCAAATACAATGCATTCCAACTGAGGGAATGATTTAGCAATGGCCTTTGCCATGGTCCCTGTGCCTCCCCCAACGTCAACCAATGACTCCAATTCCATGAACACCCCCTTGCATCTCTCAATCACTATACTAGTGACTAATTGAGCGTCACTTGCCATGGCATCATTGAATAAGTTATTAAATTTCGGATCACTGCCAGCATATTCCCAAAAGTACATCCCATGTGCCGTTTGAAATGGTGTAGGATTACCATTTTTGAACCAATCAGAAAATTTATTCCATGGATGTGTCAAAATTGGATCAAGCATGGCATGCAAGAAAGGTGTCACACTCATTGCATGGTTCTTAAGCAGTAGAACTGATGCATCAGTTAGTGCATACTTTACTTCAAGCTCATTCTCCGTGTGTTGAGAGAAGAAGCCAGAATGGATCATGATTCGCATCAAGCGATGGATGAATTGAGATTTGGATGGGTGGATTGGTAGTGAAGCAATGAGGTTTGAGAGTGGTATGGGTTGGCCATAGTTGTGTATGATATCTGGTATGCCTAAGTCAACTACACATTTTAGGGACATGGAGTTTATGAAGCTAAAAATGTGATTCCATATGTGGGTTTGAGCTCTAAGTAGTTTGGCAGCATGGTCTTGATCAAGGGATTCCATGATTTGCAGCTTAAACTACTTGCTAGATTTGGAGTATGGAACCACACATTATTTGGGTATATTTATATAGGCAAGCAGATGTGTAAGCACTAAGCAGCGACTTTATAACCCATAGTATAGCAAAATTATCCTGTCAAAGACTAAGTTATTGAAATTAATATATTTCATTTATTATTGATCTATTTTTATAATTATTGCAAATTATATTGCTTTTGAATTTATATGACAAAAGGTATGAGGTTATTATGCTTATGCCCTGTCTATTATTGCGTTGTATATAGCTTGTTTAGGTAATAAGTCGTTGTAGTTTGGATGATACCAACCTTTGCACTTTTGAACCATAGATATAACGTATCAAATTACTGCATTTATATACTTTGTAATTTGCGGTTATGGTTGTAGAAAAATAAGTATATAGAGTGTCTTCAGCTTCAAAAGATATAGTTCCCAGAGCTGTAAGAATCTCATTAAAATTAAATAGATCCTGCATTTATTTGCTTGTTGGTAGTTGCTGATTTGATGGTAGGAGAGATAAGCATAGTTTATGTTTTATTCTCTGAATTGGGTATTGTTATAACTTACTACATTAAAATCTCATTATTTGCTTAAATGGATGCAAATATTGTGGCATAGACTTAGAGCAGTAACGGCACTGTTGAGCTCAATTTCGATAGGAATATCAATCTACCGTCTCCGATATATAAATTTAAAATGTAAAGGTAGGCAAGAAAACATAAATTGATTCATTAAAAATGTTAGTATAGAAATAAAATTCCGATAGACAAAACAGAAAGTCATGTTCACTAAAGGAAGATAAGCACGAAGGTGATATGCACCATGTGTTACATAAAACAACTTTATCCTCTGCCTTCTTATATAAGCTTCGCGGAAGCCACAATCATAAATACATTGGCGTACGGTTGTTACACAGAACATTTTCATATTGAATTGTACTCATACAATAATTCATACAACAACTCATATAACAATTTTTACGACAATATTAATTTGTAAGTTTTTAAACTATTTGAGAATTTTTAATTAGGTCCCTAAACTAAAAAAATATATAATTAGGTATTGATTTTGTAAAATTTTTGTAATTAAATTCTTAAAATTTTTAAAACAATCATAAATTATTATTTTTTGATGGTTTTAAGCTACCAAAACTAATTCCAAGGACCTACTTTTATAGTTTAGGGACCTTATTTCAAAATTTTTTAGATTGAGAACCTAATTAAAAACACCTAAATTATTTAGGGACCTTAAGATTAATTTAACCTAACTAAAATGACTACTAGGGTCATTTTCAGTCAGCAATGCCATATGGGACGAAAACTGATTACACGAAAACGGTACAAAAACACATATACATAACTTATTGGTTGAATATTAATTTAAAAAAAATAAAAAAATAAAGCCTTTGAAAGAAATCAAAGGTAATTGGACATGTAGCGGCATCGTGCCCATACGAATTCGTACACATTAGCATTTTCCTTTTCCATTTTCACTGCTAACTGCTAAGAAAATGTACATCTCATCAAACAGTAAAAATTAGTTATAGAACTTGAAGCAATGATACTTCAACCAAGCATCGTCGAAAACAAAAATTTTGCAAATTGACTACATAAATTTTAAAGAAAAATTATAAGCATACATTTCCTTTTTTTTTTTAATCTCCTTTTTATTTTATTTTCTTCTTATTTCTCTCTCTCTCTCTCTCTCTCTCTTTTTATCAAATTACTTATCAATTTCTGACTTTCTCTCTCTTCCTTCCGCTTAATATGTTTATCAGAACTCAATTTTAAACCATTCCTTTTTAGTCTTTATTGCTATTTTGCTAATTGGTCTTTGCTTCAATTGTTGTTACCACTAATGAGCTTAAACTGTGAAAGTGAATACTGAATAGCATGCATGAATGTACTATGAGAGCATAATCTAAAATTAATTTTAAATCACTGAACATAATTAATGTTCAAACAATTTTTAATAATAAATTTTACATTAATTAAAATATGTACTTAAAACGAACTGATTATTAAGTAAAGGGGAACATAGTGTACAGCCCAAGAACAAGCATCATATTGAGCTTTCTCAAACCTTCTTTCTTACTAAAAAAACTTCTAAACCTATTTTAATTATGAATATATATATATATATATATATATATATATATATATATATATATATATATATATTAACAATGTAAAGGTTTTTCTATGAAAATCACAAACTGCTATATTTAATAAGTTTGTTAATTTTTATAACAATTATCTTAAAATTCATAATAAAGACGATTTCTAATTAGTTAACAAAGTAAAAACTTTTACATTTACAGTGCAATGTCTATTAATTTTTTATTTATTCAAATATTATTCTTTAAATGTACTTAGTCTTAACTTATTCCGTTATTAACATTAAAATTTAACGTCTATATATATTTATAAATTTTGAATTTTAACAAAATATATCAAATTAATAATTAATTTACATAATTTCGTTCATGATTTACTCTTTAATTTTAAATGTCTTTCTTTTCAAAATAAAATTATGTTTTTTACAATAAAGACATTTATTATTATACTTCATTTCTTTATAAAACATGATTTTATCATTATGTTACCTAAATTTATAAGTATTTGTGTAATGAACGAAAAGTTTTCTAATTAATATAATTATATATGTTAAATTATTTTTTAACTTTTCAACACTTCCCTTAATTGCTGTCTAGATCCGCCCTTACAAACCAAGGTAAGAGGTTTGGCAATTCATCTTATATTAAACAAAGAAATGAAATACTAGTTAGAGAATTATATAGTTGATGGTAAGAAAATAATTAGTTAGTATAATTTCAATAAAGACAAAAGTTGATTATCAAATACCAAGTATGGTTGTGGTAGTTACGTCCCAAATAGTAGCATGACTACGGAAACCCCACAACATTCCATGAACTCTCAATTATCAACAAAATATTCCAATCACGCAAGCAACCAATTCTAACATTTAGAAATATTCCTCTCCAAAATGAGGAAAAAAATAAAGAGGAACATTTTTAACACTTAAATGATCAATTGATTCAAATTCACAACCAATTAAAAAAATTTGAACTTTTCTCAATAAAATGAGAGGGGAGATAGATCAAAGGATGGTCACTGAAGTACTATATGTCTAATTTTTTTTAAGTAAGTTCTTAGATTTATATATAAAAAAAGAAATCTCTACTGCCACCGAGCGCATGGATCAACTGGCGTAAGATTGTTTCAACTTAACTAGTAGTCTTGAATTCGAGTATTGAGTATGCAGCTGAGTTAAATACTCGAAAGAAGAGCTTTGCTTCTCATAAAGGTCCTACTTGGCTAAAGCAAGATTGCCTTTAGTGAAGAATACATATGGTTTATACAAAAAAATAAATAAATAAAATCTCTACTGATAGAGTTAACTTCAGCATTCATTGAAATTTTTAATTTAAATAAGATTTATTTTTGTTGAAAGATACATGTTGTCTATACCTAACATTGAGGGTATAGATCAGAGATCTATATGGGAGGTGGGTGGTCACCGTTTATCGTCCTCTTTAGAAAATGAAGAGAAAGAGATACCAATATATGAAAGAACCCCAAGTATACCGAAAGCTTTCTTGTTGCCAACTGTTGAAGTATTTAGAAATTTATTTTGTATTTTTTAGGATCATGGTTTAGGGTTTGTCGGCTGTTTTACTTCGGTAGTGCAAATGTATCTCAAATTTATGCAATTGGTTTAACTTAAAAGGTAATTACTAGAATAGGGTAAATCAACAAGTTAAATATTTTAGAGGAAAACTGACTTTTTTATTGTCGACTTACTAATCTATGAACTTTTTATTCTTAATTTATGGAAGTTAACATTGTTATTGTCGGCTTCCTCCCTTTTTATTTTTAATTCTGGAAGTTGACAATGTCATTGTTAACTTTTTTATGTAATTCTTATTTTAAATATGGAAGTCAATAATGACATTATCTGACTTTACTATTTTTTTAATTTTGAAAGTTAACAATATTATTGTCAAGTTTATATATATTTCCATAAAAAAATTTAAGCAAATTGTTAAGACAAATGACGAATATTAGATCCCTAACAGTTTTGATTTAAATAAACAAAGTAATTAAAAAGGTTTTATAAAAGACCAAAGTTTTGGCATAAGACTCAACACATCATCTTTTAGTGATAATTAACATATGCCCAAATGCACCGCTTTATCACAAGACTTTTGAATGCATGTTCTTACTTGCTTTTCAGTAGCATGACACTATCCCAAGTATTACAAAGACTAAAACGTATTGAAGTTGTGTGAAAGTCAAACAAGCAAAAAAACCACCTACTTCATCAAAAGACGTGCCTAACTACCTGTAAAGTACAAACAACACTCCTTTTCAATACAAAAGCATTTTTATACTTTGAAACACATTGTAGTACGAGAAAGGAAAGATAAGCACAGTATTTTATCTTGTCAGAGTGATTAGTTGGTGAAAAGCAATAAATGCTGCATTAAATGTCCCAACGTTCACTTTGCAAAGAAAGAAGGAAAACTCAACGGTCTTACGACAGATCTTCCAAAAGGAGTCTATAAATACCAGAGATTTGAAAAGGAAGCTAGAACTTATGCTCAAGCTATCTTGCTATCTCTCTTTGTGCTAAAAATCTTTCTATGTGTTAATCTTTGAGTGAAACCAACGAATGGAACTTTATATGTATATTCGTTCTTTATAAGACAAAGTAGCTGTGAGCATTTACCCCTTAACCATTTCTTAGTGAAATCAGTTTGAAGCTAAGAGAGATTTTGAGTTAAAAAAGAATACTTGGTTAGTTGCTTGGAGAGGCAAGTTAAAACACACTCGTTGTAAAGCCTAGAGAGGCTTGTCAAAAGAATACTTGTAAAAGGTATTTGTTTTAGTAAAATACTTGGTAGGTAGCTAAGGAATGGACGTAGTCTTAGACTAAGACGAACCCATATAAATTTCTATATGTTTTATCTCCCTCCTTATCCTTATAAAGGTTTTTCTTAAAAAGTTTTCTTGAAAGATAAAAGTTTAGATAAACTCGTTTAATCAAGAAAGATCTTTTTCATAAAATTTAGTTAGTCTTATCAGATAGTCTCAAGTTTTCATAAAACCATTAAACTATACTACTTTTAGAAAAGATTTGCGAAAAATTGCTTTAAAATACAATTCAACCTCGCTTCTTGTGTTTTCCCATAGTTTACACATATTCACATTAGTATTCATTCCATGATGAGAGAAAAATTTATTCTGATAAGGTGAAGAGACTTATGGGGGGAAATGGACGTACTTTGGCTTCACAAAAATTGCAAATGGATTTGGTGTGTTGAAAGATTGACATAATCACATGGCAAAGAATGGCTTTCATGGTGGCTTATTGCATGACAACTCAACTTATATATACAATGGTATATACGTCACACTTGATGGTATATCTCATGCACTGGAACACGCTCTACTAAAATGGTAATATTATTAATTCATAACATCCCTTACCAATCTTTTCATAACATCCCTTGCCAATCTACTGAAACGATAATACAAAATTTGGAAAATAAAATTAAGAGTACTTATATTTGGACACCCATAAATTTTAAACACCCCATCAACATCTTTCATTTTTCTCTATCTCTCTTATCTTATCATATCACATCATCAATCATATCAATCACTTATCTCTCCTCTCTTCCTATCTCTCTCAAGATGTGAACACTTACAAGGTGTCTAAAAATCATTTTCCTAAAATTAATATATAAAGGACCAAATTAATAATTCTGTATAAAAAGTTAAAACTTATGTACAAATTCTTTTAAATAGATTATACTTTCTTTATATCACAGTACGGCAAAATAAGAATAAAAATATTAAATATTTTGAATTAAAAATAAAGTGTATTTTCGTATCTTTATATAAAGACTGATTTATAAAATGTGTTCTAAATTTATGTTAACATATAATAATAATAAATAAAAAACAAACACGGAATATGTTGCTTGTAAACAAAATAATAACATTGATAATTTTACTTAAACAAATGTAATATAATTATAGTAAAAGATTTTATATAAATAATAGTGATTATGATATTACTCTGAAGTACATTGTTTTAATAAAATAAACTAAATTTTTAATATTGCTTTTTATTTTAATATTATAATAGTCTGACATTCCATAATTTTTTTCAAAGTTTTAGAATAATCTTTTTAAATATGTTTAGTTTGATAAATATTTTAATCATATTTATTACACTATTTATATTTTATATTAATTTATCATTTCGGAGTTTTTTTTTCGTATTTGAATAAATTATACTAAATTTTCATTTTTGATTACATCGCATAGCAATAGCAATTATTGCAGAGTTAGTTACAATGGTTGATGTGATTCTGTTTTTGTTAGATATGGTGATATGTTGATTAGATTGTTTGATTTTGAAGTGGGAGCAGGCGTATCTGATCACAACACCCACCAAATGTTAGGCAAATTCTATGTTCCTCTAGCTCCCTATATGATAGGTTGTGTCTTAGCCTTCCAATAAAATAGCATGTTAATTAAAGTGCCTTATAGTATTTAAAATTAGGAGTAGGTCCCGATTCCCACCGCCAAACCCACCGCCCTCTCCCCTCCGATCAGTCTTGGTACTTATTCTCACAAGACGTCGGATCTTCCAAACCTAACCATCCCAAGCTTGTGGCCAAGCTCAACTCTTCCCATCATCTCAAGCTTTTGCACCCTCTGCCGACATTCCTAACCATCGTTCACCTCTCATATATAACCATTGTCGGCTATGTTTGAATTAAAGTTAAGAAAATATTTTTGTAAATTTTAATGCACAATAAATTATGTATAACATGTGTAATGTGTCTCTCATCTTATTATACATGTCCTGAATTTTAACATTAAATCAATTAAATCAACATTAATTTTTAATTAATTTATTATTCAAATAAAAGAGATTTTTTTTCAAATTTTTAAGTTTCTTCGATCAATATTAAGTATAATTAAATATTTATAAATTAAATTATTTAATTATAATTATGTCTAGTTACCGTAGTTATATATATTTATTAATTACATTGATTACTTTAATTATGCATTTTAAATAATATGTTTTTCCTTAATTTAAAATAATCTTACTACTTTTTTAAAAATATATATGTCATAATTATGTAAATTTATTCAAATAAGAATATATATATATATATATATATATATATATATATATATATTGACTATAATTACCTTAATTATTATAATTAATCAAATGGGTAAGGACGTTAATTTCGTGTAGATTTGAAGCAAAAATCAATTTATTTCCAATTAAAATGTTTTTATAACAAAAAGTCAATGGAATATTTTTTTTCCATTTTTATTTAAATAAATGAACATTATATATTTAGGTCAAATTGACCGTCCATTTTAAATTTTGGTCCATCAAAATGTTATTAATTATTTTTAATTAACATGTGTAATAAATAAATAAATAGTGCGATAAAAAATACATAATTTAATATGGAAAAAATTTAAATAGAAAATCCATATTAAGGTCAAAATTAATGGTTCTTTTTAAATTAATCTTCTTAAATTTAAAATTATATCAATATTAATTAATTTAATTATATAATTTAAAATAATCTAATTACTTTTGTTTGAAGTAATTTTCAATATCTTAATTAAAATAAATATTGGTCATAATTACCTTAATTAATTCATATCACAATATATATCCATCCTCATTACCTTGATTAATTTATGTACTAACATATAAAAATAATATTTTTTTAGCAATAGTTAATAATTATATTTCATAAAATAATAAATTATATAACAATTACATGTAATTATCTTAATTATATATATTTAATAATTACATGAATTAATTTAATTATATGAATACAAATTTTCATCAAAATTAATAATACATCAAATAAAAAAATAAATTATATATAATACGTATCATGTGTCTCTCATCTTATTCAAGGCCAGCCCAACATATTTCTAAGCATAAAGCGAATATTGAAGTTTATCTTTTGAGCTTTTAAGGATGCAAAATTATTTATTAATTTATTGTAATCGATTTCGTTTAACATTTCTTTTTCGATTGATAACAAAGTCAATCCATTTAATCTTTGTTGAGACATCATTGATTTTAAACTTGTAAATTGTCCATTGGCCTGGATCATATATATTTTTAGTAGTGGTTTCTTCTAATTTATTAATTTATTTTTCTTTTTCATTGTGAGTGTGAGAATCAATATAATCTTGTTCACTAACTAATACTTTTTATCTATTTTCATTTTCATTTATGTCTACATTGTTAACTTGTTCATTCAATGAGCAATCACCTATATTTTCAAATTTACTTTTCTTATTTGTTTTGATAAATTTATCTATAGCTCCCTTTTGTGATTCAATTAAAGCATCGACTCTTTTCTTTTCCTTTTTTTAAGTTTATTTTCAAGTTGACATTTTAAAATAGAGCAATTAACATTTCACACTTTATCAAAATATATATAAAAAAATTAAACAACTATATATCAAGACCACAGAGAAAATGCTAGAACAATAAAACTTGATAGTAAATTGTTGATCCCCCCAAAAAGAAATTGTAGATCAACTCAAAAGCTGGTAAATTTGAAACACTGCAAAATAAGAAATGAGACACGAGAACAATTAAAAATTGTATAAATACAGTGTTAGAAAATCAAAATAGCAAGCAAAAGAAACAAACCAGGGCAGAGAGTAATAGCAAATGTAAGGTGTTTTTGTTTCAAACACTACAAAATAAGAAAAACTACAAAACAAGAAAAAACTAGCTTTAGCAAGCACTTCAAATAGTGTAAAACAAGAAAAATAGCAACAAGCATTTCAGATGCTTCAAAAAAAAAGAAAAAAAAAAGCATGACCTTGGGCTAGTTTCTGCCTTCTGAAAATTGATGAAATGGAAGTGCAATATAAACTAAGCATAATGTATGAACATGTGCTAATTGTGAAAAAGGAATGATCTTAGATATTGAGAGTGTGATGAGCGTAACTTTTGATATTGAGAATTATATATTTAGACAGAGTGACTTGAGGGCTAATTTTGGTGAGAATCAAAGAAAGAGTGACTTTTAGGATAATTTTGATGAGAATCAGAGAACAATATATTTAGAGAGATTGACTTTTGGGCTAATTTTAATGAGAATTAGAGAATTGATATATTTAGAGAGAGTAACTTTTGATATAACCAATTAAGAGATAATTAATTGAAATTAATGACTAATTAATCTTTTAAGTAGGAGAAAATAAAAGAAAAATTAGGGGCCTTACAAAAAATTAAATTAGTTTTTCCTATAGTAAGATTTGAACCCCATTCCCTAAGAAAAAAAACAAACCTTAGTTACCACTACACTAGGTTAGCTAATAGTAAAAATTATATAAATATTAATGTTAAATATATTTTTTTCTGGGGGGCCTAAAGCAAGGGCTTAGGTTGCCTTATGCAGCCTTGATCTTATTATACATGTCATGAGATTTTACGTTAAAATAATCAAATCAACATTAATTTTTCTTATTTTATTTTTCAAATAAAAGAGATATCTACTTTCTACTTAAAGTGTTAAGTTTCTTCAATCAATATTAAATAGAATATTTGAAAATCAATTTATTTAATTATAATTACAAGCAATTACCTTAATTATACAATTTCTTAATTACATTAACTATTTTAACTATTCATTTTAATTTTTTTTATTTTATTTTAAAATGATCTTACTATCTTTTAAAAATATATATGTTATAATTATGTTAATTTTTCAAATTAGAATATATATATATACCCATTATAATTATCTTAATTATTATAATTATTCAAATGGTTAGGGACGTTAGCTTTGTGTGAATTTGAAGAAAAAATCAATTTATTTATATTTTGAATGCTATTTATAATGAAAAGTCAACAAAAAATTGTTCTACTTTAATTTAAATAAATGAAAATTGCATATTTAGGTCAAATTAATTGTTGATCTTAAATTGATCGTCCATTTTAAACTAAGGTCCATTAAAATTCTATTAATTTTTTTGAATTGACATGTGTTATAAATAAATAAATAGTGTGATAGTAATTGAACAATTTAATATGGAAATAATTTAAATGTAAATTCCATATTTAGGTCAAAATTAATGGCCCCTTTTAAATTAATCATCTATTTTAAATTTTAAATTATATTAGTCAATAATTATGTAATTTTCATTATCTTTAATTAAAATATATACTGATCATAATTACCTTTATTTAAAATCATCTAATTACTTTTGTTTAAAATAATATTTAACTTAATTTACAACATGTGTAATAAGTAAAGAATTAGTGTGATAATAAATAAATAATTTAATATGGAAATAATTTAAATGGACATTACAACTATATAAATTATATGTAACATATATGTTTTTCCTAATGTATGATTTAGTGTTTTAATAATTAAAAGTGGAACTTAGACACATAATCTAGGTGATTAAAAGAAATAAATAAAGTGTTGGTATGTGGTGTAGTTGTTCAATGTATGTTTGAATTTCTGGTTTGAATTTAGGAAGTTTGAGATATGTGCTTGAGACAATTTGGATGTGTTGTGAGTGTGATTTTGGGCTTTTGAGAGAAAACAGTTGAGTTAAATTAGTTTTGGAAATAAGGGGAGTGGCTTGGTGAGATTTGGGCCTCAGTTAGACAAAAGTCCATGTGAGAGCTCCGGGGAGGTCGAGTATATAAGAGGGGGAGGGGGGCTTTTCTTTCTCATTTTCTTCCTTTCTCCTTCTCTCTCTATTCTCTTCATCTCTCTATATCTCTCTAGAATCTCTCAAGTTTGTAAGGATATTAGAGGATTCCAGGCTCAGTTCAGTGTTTATAGTGACAAAAGGATCGATTCTTGGAACATTTGGCTCAAAACACTGGATCTTCAAGGAACCTAAATTCAGATTCAAGAACTTTAAGAGGTAAGGGAAGCTTACAAATCAGTTGTTTTGTGTTAGTAAGTGTTGATGTGTTGATTTCTTACTTTGAAAATGGTTAAATATTTGTGGATGTTGCCATTTTTGTTAGTTTTGGATGAAAATGGGTTTTGGGAGAAATTTTTGAGATTTGGATGAGAAATCGATGATCCTATGATGAAATGTTGAATTTGTTGTATAATCTGATGTATATGAGCTTAGTTGAAGTGGATTAAAGATGTTGGAACTCCTATTGATTCCAAATCTGAGTTTATGTGGTTGAGGAGTTGAATTCTTTGCAAAAATTGCATTTTTTTTGAAATTTCGTCGCAGATAATCGATTATAGGGAACACATAATCAATTATCTAGAGTTCCATAAGCTATTTTCGTGATTTTGGTTATGGAATAATCGATTATAGGATCTCATAATCAATTATTTGGGCTTCAGAAATTTTTTTTCTTGATATTGATTCAAAAATAATTGATTATAGAAGTCCATAATCGATTATCTCTTCCTGAAAATGAATTCTGGTGCATTTTTACTAAACTAATATAATCTGTTATACAGTAGATAATTTGTTAGTATAGTACTTAATCTATTATTTCATAATTTAATGTATTGTTACAAATTTTAATGTTTCTGTTTCAAAATATGAACTATTATATGAATTTTGGTCCTTAAAGATGTTAAATGTAGATTTTAAGATAATTGGATGTTCAAATGATTTTTCCTTATTGTTGTTGTGGATTTGTTTGATAAATTGTAAGAAAGTGGTAGTTGGGTGAAAGGTTGCCTAATTACGAACCTCCATTAGTTGTAGGGTGTTGTGATAATGAGATATCTTATCTGTTGACCATGCAAGAGGTTGGATTGGGCCTGCATGGGGTTGATGGTGACTGTTGGACCATAAGTGGTGCTGAGTAGGTCACGTGGTTTGATAATGTGATATATATATATATACATACATATACATACATATATATACATACATACATATATATATACATACATATATATATGGATACTGATGAATGATTATGGTTGAGTTGATTATTGTGGTGATACATGCATTTGCATGCATATGTTGTTGGTTGAGGTTGTATGGGCCTCATGCCGTATGATGGTAGACATGGAAGTTGGGGGTGAACGGAGCTATGGCTTAA
The DNA here is from genome assembly GCA_004329165.1 of Spatholobus suberectus. Classification (NCBI taxonomy): domain Eukaryota; kingdom Viridiplantae; phylum Streptophyta; class Magnoliopsida; order Fabales; family Fabaceae; genus Spatholobus; species Spatholobus suberectus. Next base: position 63,669,309 of record CM014734.1, on the reverse strand, counting down.
ACAGGCCTCCAACCTAGTACCTGGATGAGAAGTGGGGTCTGAAAGCTAGCCCAAAGGGATGAGTGGATGGATAAATTCCGCAGACGGCTAAGGCAGTGCAGGCCTTGTGTCGCAGTATACCACCACCCACATTCACTTATCCTGACAACCATAAGCTTATCTATTGATTAGAGTTTTGGCAATCCCTGAATGGTGCTTGGAAGGCCATGGTAGGGGGTAAGACCTGATTGATTGCTTGGAATGTAGAAATCTCTCGAGAGTAGTATCTTCATGCATTGGTATGGTGATTGATATCACTAATGAAGAATGTGACCATATATCATAGAATTTTATTTGAATTTTGTATGTAAATAAAGTTTTCGTCTACAGTTAATGTTGTTGGTGGGTGGTGGTAGTGTTACTGTTGTTATCTAGTGGTTGATGTTATTATCTTTATTGTGGTGATTGTGTTGTTGGTGGTAGTGGTAGTGTTGATATTATTGTTATTATTGTTATCTCAATGTTGTTGTTGCTAGTGGTGTGATGGTAGTGTTGTCGTTGTTGCTATAATTACTTGGTAATTGTTGTTGTGGTTGTTTTTAATTGTTGTGGCTGTTGTTATAGTTGGTTGTGGTGGTAGATGTGTGGCTAATGCCATTGTTGTTGTTGTTGTTATTATTCTGTTTGACTATTGATATATGGTTAAGAGATTTTTGTATTACTTTTCCTTTATAATATATGTTTTATTATTCCAAGTAAGCTTACCCTTGCGTTGTTTGTGCGTGTGGTTCATGCCTGTGATGATCACTGTAACGACCCTTTGCCGCTACAATACTACTCACATTCCTCATCATTTAATCATAAGTTTAGACATTAACAAAATCTAATTATATCCCAATTCATAACTATAAAATTTATACAAATCCAAAGGTATCATGTACAATTAAGATTACATACAATAACATAACTTCCTATAGTTGGTCAAATATATAACAATTTTTCATCAAAACCAAAACAAAAGGAAGGAGCTTCCAGAAGAGCTCTGCCCAAAAAGGTCTCCAAAAGTCTTCATCTGAGACCTCCTCCATCAACTTCAAGAAGCTGGATCTGCAAACACCTCTTTTTCTACTCCCACGCCAAACGACGTGATCATCACAGGCACGAACCACACGTGCAAACAATGCAAGGGTAAGCTTACTTGAAATAATAAAACATATATTTTAAAAGTAAAGTAATAGAAAAATTCCTTCATCCCATATCAATAATCAAACAAAAAATAGCAACAATATCAACAATAAAGCATTATCCACACCTTTACTACCACTCCAACCATAATAGTAGCCACGACAATAAACAACCAAAACAACAATGCTACCTCCGCTACCAACACACATCACAACCACAGCTACAATTACCAAGTAATCATAACAACAACGACAACACAACGATTACCACTAAAGACATCATTAGTTATAGACAAAAAACCTCATTTACATATATAAAAATTCAAATAAAATTTCATGATGTATAGTCACATTCTTACTTAGTGATATCAATCACAATACTAATGCATCATACTTTCAACCTCTACATATCCAAATCCACAAACACAACAGCCTGAGGTTCATCGTTAGCTACCTTAGTACCTACACAACAACATGAGGTCCATTGTTAGCTACCTTAGTTCTCAATCCACATAATGGCATGAGGTCCATCATCAGCTACCCCAGCCACCTGTCCATACCACGGCATGAGGTCCATCGTCAACTACCTCAGCCGCCAATATATGCATACCAATGCATATATCACCACGGCATGAGGTCCATTGTTAGCTACCTCAGCTGCCAACATATGTATACCAATGCATGTATCACCACGGCATGAGGTCCATCGTTAGCTACCTCAGCCACCAACGTATGCATACCAATGCATGTATCACCACAATAATCACCACGGCATAAGGTCCATTGTTAGCTACCTCAGCCGTCTAATCACAACACGACATGAGGTCCATCGTCAACTAAATGCATGTCTTTCAATACAACATCAACACAGCCACAACAATCATCATCAACCCATGCAGGCCCAATCCAGCCTCTTGCATGTTCAACAAGTAAGGTATCTCACCATCACAACATATTATGACTAGTGGAGGTTCTACCTGAGCAACCTTCCATTCAATTACCTTTTTTCCACATTTTATCAAACCAATTCACAACAATAATAAAGAAAACCAAGAACCAAGTTTGGAAGAATAACAACATGTGGAGATCCTATCTAAGCAACCTTCCACGTCAACACATACCCAACAACAACAATTCAACCAAAATTATTCATCCATATCCACATGCATATTTATTTATATGTCACACCATCACACCACAATAGCTTGAGGCCCACCTAACCTCAACCAACAACATATACATTATTATCACAACAATCAATTCAATCACAATGCACTGCAACAATAACAAAAGCTCACACATTCATTTCACATCGACACCAAACCTCTTAAACCAAGCATACACGACAAATATATCTTTTTAAATCTAAACATTTTTCCAATGTTTTAAAAGATCACACCTAAATATGAAACTCTAGGTGATCAACTACACCTCACATTATTTCTTGGACTCAATTCTCATTCAAGAAAAAAAATCAAATTTTCATTCACCACAACATGTCGCTCGGTAAGAGAAAAATACTGCCCATGGGAGGAATTTGTCACCCGGTGACGTTCTTCCAGAAGCCATTTTCTGGGCTCGGGAAAAACTTCGCCCAGCGAGAAGGGGATGTCACCCGGCGTCGCTTGCATTGCGAACATGGTATATGGGTGAAATTCTTCAATTCCTTGGCTTTTAATTGCCATACACTCTTTCCAAATTAATTCTAACCACTTTTAATGCATGTCTAACCAATTATACGACAATTTTTAGCTATAAACAACCTCAAATCTCAAAATCCCTTTTTGAAACCCATTTTGTATCAAAGTTTCCATACTCAAGATTTCTACCAAAATCAATCCATTCCAAGGCCAAAAATCAACACATCAATGATCACAAGCAAGAAATCAAGCAATAGTAAACTTCCCTTACCTCAAAAGCTTCCAAACTTGAATTTTGGTCTTTTGAGAAAACTTGTGTCTTGAGCTAAAATCTTCCACAGATTTGTCCCTTCTCTCCCCACAATCACTAAGTCAGGCTTAGAAAGCTTCCAACACACTTATCAACCTCAAATCTATAGAGAGAGATTGAGAGAGAAATGAGGAGAGAGAAACTGGAGAGAGAGAGAAAAAAGGAGAGAATGAAGGGCTTCAACCCCCTCCTCCTTTTATATTTGAGCTCCCCGGAGCTCTCACACAAACTTTTGGCCCAAATCTCACCCAGCCACTTGCCTTGTCCTAAAACTGATTTAACTCAACAGTTTTCCTCTCAAAAAACCCCAAAATCAGACTTTCCACACAATCACATTGACTTAAGTACATATCTCAAGTTTCCTACTTTTAGTTATTAAAATACTTAATCAAGTATTAGGAGAAACGAGGTGTTACAATCACGTCTTTGGCGTGGGAGTAGATGTTGACTTTTTGGCAGGTTTAGCTTTTCTTAGTTGATGATGAAGCTTCGCTTTAGCCAGTGGTAAGATGGAACAAGTATGGAGGATTATCCTTTTGTTTGTTTTTTTTTTTGAGGAATTGATATTCCTTATTGTTGTTTATTTCTTTTGACATGATGTATATGGTGACCAACTATAGGGAGTGAGTTTTGTATCCCTCACCTATTGATATAAAGATGTTATTAATGTTGATATTTGTATTTCTAAGATTTCTTGATGTACAAATGGATGTAATTGTTTTTGTTGGAATGGATAGATTTCTTTATTATTATCTATAAATTAGAAAAAGGTGAAAAACAACGACATATTTTTGTAATACTTAATCTAATATCTTTATTAAAAGAAGCCTTCCAAGAGATAAGGTAGTAATGTTGTTATGTAGCAGCAGTGGGTTGTTACATTATATATAACAATTACATACAATTATTTTAATTTTAATTATATATATTTAATAATTACATTAGCATCGAATCAAATGACCCCTAATCGGCACCAAATCAAACAACCCCTAATTGATGATGTAAAATCTAGTTTATTGACTAAAATTGAAAAGGAATGATCACATTTGCTTTATAGCCTAGTTTAGAATACTTTATTCATCCTTACTCTATTTTTGCTCTTGAATTCTTTGAATTTGTACATACAAAAAAAACAAAAATCTTAGTAGGTAAAATTTAAAGCAACAAAGAAACAAAATAATAAAAACGCAAATGAAGAGCAAGTTGATAACAAGTTAGGACCTTTAGCACCATCTTCGCTTTCGTCCTTAATGTCATTATCCTAACCATCCATTCTAGACTATACAATGAGCAAAAACTAAATAAGCAAAAAATGAAAGGGAACAATAAAACATAAAAGTGAAAAACATAGAAGCCTAGCTCTTGAATGGTAAAAAAGGCAAAAAGAAAAAAAGAAAATGAGGAAAAATTACCTGATATATATGTATCTCAATTTGGCAATATATTTTCTCACCTTAACAAAGACATGGAGAAGACAAAGACAACCGAAGGAATCAACACAATGGGGTGACTATTCAAAACATGTGAAAAAAATGTTGACATTGAAGAAATGAAAGGATAGACTAAATACAAAATTGATCTAAAAAAATAAAAGAAAGCAAATACAAAAAATAAAAAAGAAATACCTAGATTAGGTATTTCTTCTTTGCTTGGTCACCTTTTATTCTCTAACTTTGTTTGAATTTCAAAACAGAAATATTAGGATACTAATAATTATCATGACTGAGTATAAGAGTGATTATGAAAATTGTGCTCAAGCAGAAGATACTATAAAATTTGATTTCCTAATTTTGTGTGTCATAATTGTCCATAAATTATTTTGTGTGCAAATAATTGCGTGTCATAATTGTCCATAAATCTATTATATTATATATTATAAAAGAATATTTTATAACATGGAAAGATATCATGTGGTAACACTATTCACTCTTTTCCTGCCTAAATTTCACATATTTTGTTTTTGTTTTTTTGGTTCATAAAAATATATTATTACATTTAATTATAGTAATTAAAACATTTATAATTAACACATTTATAATTAAGGCATTTATAAAAAGTATATATTCTACTTAAATTCATCAATTAAATAATTAAATCTTAAATTGATTTTAATTTTATATAACAAGAAAAACAAGTTTTAAAATTTTATTGAATGTTATTCATAATCATAGTATTATGATAATTATGGTAATATTTTTTATTATGATAATAAAAGCATTTATAATCTATTATCTATTATATATCTATTATCTATTATGTATTATAAAAGAAGGTTGTGCCACGTGGGCAAATGTCACATGGCAACACCATATTGATTCTTTTCTCGTCAAAATACTATCAAAATTTTATTTTATTTTTAATTCATAAAATACATAATTATAGTAATAAAGAAAATTATGATCAGTATGATTTTTATGATTTGAATATTCAAACTAATAATACAAGTATATGTTCTGATTCTAATTAATTGATAATATTAATATATACTCTAATACATAATTAAGGAAATTATATATGATTAGTATGATTTTTATGATTTGAACATTCAAAATAATAATACATGTATATATTTTGCTTCAAATTAATTGATAGTATTATATCTAATACATAATTATAGTACTTAAAGAAATTAACAATATGATTTTTATGATTTGAACATTCAAACTAATAATACAAGTATATATTATGATTCAAACTAAATGATAATGCTAGTATATATATATATATGTATATATATGTATATATATACAAGGTCAGGATTCGTTGACATCAGGTGTCAAAGTTAGTCAAATTACACCTTCAATAACTTTTTGTAAAATGCAAATTTAAAGAATCCAACCGTTGAATTATGTGATATTATCTTCATGATCATGTATATCAAATTTCACATAATTTAGATTTTTCTAGATATGTTACCTAACAATGAATATTTACATATATTTTAATATCTCATTATATGTTAAAATAAAGTGATGTGATGAACTATTAAATAATTTTGGAATTGCATGAAATTTTGTTTACCTAATCTAATTATTAAGAACATCAAATTTAACGGTTAGATTGATTAAATTTACGTTTAACAAAAAATTAATGAAGGTGTAATTTGACTAACTTTGACACCTAATGTCAACGGATCCTAACCTATATATATATATATATATATATATATATATATATATATAGGAGTAACTACTGGTATTCTTTGTTGTGAAATTTGGAAGACTATCTTAGTGTATTGAGGAAAAAATTAGGAGTGATTTTCTTCCTTTTTTCTTCCTACGATTGAAATGGCATGGGTTATTTTAATCTTTTAAGTGAAATGGTGAAGTGGACAAAGACTTTAAAGAAAAGTCTTTTTGCATGCTTGCTTAAGAGTAAACACTAATTAACAAGGAAAGTGTTCATATTATTCGATACAAGAAGTTGTTGTTTTAATTCATATTATTCAATTCATTATAGTATATAACATTGTATGTATTGTTTGAATTTTTTTTCATTTCATGATTTCTTTTGTTATGTGATGTCAATGGAATAAAATTGGAGTATTCTTTTTTGTTTTTTGACATGACTCAAAAGACTACGAAATTTGGTCATGACTAGAAGAAATTTTGTGCTACTATTGGATTCAAGAAGGGCAGAAATTTGTTATTTAAATTTCAATATGGCAATGTAATTATTTATAATGTATATAGAGTTGCTGATTAGTTTTTTTTTTTTTTCTATTTGTATGAAAGCGGGAATATATGAGTATGAATGCAAATTAGTTTTTTTTTTTCTTTAATAGCCAAGGATTGTATTCACTGAAAGGTAACTTTATGATCGAAATTAAAATTAAAATTTATTAAAATCCAAAGGTGTTATTTATGAGGTGTGCTAAAGGTCATGTGTATCTATTCATTTGAACTATTAATTCACTTAATTAATTTTAAGGCATTTTACTACTAGATGTTGTCTTAACAAGTTCTTATTACATTTTCTATCACGTTTTTAGTTGTGGTGCATGGTTGAAAATAAATGTTCATTTACCCACTAATTTGTATTTAAGATATTTTCACATTTTAATCTTAGTGTTGATTTTTTATTTATCTTAATTAAAAATAATCAACTAATTAAAAAGTAATTGATATCCAACATCACTAACAATATTTTTCAATAACCATTCAAAAAAATTTGGTCTATATAAAGAGCTTGAATTTTTTTATTATAAATAATTGATCAACATAAATTATTTAAATTTATATCAATATAAATTAATTTCAATCAATATAAATTAACTTCTTTTTTGGTGTACAATGCTCACACTGAGGTTCAAACCTATGATCATATGCATACTATCCCAACCTCCCACTATTAGGTCGACCTTAATGGGTTAATATAAATTAACTTCAATCAATATAAATTAATTTTAATCTAAATATATATAAGTTTCAATGCAAAAATATTATTATAAGCAACAAAATAATATAAGTTATTTTTAATTTTCATAAATAAAAATTATTTTTAATTTGTATAAATTACTTTAAATTATAATTAATTTAATTATGTTTTATTAGAAAGATAATATATACACTAATTGATTTAGAAATAGTTTTGGAGGTGATGTAAATGTGTTGCTGAAATATATATAACTCACATTACTAATATTATGCCCCATAAATATATATAAGTCATACACTAATTAATGTGTTAGAATTTTGTGCCATGTATTGAAATATATACAACTCACACTACTAATATTATGCCCTATATTATAAAATTAGTATGTTACATAGATATATTTTAAGATCACTTTTCAATATCTTTTGTACATTAATTTTTTTTCATTCATTTTGATTTTTTGATTTAAATTATTTTGAATATTTTTTTATGTAAGGAAATTTTACACTTATTATTTAGAAATTGTTTGTCTAACAAATTAATTTGATACATTTTACTTAACTAATTTCATTTAATTAGAGACAAAAAATATTAATTTCTTCATTTATTTTTATCATTAGTTGTTCACTACAACAAATCTAAATCAATTTTTTTTGTCTATAATATCAATATATATCCATATATAATTTTTCATATTTTTAAATAAAAATAATTTTTATATAGGAGAAATAGAAATTTATTATAAATGTTGATATTTATATATAAAGGGATTAAAATGGAGATTAAAAATAAAAATAAAAAAATAAATAACCTATGGGGTCAATATTTTTCATGAAAGTACATTAAGGTCTTTTTTGGTTACATAATTATATTAATGTCTAAATTAGTAGGAAATAACATTGCATTATAATGTTAATACAGTGTTTTTTAATTTATTTTTTCAAAAACGTATACATGTATTTCTATCGTATTTGTTACCCTTTTATCGTACAAATTTATTATTTTCTTATATCTAATTAAATTAAAATTTTCTTTTACCTAATTAATTTAGATTAAATTGTATGGAAAAAAAAAATCAACTATGGGCCTGGTTCATGTTCAGACCAGTCCAGTAGGTAGGGTCAAGCTGGGTTAAATAACATTGATTTCAAGTTTGTAAGGCCAACATCATTGTGCAAATTGTGATTAGAAACTTTATTTTTTTTTCTTTCATCCAACAGCAATTAAAGAAAAAGAAGAAGATTGGCATCTTTGGGGCAGGGCAGCTAAGGTGGAAGCGGAGAAACTTGATTCACGTTAAGGACAGGGATGGGCACTAATTTTTTTTATCCTCGATAAGGATCGAGGACGGGGTTGGGGATTTTTTTAGGGTTTAGGGTTGGGGACGAAGGAGGCAAAACCCGCCCCGCCTTGTTACCAAGCCTACATATGGAAGTGAACTTTTGACATAAAAGCACATAAATACCTCAATTACTTAAAAAATATAGATATATTTTGTCTTTTATAATGTCTTTTGACTCACCTAATATTTTATTAATTTTTTTTAAAAAAATATTTTTTACCTAACTAATTTATATTTAATAACATGACAAAAAATATGGCTTAAAATTATGTATATATCTAAAGTATACCCAAATGAAAATATATTTGTACAAATAATATTTTTAAAAACACATGTTCAATATAAATTAAAACCATATAAAACATGTGTGAATATAAAATATTATACACACACACACACACACACACACACACACACAAACATATAGTTATATAAAATTAAAAATAATTGAAAAATACATTAAAAATCATAATATTATACAAAATTAAAAATTGTAAATTTAACAATCATGCAAGGCATGAGTTATTACATTAGTTGATTTTTGTGCAAATGAATGAGAGGTTGACATGTAAGCAAAAAATAGTGGGAAACATCCTGGTGTTGCCACATGGGATAACATTTTATATGAAATTGCTTCAGAAATTGACAAGTGGAGCTTCCTTATTTAAAAATATTCTACTTCGTATATATTACTAGAATGTGGACCCGTGCAATGCATGGGAAATTAGCGGTCGATTATTATTTTGACTGATATGCAAGATTAAATATTTGTAAGGTAAATATAACATTTATTAATATGCAAATTTCTAAATGTATTTATTTTAATACTTATTATAAAAATAGGACCATAAGTTTTAATATTATTAGTGAAATTAAGTACAATGATGCTTATTTTAATATTAATATTGTAGTGATATTTTGTATTTTTAATATATGTGTATATATAAATAGATAGTTTAGATGATAATTCTTAAATGTGAATATTGTATAAAATATTAATATGATTTTTATAAATGTAATTTAATATTGTGTGGACTAAATCGCTATTAAGGATGATAATGGGACATGATGGGCACAAGTAGTAACCTCCCGTTACTGCCCTTGTTGAATGAAAGTACACCTCATGTTTTCCTCGTACCTATATGAATATTTGTTAAGCGGGTATCAATGAATTTTATAAATATCCATAGGTATTCATAGGTATTCATGAATATTTATGAAAATATAAAATTAAAAATAAAAATTAAATAAAATTAAAAATAAACAATTTTAAAACATATATTTATACTAAAATAAATAATTTTAAAACATATATTTATACTAAAATAAATAATTTTGAAATATATATTTATACTAAAAATAAATTAGAGCACCTTAATTTATATATAATTAACATTATTTAAGTAATTCCAAATTGCGGGGTACCTGCAAGTTCAAGTACTTTACTCCTTGCCCTTCTTTCATTAATAGGTAGATAGAGAAAAATTCATTTATTTTACCAACATGTATCCCATTAAGGTATCCATTTTCAATTTATAGCATATTTTACTCACAAGTACGATTTTTTTTGTCATCCCTAATTGCTATACTTATGTGGCAAAAATAAAATCTAAGAGATCCCAAAGGGTTTTATAGTTTTTTTTTTTTTGTATCTTTGTTTGAAATTAAGCTTCCATTGAAAAATAAAAATAAAACATACCGTTTCAATATGAAAGATTTGACAACTGAATAAAATTAATTGAACACTTTTGACTATAATTATGACCACTGAGTTTTTGTATGAAAGATAAGTGACAATTGCAAAAAAGATGAAAAAAATCCAAGATATTGAAAAAAAAAAAACACAACACTTCAAATGAAAAAAAAAAGGAAAATTGGAATAGAACTCATGTTAATATTTTTTATCATGTTAAACATTATCAAATATTTCTCAATACATAATGTTTTTGGTTGATGTACATACTATTTGATCATCATCAGATATTGAAAATTTGATACCTTATCTTGATTTAAATCTAAATAATGCAACGCATAATTGATCGTGGGTGAAAAATTACCTTAATTAATTCAAGTAATGACCTAAATATATATAGATCATAATTACATTAACTATTATATTATACAATTTAAATACATATATATATATAAAATAATTACAAATAATTATCTTAATCATATGTAGATGATAATTACATTAATTACTTGTATTAACTCAAATTAAAATATATATAGGTCGTAAAAAAAAAACAGCATTCCGATAATAAAAAAACAAATGTGATCTTCTAGCTTGAGAAAAAATGGATGTGATGTTGTTAAGTTGAACTTTATATTTTTTATGAACATTTTGAAATATAACATCTAACACATGCAATATGTATAATACAATAATTATTTTAATAATAATACAATATATATATATATATATACAATAATTAAATTTTATATAATAATTGAAATTCACATACACACATACATGTACTAATCTTTAATTAAAATAATCTTTAATATCTTAATTAAAACTTATATGTACTAATCATAAAACTTTAATTAATTCAATTAAGAATATGTATTGGTTGTAATTTCCTTAATTAATATAATTATGTAATTTTTTTAATAAAAAATAAAAAAATACACGGAGAAAAATGAATTATATATAATTAAAATATTTATCTTAATTTATATAATTTATAATTATTTTAATTACTTTAATTATGTAATTCAAATATATAGAATTATTTCAGGTAATTAGTTTAATTGTATATAATTAATAACTATATTAATTACTTTAATTGTACAATTTAAAAAAAATCTAACTACTTTTGTTTAAAATAATTTTTATTATCATAATTAAAATATATATTCGTTATAATTGTCTTAATTAATTCAAATCACAATATATATATATATATATATATATATATATATATATATATATATATCAGTTGTAATTACCATAATTAATATAATTATATAATTTTATCAATAAAAATTTAAATTTTTAGCAATATTTACAATTACATTCAATGAAAAATAAATTATAAATAACAACTACATGTAATTGCCTTAATCTTTTATTTTCATATTGTTCTAATTGATACTAAATCTTTTTAATTCAAATATATTTAATAATTACAAGTAACTACCTTAATTATGTGTGTGTATGAATTGTAATTTCCATAATTAATATAATAATATGTTTTTATCAATAAAAATTGAAATTTTTAACAACATTTAATAATTACAATCAATAAAAATTAAATTATATATAATAATTACATGTAATTACCTTAAAATGTCATTTGTTTTAATTGAAACAAAAAATTTCAATTCAAATGTGTATTATAATTTTTGATAATTCCATTAATTATATATAATTGATAATTACATTAATTACTTTAATTATACATTTTAAAAAGTCTAATTACCTTTGTTAATAATAATTTTTATTATCATAATTAAAATATATATTGTCATAATTATTTTAATTAATTTAAATCACTATATATAACATTCATAATTACCATAATTAATATAATTATATATAATAATTATATAATATGGGCTTTAATATATTTTAAGTCCTGCAAATATGACTCTGTTTGGTTTTAATTCTTGCAAATTATTTTGTTAGTTTTAAATCTTTGACATTTTTTAGTATTCTTTTTTAGTTCTTACTATCAATTCTAGTTAATTTAGTATTGATAGAGTTATCAAAATAAATAACATTAATTAAGATAATGAAGAATATTTTAAATTAATATAATTAGATTATTTTTAGGTGTGTAATTCAATTAAGTAATGTGTTTATTATGTTATATAAATAAGGTAATTATATGTAATTTACTTTTATAATTTATTTGTAATTTTTAATATATTATAAACATTAATTTTTATTATTTTTAATATTGCTCTTACTTTTCATTTCCCTAATTTACTTTTAACATCGTACTTTTTTAAAAAAGTTATAATTTACATAGACTTTTATAATTTATTTTTAGTATATTACTATCATCTTTAGAGACAAAATCATTGCTTGTGATATATTAAAAAATAAATTATATTAAAATTAGTGAAAATTAATGAATTAAAATGTAAAAACAACATCAAAGTAATATATTAAAAGTAAATTATAAATGTCTAAGTAAATTATATATAACTTTTTATAAAAATTACAATGTTAAAAATAATTAGTGAAATAAAAAGTAAGAATAATATTAAAAGAAATAAAATTTTTTATTTATAATATATTAAAAATTAAAAATAAATTCTAAAATTAAAGTATATGTAATTACCTTATTTATATAAAATAATAAATACATTACTTAATTGAATTACACATCTAAAAATTATTTAATTATCTTAATTTAAAATATTCTTCATCTTACTTTTATTTATCTTAATTAATATTCTTTATTTTATTATCCATGTTAGCACTAAATTAACTATATTTAATGATAAGGACTAAAAAAGAACACTGAGAAAATGTGATAAATCTAAAAATAACAACAATTTTTGCAAGGACTAAAATTAAACAGAGTTATATTTGTAGGGACTTAAAATATATTTAAGCCTATAATATATTATCAACAATAGAAATAAATATTTATCAATGTTAATAATTACATTTATCAACAAATAAATTATATATAATAATTATATGTAATTACGTTAATCTTTTATTTTTTCAAAATTGTTTTAATTATTAGTAAAAAGATTAATTCAAATATATATAAAAATTATAAGTAATTACCTTAATTATATGTAATCGATAATTACATTAATTAATTTAATTATATAATTTAAAAAATATAATTATCTTTGTTTAAAATAATTTTATGACCTTAATTAAAATATAAATTGGTCATAATTATCTTAATGAATTCAAATCACAATATATATATCAATCGTAATTACTATAATTATGTATTTTATCAATAAAAAATAGATATTTTTAGCAACATTTTATAAAAAAATAAATTATATATAATAATTACATGTAATTAATACCGAATGTGCTTATTTTTTGATACAACTTTAAAGTTGAATTTTTCAATGTTTGCATTGTTGAAGTCAAGGGGTTTTCATAGAGAAATAAAATTAGATATTAAAGATTAAATAAAAATAAGAATTAATTTTAACTAAAAAAAACTCACATAAAATTTCATAAAAACCATTTTTATGGAGTTCACTAATTTATCATCATGTAAAATATTGAAAACAAAATTAAGTGAATGAATGAATCAATATAAGTTTTAAATATACATATTTAAATTATTAGATGTCAATACAATTTATATCAAATATCACATTTATTTATGTTAAATTTGATCTGATGTGATGCATGGATAAATTGTGTGTGTGTGAGCGATATTTTATTATTATTTTGAAAGACAATTTACCTGTAAAATAAAAATAAAAGATGAACAAATTAATATTTTCATTATAATTGAGTTAGAAGTTATTAAAAAACTAATGCCTTTTCATATATTAGGTAATATAAATAAATTATCAAATAATTAGCTACTTCGTTTTATAAGATCCATGTACATAAAAGATAATTAAGAATCACGCCAATCAATTACCACAAACTTTCATCAACGCCATAAATTAGTCATCTTTTTTTACTTTTTATTCATAAAAATTTTAATAATTAATAAAAATAGCAATAATAATGATATCACCGTGCAATGCACAAGAATTTTATCATCGTAATAAAAGAAAGTCTTTAATACATTAGCTAGATGAGAAAATAAGAAATAAAAATTAAGCAATGATTTGTTCAAGAAATAATATTTTATATATTAAATTTGCATGGAAACATACTTAGTAGGTCTACAAAGAATTGTCCATGTTCTAAATTATATTTTAATTTTTAATTTAGTATATTTGTAACGCTGTGATTTTCTTAATGTATGATTTAGTGGTTAAATAACTAAAAGTGGAAATTAATATGTGATTATGGTGTTTAAAACAAATAAATAAATTGTTGCTATTGATCGTTGTTGTTGTGTGGTGTTAGTTTTATGTTGTTGACTTGGAATTCTATCTGAGTTTAGGGAACTGAGAAAAATGTGCTTGAGCCAAATTAAGAGTGCTGTTGGTATTGTTTGAGTTTGAGGGGAAAGCAGTAGAGTGGAGCCAGTCATGAGTTTTGGAGAGTGAATAGACGAACCATGAGCTTTAGTAAGCCTGAAGCCTTGTAAGGCCAAGGGAGGGTTTCAAAACATAAAAGCCCTTTTGTTTCTCATTTCTCCTATTTTCTCATCTCACTCTCTCAGACTCGTTCTCTTTCTCTCATTCTCCCGTCTTTTCTCTCATTCTCTTCTCCAATTCTCTCAATTGCTCCCTAATTCTTATTGAGATTCTTGAAGTGTGAGACCCAAATCCAGTGAGGAATCTTGTTTCTAGGCATTGGAGGGCTGTTATTACCTTGTTTTCACGGAGTTTGGCTCAAGGTTTTGCATCTCTCACGTTTTCCCTTCCCCAAGCTCGGATTTGGAAGCTCCAAGAGGTAAGGGAAGCTTACTCATGTTAGATTGGTGATATATGAACATAATTGTGTGTGAATATCACTTTGGGTTGGTCCAAATTCGGATTATATGTTGGTTGTGGTGAGATTTTGAATGAAAATGGGTTTTGGGGGAAAAACCTGAATTTTGATGAGAAATCCATGAGTTGTGTAATGAAATGTTGAATTTGTGGTGTAATCTGTTGTATATAGGCTTGGTTGAGGTGGATTAATGATATTGGAAATCCATTTATTCGAATATTTGAATTTTGGTTTTGAAAGTTTGAATTTTGTTGCAGAAAATCGTGTTTTTTCGTAATCCTGTCGCAGATAATCGATTATGGAAGTTGATAATCAATTATCTGAAGCTCCAGGTGTAACGCCCGGCCGCTTGCAGGATCTGTGACTGTCCCTACAAACCAACACAAGACTTTTCAGCGTGCTTTGTCCTCACTCACACGCTTCCCGGGAAACTTCCCAGTAGGTCACCTATCCCTAAATTGCTCTAAGTTAAGCACGCTTAACTATGGAGTTCTTAAGTGATGGGCTACCGAAAAGTAGATGCATCTTGTTGGTATAGGTAGCACTTATTAATTCCTTTAAGCTATCCTCAACTGTACAGTCCCATACCCGCACAGTCTCTGGATCCCTCTCGTTCGGGTGTGTATTCGATTCATTCATGTACCCCTCCCGCTGGAAGCCTGCCAAGAGCCGCTCATTGTCCGTGCCTCATCTCTTTTGCACCGGCGATCACTCCCCGCCCTCGTCAGCGCCCGGGATGTTACACCAGGATCAATTTTCGTGAATTTGGCTCAGCAATAATCGATTATGGACTCTAATAATCGATTATCTGGGTTTTAGAAAAATTTCTTCTAGTTTTAGTTCGGAAATAATTGATTATGGAAACCCATAATCAATTATCCTTGCTAAAAAATGAAATCTAATGCATTTTTACTAAACGGATATGATCTGTTACTACAGTACATAATCTATTATTTCAAAACTGAATGTACTATTTAAGATTTTAAAGTTTTCATTCCAAAATGCAAAGTATTTTGTATATACACATATAAAAAGAGTATTATACATTTTCAAAAGCTCTATTCGAGAAAAATGGAGAGTTGTCCAATTGGGATATAATTTCCTTTAATTTAATGAAGTGAGTTGTTTCAAAGGTTTTTTGTAAATTTCTAGATTTACCTATCTTTCAAATGGTTTTCAAAGAAGGTCTTGGTTTTTAATTATGAATTGGTTGTTGGATATGTCTTTGAAGTGGAAGGTTGCTTAGATAGGACCTTCGCTTGTTATGTATGATATTGTTCCTCATGAGGTGGGTTGCTTAGATAGGGCCTTACCTGTTGATTATGATTGAGGCCGGATTGGAGCCGATATGGTGTTGATGGATGTGAGTGGTCATGTGAGGTAGTTGATGATGGACCACTTTCCCACTGGTTGTATTGATATACATATATATGTTGTATGTTTATTGGTTGTGGTTGAGTGGTTGATGGTGTGTAGTACATGCATTCATGCATAGTTAGCAATTGAGGTAGCTGACGATGGACCTTATGCCGTGGTGCGGGTAGGCATGTAAGTTGGATGGTGACCATAGTTGGAACTTAGATGGACCTCCAACCTAGTGCTAGATGAGACGTAGGGCAGCTGACGATGGGCCTTCGAGGATGAGTGGATAGGCGACTCCGCAAGAGGCCAAGGTGATGCAGGCCTTGTGTTGCGGTAAGCCACCACTCACATACACTTATCCTGCAAACCACTAAGCTTATCTACAAATTAGAGTTTGCAATCCTTGAATGGTGCTTAAATAGGCCACAGTAGGGGGTGAAACCTGACTGATCGCCCAATATGTTGTAAATCTCTCGAGAGTCGTGTCATCATGCGTTGACATAGTTGTGACGGATTGGTTGTAATATGGAGTTCTGGATGGAGAACTCTTTGCCATGTAAATGAATGCTTTATATATGTACATCTGTATGTAGATGTTGAGAACTCTAGATGTATGATGATGTGCTATATACTTGTGATTGAATATTGTGAATTGTTGATGATTTCCATGATTATATGTTATGCCCTTGTTTTAGTAAGCTTACCTTTGCCACGTTTTATTGTTGTTGGTTGTCTTGTTGTTGCTGTTACGTTGATGTGCCTGTGATGATCACGTCTTATGCTGTGGGAGCAGATAGCGAGGCTTCCATGGGTCTGGCAACTCAGAGCTAAGGATGGAGCTGAGAGCTGGAGATGTTTGGCTTGGGAAAGCCAAGTTTTGTTGTATTAGTTATGGTTCAGTTTCATTATATTCTTTTGATGGGATTGTATAGATTGGCCAGCTATAAGGAGTGAGTTTTGTATTTCGATTCCCCGATGATGTATATTTTGATATGTTTGATATAGGTTGGTGTTATCCCATTGTTGTGTATGACATGATGATGACAGATATATAGATATGCATGCATGGCACCAGAAGAGATAAGTGAATCTCTCAGTTGATATGTATGACCTATATTCAGATATGATAGGATTGATTTTATTCACCTGATAAGATGAATGTGGTGTATGTTTAGTAGGGTTGTTTAGTAGCGACAGTTGAGTCGTTACAATATTTACTGAAGAAAATGTTGTGGAACAATTAGATATTAATTTTCAAAAAATCAATATCATTGAGTAACATCTAATTACTTGCTAATGATATAAATGCTTAATGGTAGAATTGATATTTGACTATTTAAAATTCAAAATTCATACTTCCCAAAGATTTTATTTAAAAATTAAGAATGGTGTATCAATGAGCAAACTTTTTTCATATGAGAGTTAGACGTGCAAACTTTAACCATTAAACCTAAACTTGAACAATAAAGATCACTATATAAAATTAACTTTTTAATCTTAACTATTTGGGTATGATTTTATAGTTCATCTGGTATGAATAATTGTTACTATTAGATGTTAAAATTATTAAATATAATATATTAATCTTTAATAGACAATTTATATTTTATTCCATTAATTCTTCAAGATATTTTACATTAATTTAAGAATATGTAATATTGTCCCTTGTATGTTTACTATCATTCATCTTTAATTGACTTTTATAGTTTCAAGTATTAAGCAAATAAAATTATCTATTTTACTTAAAAAGTAATTACAATACAACTAATATATAAATCAAATTATTAATAGATTTAAATTAGAAATATAGATATAAAAATTTATATTTAATTATTATAACAATGAATTAAAAAAACTATTAAAAACAAAAAATTTGAAGTCTAAATTTAAATATAATAGAAAAGATAGAAATAAACACATGAATTAAATTTTAATATGTTATCAAATAATTGAATCTAAATTAATTAGGTTGAAAATTCAAATTTTCGTAGATAAAAAAAATCTTCAATGAATTTGGGTGAAAAGACACTTTAAAAGAAAAAATATATTCATATCAAAATTAATAAAATAATAAATTAGAGGAATGTACAAAAATTATAATTTTATGATAGTTCTTTTTTACAGATTGTGAATTCAATAATAGTTACTTAAGATGAATTTATAGAAAACATATATCCCTTATTTCTTCATTATAGATGCATCATAATTTTCATTTATGTTTGACTTTGTTATATCCTCTTATTCCATTTGATGAAGCTCTTCATCAAGACTCATTAACTTCATCTTGTAACTTTGTGATATTTTGAGTTATAACTTTCTCAACAATGGTTTCTTTGTTCAAATAGAACTCATAACCAATATCCATTCCATTAGAACTTAATTACCTGAAGTTTGTAAAAACACATGATAAAAAATAGTTTCTTCAGCTACAATACAATAACATATGATATATGCATAGAATGGAAAGTGAATTAATATAAAATCAAAAGATAAACTCATTGTTTTCCTCATCAGGAAGTCGTTGTTCTCTAATAAACAAATATTGATCTTCCTTAACTTATTGTTTGATGAAATATTAATATCTACAAAATGGGAGAAAATTAGAAATCAAGAATTATAAAATTATAAAATACAAATATAAATAATATGAAAAACAAATGCTCACCTTTCTTCTCCAAGAGCTTGCTTCGGATACTCAAATCATGGTTGCAAAAAAAAAAAAAAACCAATTTGTATCGATTTTCAATGGAAGAAAGAAAAATAAAGTAGTGCAAAGAAAGAAGTCATTTTTCAATTGAAGAGAGGTAGAAGAAAGACAACCGATAAATTTGTACCAATTTGTAGAAAAAAAAAAGTGAGGAAAAATAATGTATAAACAATGTTTATTATTAGAAAAGTAGTAACTTTGCTTACCTATAGCGAAGGGATTCTCCAACCAAACGCTCTACCTTTTAATTTTTCACATGATGTTTTTCTTTGTTTAAAAAAAAGAGTGTAGAATGAAAGTTGAAAGAAAAAGAAAAAACCATGGTGCCAATTTGCAACAATTGACATTATGGAAAGATATTTGGTGCTTTTATTCGCTCATTGAACAACTAAAAGGCAAAACCCACCATTTCAAAATTACTTTTGTAATAATAATTATTACATTTTGAAATTGAAATTTCATAAAAAGAAAAATTAAGGCAAAAATTATTGTTTCAAAATTACCTTTACAATAATAATTATTATGTTTTGGATTTGAAATTTGATAAAAAAAAGGAAATTATACATATTACATACCTTGTGGAGAAACAATTAATTCTAATTGTTAAATGGTACAATGCTATTCATAGTCAAGCAATAATTGATTTCGTGATTAATTTTGCATTATATCATCAAATTAATTATTGTGTCATAAATCTTCACACACTAATTTGTGTGAAAATGAATGTGAGCTCGATACCTAATCAAAAAATGGAGGGAAGCATTGTCATGAAACCAAGTGGGATAAGATTTTGTGTGAAATTACTCCAGAGATTGACATATGGAAGTTTCCTATTTGAGATTATTTTCTTTTGTATATACTATAGATTATTATTATTATTATTATTATTATTATTATTATTATTATTATTATAGATTAAATATTTAATTAGAAAAATTATAAATAATCATAATAGAATTCAAATTTGATTTTATTTGGGATAGTAATTTAATTGCTGTTTAATGGGCTAAAAGTTATTTATTGAAATAACTTCTTATCACATTTGTTTTGGTCTTGAAACTGTAATTAAATTATTACCCTAAATAAAATTTGTTTTTAACATGAATTATTACCCTAAATAAATAATTTACAAAAATTAACTGTCATGAAATTTATTTTTAGAAATAATTTAATTCAAATGCTAAGTATAAATGCAGAGTGAGATTTTATATATTCTTCATGAAAATTTATATTAAAACAATTTTAATTAATATAATTTAATTTAAAAACATATTGATAATTATAATAGAATTGAAATTGGATCGTATTTATGATAATAATTTAATTGTAGTTTTATGGAGCTTTATATATTTATGGAAATTTGAATCATTATAATAATAAGATTTCTTTCTTAAATTATAGCATTTACACTACCTACAAATAATGGTCATGCAAAAAGAAAACTAATTAATATAAAAAATATCAGTTATATAATTTTGGAAAATTTAAAAAATTAATATCTTAAATAAATTTATAATAATTATACTTACAAATTAATTTGAAAATTGCACTTAAAAATTATACACAAATATCTTCCCAAATTATACTTACAATATACAATAATAATTATTTTGGTCCGTAAAGCTTATATTAAATTATTGTCATAAATAGTAGAATGTATGTAAAAGATTATTAAGTAAAAATTATTTATTCATTTCTATTTTGGACAAAATTAGGGTGAATGTAAGTAAAAAATTATTGATTAAGTATATAATTTTTTAAAAAATCAAAAATACTCGTTAGTTTATCCTTTATTTTAGAAATAATTAAGGAAACTATATATGTTATTATTGTTAGTTATTAACAAATAATTAATTCAAATTACCAATAGGATTTTTAATTATAATTAATATAGCTATTTAAAAGGTAGTATTTAATAGAATTTTCAAATTCAAAATTTAAATATTTCTATTCAAAACTCGTTAATGTAATAATTACAATGATTATAATTATGGTCGATAATCGAACCAAATATTTACGAAGCACCATATAATGACATGTGTTATCTGAACTTCTCTGTAAATGACATATATCATCCACACCTTGACAGTTACTCTTGATTTGCCACGTGTAATCTGATCCTGATGAATGGATTCTCAAATTCATTTATAACTAGTGTAATAACCCGTGTCTTGCATGGGGGGGGGGGGGGGGGACGGGGGCATTGAGTTTACAATTTATAATTTTTTACTATATGTTTTAATTAGTTTAAAATTATACACACACACACACACACACACACACACACACATACACACACACACACACACACACACATATATATATTTATTAGTACATACGCATATAAATATTTCAAAATTATGCTAACATAGTTATAACTATTGATATGTATTAAAATAATTTTATATTCACATATATCTTATGTTTTTTTACCTTATATAAAT
The DNA here is from genome assembly GCA_004329165.1 of Spatholobus suberectus. Classification (NCBI taxonomy): domain Eukaryota; kingdom Viridiplantae; phylum Streptophyta; class Magnoliopsida; order Fabales; family Fabaceae; genus Spatholobus; species Spatholobus suberectus. Next base: position 63,647,414 of record CM014734.1, on the reverse strand, counting down.
GTATGTTTTTAATAAATATCATCTTTATAATATATATATATATATATTTAATAAGAAATATTAATAGTAAAAATATTTTACATTACATTTTATAATTATTAGTTTTTTTTAGAAAAATGTTTCCTTCATAAAAGAAAAAATGACTAACATTAATTGAAAAAAGAAGAAGAGATTTGTGTGTATTTGAATTTGTTGGTTACAATAAAAAAGATAATGATAAATACAAAGAAAGGGTAATGTTTATATAATAATATTGTTGATCTTATTTTAATTTGGGTTATAACTAATAGACCAATAATTTTTTGAGGAACGCTAGCGTTATCCTTTCTAATACTTTCTTTCTAACGCTCTATCTACTATTGATTGAAATTTATTAGAAATCACAAATTTTGGTGGGTCTCACCTTTCACTTAATGAATTTCTCTCCTAATTTGAAAGTGAGACCTGCCAAAATTTGTGATTTTCAAGAAATTTTAGTAATTAATAGAGGGTTAAAGAGAGTGACACTAGCATTTCTCTAATTTCTTTCTCTTGTAATTTGGAGTAGGCTTGGTCTTTCATCTAACATTTTGATCTTTATGTAATAAATCTCATGATATTTCTTAATTTAAATTTAACTTTGGAATAAATTTGAATCAAGATATATATTAGTGTTATCAATTAATTTGAATCAAAATATATAATTGTATTATTAGTCAGAATGTTCAAATCATAATTCATTATCATAATTTTGAATAATTAATTTTTTAATAAATAAATAATCACCTTAATTCTCCCAAAATAAATCTCACGAGATTTCTTAATTTAAATTTAAATTTGCTATAAATTTGAATCAATCTGTGTGTGTGTGGATTAATGTTATCAATTATTTAATTAAAAATGAAAAAAAATTGTATTTCAGGAAGAAAAATAATTTTGGTATGCATTTGCCTAAAATAAATCTTGCGAGATTTCTTAATTTAAATTTAAATTTGTTATAACTTTGAAATAGGATATATATTAGTGTTAACAATTAATTTGAGTCAAAATATATAATTATATTATTTATTAGAATAATTGATTGTCATAATTAAATATTTAATGATTAAATAATCACCTTAATTACTATAATTATATATTTTTATAAATTAAAAATAAAATAAAATAATTTAGCAACATTTTGGCGAGAAAAGAATCGATGTGATGACCTTTTCTTATAGCATATAATAGATAATAGATATCTTGATCGTTATTAATCATTAAATTAGGATTAGTATTTAATGAAATATAATAATTTATTATCATGATAATCATTAAAATTCATAAATACTACAAATTATTATAAAATAATAAAATAATGACAATAAATATAAAACTTGACCATAAATTTTATTATTTTTATTATTATTGTTGTTGGTGTGGCTATTATTATTATTAGTATTTAACATAACTTATTATCACTAACATGAAAATGCCTTTTTTTTTTTTAATGGTTAGAGTCTACTTCATTTTTAATTATTTATTAATTATTAATAATATTTGCATAAAATTAAAAGTTAAAGAAGATAAATATGAAAATTGGCTTTGTAAGGGCAAGAACGGAAGGTTTGGAAGAACCAATGAAAAAACTTTTCTTGTTTCTTAATCAATGACTTGACATTGTGCAAAGACTATTTCATTGTGAGATGTGATTAAGTTATCCTAGCCTCGATCTTAATTGTGTTTTTACTTAAACAATTCTATTTGAAAAAAAAAGAAAATAGATTTACGGATATTTGGACTTATAGATTATAATAAGAGAATTAATGATGAATAAAAATAAAATAATGCCTAAATAATAATTTCACTTCTCTTATTTCGTTTCGGCTAATAATAATTGTTTGACCCTAAATTTTTCTACAGTAAAATAGCTTGTGTAGTGCTTTTTAAATAAATAAGCTTCAATTTTTTTATAATATTATGTTTTTTAAATTTATTTTTATAATTTTTAACTCTACCAATTTTTTTGTTAGTAGGTTAAAATTTTAACACATATTTAAATACTTATATAAATTAATGTCTTTATTTTTTGTCTTATATTTATAGTAATAATTTACTATGGATAACATTTCAAAAATTTTAGACTAATTCAAAGTTATAATTGTATTATGTAATATTTTGTCTTGAGTATAATCTGTAATGATATATAAATTATTAATGTTATATATATGATAGTGTATTATCAAATTATATATTTAAATGAATTAGTTATAACTTCATGATAAATTTTATATATTTGTATTATTTAACTTAATTTAAATTTTATTATAAGCAATAAAAACTTAAAAATATTAGGCACTCTTTTCAAAATTTTTTGTTATTTTTAATTTATGAAATCGATGTTAGGTATTCAAGATGTTGGGCATGTTAGGTATATAAAATTAGAAAGAATTTCAAATGGTTTGAATCTCATATGCACCTATTGAAATCAATGAAATAATAATAGGAAATATTAGAGTTTGAAACATTGTTTAGTTGATTTTATTTGTGCATTGTTTCTCATTTAATACTAATCACATTACTTATATTATTCAATTCTATTTTGTTAGCATATAAAAGCAAAAAGAATCTCAACCAATATTTTAACGTATAAAAGCAGAAATTTTAGTATATATAAGCAAAAGAAGATCTCAAATGGTTTGTATATCATATAAGCCCATGAAAATAATGCAATAATAATTAAAAAGACAAGAATTTAAAAAGTTGTTGGCACGATTTTATTTATGTACTATTTCATATCTAATGGTAATTATACTAATTATGTTAATTTATTTTGATTTGGTGGCGTATAAAAGCAGGAAAAATTCCAAATAAATTTTTAGTATATAAAAGCATAAATTTGGTGTATAAATGTCAAAAGGAACTCAAATGGTGTTTTCTTATATAAAAGTAAAAAGAATCACAAATGATTTTAATCTCATATAAACTATTGAAATCAATGTGATAATTATAGGATAAACATTTGCATTATAGTAATGAAAAATTTATATTTATATTACTATAATAATTATTATTTTAAAATTACTTCATATATATTATAGATTTAATCAATATTATACTCTATCAATTTATAATTTTTTTACTTTTCATAAACTTTTAAATTATATTTTTTTATTTTTACTATTATTTATTCAAAATATTATTTTAATATTTTTCATAAATTTTTACACATTTCTACCATGATTATTTTTTTATGTAGATTGTAATTATATAGAGAAAAAAAATGATACTTTTATTATCATATATAATATTTTGGTTCATAGACAAATGTTTTTTTAATTATTTAATTATATTTTAAATTATATTTTAACATGAATAATATTAACACTAAAAAATGTTCACTTACAAATAAATTAATTTGATGATAAGTTAAATTATGAAAATTTTAGTTTCTATTTTTTAATAACATATTATTTTTTATTTTTATATTTTTAAATTATATGTAATATGATTGTATAAGGTCACTGTATTGATATTAAGACTGGGTAAAGAATTCCAACAAAGAAAAGGAGGGAAATGTTTTATGACACTATTTGGATTTAAATTATCATATAATGAATGTAAATAAATAAATAAATTGGGATAACAAAAGTAAGTGTACTGTGCAAGATTGAGTTTACATAATCTAAAATTACTAATTCTTAATCATAACCATTGCAATCAAAGGATAAATACATAACTTAGGTTACATTTCCTATAAGCATTCATAATTATCAGCATAATAGTAAAACTTTCTACAAAAATAATAATTGAATCTATACATAATATTCTACATAATAAATATGAAATCTAAAACTTGCTTCGATCATTATTTGAAGGACAAAATCGAACAACTCTTCCTATTCTTATCCATTACAGCAGACATAGAACTTAGATGAGACAATATCATAAAAAATATAATAAGCAAGAGCTACAAAAACAAATACAGTGCATAAGCAAGATTGTGATAATCAAATATATGTTATACCAATAGGAGATGGAATATGTAAATTTTAATATTGTTTAAGGATGCAATAAAAAAAGTGCGAGGTCACTATAAAGTTGAAAAAAAAAAGAAAAATTAAGAAAAAATGAAGAATAAGAAAATTGATTAATTGCTTACCTTTTCATTGCCAACAAAAATACGTATTAAACACAAAGTATGAAGAATTTCATGAAACACATAAATTTTAAAATAGTTTAAGAGTGCAGTCAAAAAAGTGGGAGATTACCACAAAAGTTGAAAACAAAAAAATGATATAAAAAAATTGAGAATAATAACATAGACTCATTAGTTATCTTTTCTCGTCAGAGTCAACAAAACATGTCCTATACTAAGAAGAAATAATTTCATAGATTAGGTGGAATGAGAGAATAATAGAAACATTAATTTATAACGTCAACATAATGGACTGAGAGTTTACCCTTTTTGGTGTCATGACCTAAGCATATCAAAGGAAGAAATTGAAGAATATGGACATATGGAAGATCTTCAATTTTGATTTTTTGATATATAAACATAGAGAAAAACACTAATAAAATAAAAAATAGAAAGAATCCTCAATATATTAGTTGTGAATACCTTTATTAATCCAAATTCAAATTAAAAAATATGATCATAATTACCATGATTATAAATAACATTCAATAAAATTTGTAAAATTGATTTTCTTGTTGTATAAAACCAAAATCAATTTAAGATTTAATTATTTAATTGAGAATTTAAGTAGAATATTTACTTATTATAACATCTTAATTATAAAATGCCTTAATTATAAATGTCTTAATTATTATAATTAAATATAATAATATATTTATATGAATCAAAAATAAAAAATAAAAAAAATTATAAATTTTAAGTGGGATAAGAATGAATATGGTGTTGTGTAGCATCTTTCCATATTATAAAATCTTCTTTTGTAATATATAATAGATAATATATTTTACAAACTTAATTTACTTTATAAAACATTTAAATTTAATAAATAAGGTTAACAAAATTTAATATTCATAAAAATGATTTAATTGTTTAATTGCTTGAAATTTTTGTTGATTTTTTGTTTTATATATCCACTTTTATATTATAAAATATTAGGGTTTACGATTTTTGTATTAAATATCTCACTTTTATTTATATTTTTATTTTTCAAAACATTATTCCTAAATTTAGTTAATTCTTTCTATTTTTATATTATAAATCTAATATTTAATTTTGAAATACAAAAATATTTTATATTTTAACCACGTAATGTCTCTTATATTAAATTAGTTAATTTGTGGACCGATGCAATGTACGAAGAATTAGTGTATGGTTATTATTTTGATTCTAATTGATATAAAATAAAAAATATTTTTAACGTAATTATATCTCTTATTAATATGTAATTTTAATTGTAATTAGATATCAAGTTTATTCTAAATTGTTTCCTTAAAAAATTTGATTCTTAATTTATTGTGAAATTGCTCACATGTGGAGCTTTCTTTTGTAGATTATTATAAAATAATTGTAGAGGTGTCATTTTATTTTGAAACTTAATGACAATTAATCTATCATACATATCACACATATCACAATTTCAATATATAGGTTGATGAAATTAAATGTTAAAATAATTGTTTGATAAATTTTATGTTTATCACATAATTAGATTTTAGATATTTGCTAATTTTAAAGCTCCTTTCTATTGAAAAAGGAGTTTTAAAATTATTCAAAAACTCATTTTGATTTTAAAACTATTCACGTTTAAATTTTAAAGTTGCACTCACATTTTAAGCTCATATATATTTTAACACTACTCATATTTAAATTTTAAAGCTATCGATTTTATATATGTGTTGGTATAATGCATTTGATTTAACCTTTCCTTTTCAATTAACATTTCCTTTTATATAGCATTTTTTTATTGCATTTTAATGATTTGTATGTTTGCTTCTTATTTAATGTTTCCTTTTATTTCTATTTTGATTTGATTTAATAATTTTTTTCACTTATACATATATATATATATATATATATATATATATATATATATATATATATATATATACTGTTGTATATTTCATTTGATTTAGTGTTTCTTTTTTTTTTTTGGTAGGTTAGCACATTTCCTTTTATTTCTATATGATTTAATAATTTTTAACATTTCCATGAATTTTGCAATTCAATAATAATTTAAAAAGAACCATGGGGATAATTCAGTTTTTATTTCTCTTTTCAATTTGAAGGAGATAATT